>ML682060.1:3676101-3880686 GCA_007922195.1 Podocnemis expansa | reverse complement strand
GGGATTTTTCTCCCACCAAAGCTCATGCGAAAAATAGATCGGTTAGTCTTAAAGTGCCACACAACTTGTTGTTTTTTTCTGGCCTAGACTAACAGGGCTATCTCTTTGGAAACTGGCAAGATACAGGAGAAGCACTGAAACCAACCAGGGGCGTCAAATCCAGAAAGCAAAGTCGGGAGGAAGCCCTCCCCCCCCCCGGGGATTATTTTTTCCCAGTTTCTTGTTGATGGGTGTGGCACTTACGCCAACGGCCGGGGCCACCTCCCCAGAAGAGGGGAGAGCTCTTCAGGGGACTACCCGGGGCAGGGGCAGACCGGCAGCGGCCTCCCCTCCGGCCCTATGCCCGACATCGGCCGGCCCGATACAGGCCTCAGGGCCCCGCCTGGCCCAGCCCCGGCGGACCCTCACCCACCGCTCCGCTCATGGCCGCCGGCCCACGCCGCTCTCCAGGAAGCGAAGGGCCCGGCCCCGCCCCCCCGCGCCCGGGTGGGGGAGGGGCCCGGCGCTACCTGCTCGCGCGGCGCCGTTGGGGGAGGGCGGCCGCCGCGCGCGCTCTCCTTCGCCTGCCGCCCCAGCGCCGGAAGTGGCGGGTGACGAGCGTCTCCGAGCGAGCGCCGAGCGCATCGAGCCCGTGCGATCCGTCTGCTCGGCGCTCTCCGCCTGGCGGGCCTCCTCCTCACCTGTGTCCTTCATTGTCGCAGGCGGCGGGGGAGGATGGCTGGAGCCGTGGTACCCAATCGGTGTGCCACCGCAGGCCGCGTGCCCTCAGGTGGGGCAGGGAATTTTTTCAAAGGGATAGCCGTGTTAGTCTAGTCCAGCCAAAAAAAAAAAAAAAAAAAGGCAAGGAGTCGTGTGGCGCTTTATGACTGACAGATTTAGTTTTCACTTGGGCTTTTGTGGGTGACAATCCCACTTCGTCAGATGTTCAGCCATCTTCGAAGCATCTGGCCAACTGGGATTGTGTCCCACCAAAACTCAGGCGAAAAATAAATCGGTTAGTCTTGAAGTGCCACACGACTCCTTGGTTGTTTTTTGAGGCAACTTTTTGAAACACTACTCCAGTGGGCTCATTGGCTTGTGAATATTCATGAGTTCATTTGGAAGCTGTAGGGTGGTGTGCCTGAAATTAATGAAAGGGAGCAAGGTGTGCGACGGCAGAGAAAGTGTTGGGAGAAAGTGCTGGTTTAGAGAAGAGAAGGAGCTCCCCCCCACCCCCATACACATACATACGTATGGGGTGCCCCAGACCCCTTTTGATGGGGAGACCCCTTCCCCCATCTCTCTGTATGGGAGTGGAGACACCCGTAGGGGGGGACCTACCATAAATGAAGGGCCGTCTCAAGGAGTTGTGGTGTCCCAAGCCAGATTTTGATTTGGCACCCTCCCCTCCCCAAGTCTCATTCATGGAGGTTGAAAACTGTTTTCCAAAGTGCACAAATCTCCTGCTGCTGCCTGCAAAGGGATGTAAAGTGCACTTTGCCTGCATGACTTAAGCTGCAGGTTGACTAACAGTGCCTGAGCTGCTAGGAAAGAGTTGAAGAGGCGGGAGCCAGCCTGATCTTCAGGGGGGCTAGGCGCCCCTAAGAGCTGTCACCTGAAGCCGTGTCTGTCTTTTGCCTCACAATAGAGGCAGGCCTGCATAAATGCCCCCTGCAAGAGGAGGAATTCTTTATATAGCAACCCACCCCCCCCAAGAGAGGCATGGGATAGGTGCAGGGTCTCCTGGCATCAAATATTTATAATTATGTATAGGGTTTACAGTTTGGTTCAATGTCTTTCAGCACCATGAAGATAGATGATCTCCACAGATGGGGGAAAACTTTGTATGGGAAGAGCTGTCAGGGAGGAGCTGCTTCCCACCCCCACCCCCCCATTACACACCCAAGGGGGAGCATTGTAGCTCTATTTCTGAACACTCAGCCTTTGGCTGCCTGCTACCCAAAGTGTTCTCTGTAAGGCCCTCAGAGGCAGCCACCCATCTACCCACAGACACACACAAGAGGTGACCCCCCCCCCCAGTCTAGGTTGGCATTAGGGAGGCAAGGGGGTCCAGGGTGTCTTTGTTTTTAACTGAGAAGCTCCACCTCCTTGTATAATCCCACTGCAGAGAGAGCAAAGGTATATAATGGGTCTAGGGTTTTTCTGGGCCAGTTTTAGGTATTGATTTTGTAAACTACCAATCTTACACACCACTAATTATATGAACACCCCCCCTCCCCGCGCAAACTGCAGGGGAATAGGGAGAGGCCCATAAAAATGAAGTGGAGGAAGTGGGATTTTCTCCCACGAAAGCTCATGCAATAAATAAATCTGTTAGTCTCAAAGTACAACAAGGCTCCTTGTTGTTTTTTTGCTGGACTAGACTAACACAGCTATCCCTTTGGAAATTGATATTCAGTGCACCAGAAATTGCTTTGCACTGTTGTGCTGGAGGAGAATTGTGCAACACCATGGACTATGCTGAAGGTTATGTTCTGTACCTATGGTAATTTTATGATTTTCCCAGTTCCCAATTAGTTCATAAATAGAACTGCTGTAAAACTTCCACTACATTGATATTTCCCTCTCTAGTTTGGGCTATGATTATAGCAGCTATTCCTATTGTAAAAACACCTTTTTCTGTCAAAGGGAAACCCCTAGCATGGGTGCTGAGTAACAGCTTCAGCTCAATGCTAGCACACAAAATAATCTGGTGTAACCCTGCGCTTAATCATGGGAAAAAGGTCTCATTTAAGATCAGGTTCTGAAGGGGCAGCCGTGTTAGTCTAGTTCAGTAAAACAAACAAGGAGTCCTGTGGCACTTAAAGACTAACAAATTTATTTATTGCATGAGCTTTCATGGGAGAAAATCCCACTTTTCTCCCACGAAAGATCATGCAATAAATAAATTTGTTAGTCCTTTAAGTGCCACAGGACTCCTTGTTTATTTAAGATCAGCTGTGTTGTGGGGGAGTGGGTGCAGGGGATATGATCCCCACACTGCAAGAAGGAGTCCCAATTGAGAGGCAAGAGACTAAACCATAATTTTTTGGGTTAACTACTTTCTATGTGACTTTTATTGAGATAAATAAAATTACAAAAAAGAAAGAAGAGGGGAAAAAAGGTTAAAAAAGAGGTTAATATTATTTAATTACTAATATTTCTATTACAAAAATTAAACTTGCAATTCCTATTAAATTACACTTATTAAATTTTATACAAACTGCGGTTTTAGAACTCTATTTCTTTAAGGCATTTAAAGATCTTCTAAGTACAAATTAATTGCCCAATAAACAGAAAATAGAGCACAAATATCACTATAACATTTATCCTCATTCTTGTGCCTAACCCTGAATTAAACCCCCAGTTCCAATCCTGATTGATATAATTTAACAGAGTGGAGTTTATGAGAGACAGAGAAAGAACATACAATCTGTAGGCAAAAAGAGCTTTGCTATTTACCACATACATACACTAAAACATCATACACAGCCCAGGACAGCACGAATACCTTGCTTCTCCCTCTGGCTCTCCAGACACCATGGATCACTGCCCAGTGAGGCTAGCCATGGGCTGTTTGCAGCTAGGAGTTACAAGGGTCAACTGGGGTACCTGGCGGGGAACACAAGTGGATTTATTCTTTCATTACACTCTTTTACACTGTTGTTTCCCAATTTGATTGTGGAACATCAGCTTGATTCTGATCTGTGAGGTTAATAGGTTCAGAGCAGTAATAATACACATATACACATTCCCAAAAAGCATTTCCCAATGTAAATCCCAAATTTGACCAGATTATATTTACCACATCTGGATGTTATCTCCGGAGTGACAGACAGCAGACCTGTTTCTTTAAGAGAAAGATAGCAAAATGTGATAGAACAGCCCGGTGTTAAGACGGCTCTGGCTGCAAACCAACAGGAGAGCCTTCAGGCTCCTATCTGTTGCCTCCAACTCAGCAGCCCATCGGTCTGGCATCTACTGACTGCAAGCTCCATGCACTTGGCTGGACCAGTGTTAAAGTGGCTCGACCAAGGGCACACAGGACAGCCTTCGGGCTCCTATCTGTGGCCTTAGAAATCAGAGCCCACCGCGACCAGCTGCAGTGGTTGAACACCCCCTGCCATCCCCTTTGGATGTGAGCTATGGCCCTCACTCCAGGTTGAAAAGGTGAAAATTGAAAACTTAGTACAAGAATTCAAAAAGCAAAAGCAAAAGATCTGCCAAAGAAAACAACTGCAGACCCCCTTGGTGATCAGTCAAGGGGTTTAACACGCTTCATTGTGAAGAGTGGGGAGATGCCTAGGGGGTGGCCAAATCCCCTGGCAACATGACAGGCTGCTGGCCTATTGCTTCTCCAATGTGCCTAGACCAGAACCCCAGCTTTATGCCTTGGAGCCCCAAAAATTAGCATATCACTGGTTGGCCTGGAAACTTACTGACACTGGTCTGGTCAGTAGAGGAGCTCATAAATCTTTCAGCTGTAACTCAGGAGTTTTTTATCACTTCCTTCAGGTCGGGTTCCACTCGGACTGGCAATAACTCTTCTCGAAGGCCATTATTCCCTGCTGTCAAGAGATAACATCACCTAATTGTTTCTTCTCCCCAATTAGAGGCCTGACAAGCCACATTTCCTCCAAGCCGGAAGTTTGGCCATAGCAAAAAGGAAAACAAGGGAGGGTGGAAAATTCCACCTCTCACAAGCTGTTGTAATTCCAGCCTAAATTTAAACCCTCTTTTATAAGGGAGAAAAGTTAGGTGAGGTAATATTTTATTGGACCAGCTTCCACTGGCCAAAGAGACAAGCTTTTGAGCTCCACTGAGCTGCTCTTTAGGTCACCAGCAGAAGTTTGTCCGATTAAAATATATTACCTTATCTACCTTGTCTCTCTCCCATCCTGAGAGCAGCATGGCTACAATACTGCAAAAAAGTTGAGAGTGGTGAATATTAGCTAAGAAATGTTGCTGTAGAAGGAAAGAAGACCCAACTGTGCCTTTTAAAGCTAATGGGAAATAGATTCTATTCTTGACTGAAAAGTTGTGTTAATGTAACCTCATGTATCGCTAAAAGAGTTGGCCAACTTAGTGATCTTGTCTTGGGCCCTGCTTTGTCAGGCTGACTTCAAACTGAGTTCTTGATAGTGAGAATGGCTCTCTCCTCCTGTTTGTAAATATACTATGATATCACTGAAAGAAGAAAGGAGTCCTGTGGCACTTAAAGACTGACACATTTATTTATCGCATGAGCTTTTGTGGGAGAAAATCCCACTTCATCAGACTCTTTGAAGTGGGATTTTCTCCCACACAAGCTCAAGCGATAAATAAATGTGTTAGTCTTTAAGTGCCACAGGACTCCTTGCTGCTTTTGCTGAACTAGACTAACACAGCTGCCCCTTCGGATCTTCTGATATCACTCAAAACTCCTACAGAGCTTTGAGTGCGTGGTGGAGGAGCAAGGTTAAGTTACTTGCTACATAACTGCCACAGGCTCAGTTTATGTCAGTGAAGTAGTGATTGCTGTGATTAACAAGTTTTTTTCTCTAGAGATTTGAATACATTGAGGAGGGGTAGAGGGCTCAATTACAGATAATAGATCCCCAACATGAGGCTGCTGTTCAAAAGTCACAAGATATAATTAGCAGTTCAAAGAGCATGAGACTTTCCTTTTATTACACAAAACAAAAAATAAAACAGAAACTTTGAAAAACAATGCAATGAAGATACCAAAAGGCAAGCAAATGAGCACATACAACAGAGGACATAGCACCCAAAACAAACAAAAACGCTGCCAGATAAATACCTGCTTAGAAGAATGTGCTTAGTCACAAAAAAGTAAAACAAGATAGCTAGAAACACTTTCATAGCACAATACAGATTAGGTAAAATTATTTTAAATTTACTACGTAAAATAAAGTGTAGTTATTAATAATCTATACCAAGCTGGGATTCTGCAGGAGATTTGTGACAATGTGCTATTTTTTCTTAAGTCTGGTTCTTACCACCTGAAAGAAAGAGATGTTATTGTGTAGCTAACAATTACTTTTAGGCTGAAGTTGTTATGCTGCGCCCAAGTTAAAGGATTGACTCCAGAAAAGCATATAGAGGGAAAATGTTCTTATAATAGAGCAAGCCTTGACTGTCAGTTGATAGATCCAGGAAAAGAAGAGGAGTACAGTTTTTGGTTTGGTGGTGTAGATCATAAATATAATGTTTTAATTAATGGTGTTCTCAAGATATCTAAGGCTTCACAGGAAGGAATCCTAAAAGTTTTTCATGAAGTTTCATTGGTAAGACTAAACTATCAATTCCACACACACCCTCGCGGCCCACAAAAAGCCCCCCGACAATCAGTTTTAAAGATCATGAGATTTAAAAATAATAAATTCTGGGTTTTTAAATTTGTTTTCTAGTGTTGTAACATTTAAGATTTACTTTTTTCAAACTTCTCTGCAAGCCTGAGGGCAGGCTTGCTTGCTTATTTATTTATTTATTGTAATGAAAGAAGAAATTCCCAGATAAGCTAATTCTAGGAAACTCCCAAAAATCATTGTGAGAGTTGGTAACGCAGTAAAGAGCAAAGCACAACACCATGGATAGCAAATAGCCATATAAGGTTACTATTAAATTTGTGTTAAAATAGCATTCATCAGTAGTTGTTACATGTTCTTCTGTGGCACAGAAAGCTATGCAACATTCAAATGAAGAACCAAGGATGGGATCAGACATTTGATTTACCATCTTCATTTCTCTTTAGTTTTTCCTCTTTGGGGCTCAAAGTTGCATAAACCCTTGCTGGCTAGCCTTAATGCAATTAGAATAATCATGTTTTTAAAATTTTTAAAGAAAAATGAAAAGATATGCATAGGGATTTGAAAACATCACCCTCTTTGGCATTTTTATGTGATTCTGTGCATGCATGTGTGCCTGTGTATGTAACCCCTTTGGAAAAAAAAATTGAGCCATTCTAGGATCTGTGCTTTGCACGCATACTTGTTACTACTTGTGATT
Organism: Podocnemis expansa; assembly: GCA_007922195.1. Taxonomy (NCBI): domain Eukaryota; kingdom Metazoa; phylum Chordata; order Testudines; family Podocnemididae; genus Podocnemis; species Podocnemis expansa. The sequence continues at coordinate 3,873,699 of ML682060.1, read as the reverse complement.
GCTCAAATATCAGTTATATGTAGACAATCTTTGCCTATACAGAGTATTTTATGACCTTTTGGCCATAATTGCAAAGTTGTGGAGCAAGGTGATCCCACCAAATTTAACCACAATTTTGCTACAGTATAAACCAGTAGCTCCCAACCGTTGTTTCAGGGGCTAAAAGTGGCCCTTGGGGGCTTTCAGAGTGGCTCTTGGCTAACTTTGTGGTGGCTGCAGCATGGAATCATTGCTTAAAGACCCAGATGGAGCACCTTTTCATAGGGCCAAAAGACAGATGCAGGCTACTTGCTGCAGCCAAAGGGAGAGGAGATAAGCACTCCCATCCTGCAGTTCTTTTCAGGGAGCATGGCAAAGCGCTCTGCTTAGGTCCATAGGTGCTAGCATCCTTGCTGAAGTCATAGGGAGGGGAGCGCTGATCTGTGTCTACACTACAAAAGCTAAGTTGACTTGATTAAGTCAACTTAATAAAGTCTACTTTAAGTAACCTTATTAAGTTGACTTAGTGAGGCCACGTTGCATTAAGTCAGCTTTATAAAGTTGACTTAAGCCAGGGGACTCAGTTAAAGTCAACTTTATGAAGTCAAATGGTCCCACAGCATTAAGTCGACTTTAATGGCCACATTGTGTTGTCTACTTAATAAAGTCAACTTTAAGGGCAGGAGTTAAGTTGACTTAATGAACCTCAGATGTGGCCAGGGCTTTGCTTATTTCAACTTAAGCTCATAGTATAGACATACCCATCTTCTGCCCACCATGGCTGTGAAGGGAGTTCCTGCCTAGTGTACAGAGCTGCAGGGTGTGTGCACTTTCCCTGCTGCAGCCAGGGAGATGGGAGATCCATGAGCAAGAAGGCAAACTGCTGCTTTTTTGGGGGGGTTGGGGAGTGGGAAGTGTTCTGCTGGCAGAGGCTGGTGGCCCTTCAGGGCTGTAAAAATTATACCTGTGGCCCTTGAGCCAAAAAAGTTGGGAACCAGTGGTTTCAAATACTCACATTTCTAGGGTCAACAGAAAAATGAAAGAGAAAGATAGGACTCTGGTCAAATACCATCATAGCCTAGAGGGGGAAAGTTCAGTGGGTATGTCTACTCTTAGAAGTTATTTTGAAATAAGGAGGCTTATTTTGAAATAATTTTTTTCTGTCCATGCATACGTTTTATTTCAAATTAAGCATTTTTATTTCAAAATAATGAAATACTATTTCAAAATAATAAAACCTGCTTTTATTTCAAAATAGCGCTTAAATTGAAATTTTTATTTTAAAATAAACCATTTTAAGCCACAGAATGGGCTTATTTCAAAATAATCGCCATATTCTTTTGCCTTCCTTCCCCTATTTTGAATTAGAGAGTCTAGTGAAGACTGTCTTAAATAATAAGTTCTACCTTATTTCAAATTAGAGTCTTCACTGGACTCCTAATTCAAAATAATAAATTCAAAGTAGTGCTCATTTGAAATAATTACTTTGGATTGAAATAAAGTAGTTATTTTGAAATAACTATTCTGACTTAAATTTGTAAGTGTAAACATAGCAAGTGACTTTAGCTTGTGTTAAAATAGAACTACCCAAATGAATAGAAGGCCTGACAGATGTGCTGGTCTGACATAACTAATATAAGCACATGGGAACTGCTAAGGATTTGCAACAAAGTGGAGGAAGGTATTGCTTTTTTGTATCTGCTAGAGATGGAAAGAAAAGCCATGTGGAAGGTTGTATCTGCTAGAGATGGAAAGAAAAGCCATGTGGAAGGTTGGAGTACAGTAATGACAGCACTGTAGGTAATATGAAAATGGAAGAGAGTTTGAAGTCTTCCCCTCTACTTATTTCTGTGCTTTTTGGATATTGGGTTCATGCTGTTTGACCTGATGTAACCTTAACTGTTACTAAAGTACAATTATAGAAGCACAGAGGTTTTTGTATGTTGGTTTACCAGTTGCTGTGGAGTTTCATAGAACCTTCCCCGGGGCTGTCAATATGCAAGGCAAACTGATTTGAGAAGAAATTAAGATGTACACTATCATATGTGTGGCATTAATTTGCTTTTTATATGTGTTTATTACTAGAAATTATGTAACTAATTTTACTGCTTGAAAATATTTTTCTAATTTTATGTTTAAAGTTATTTTTACAGGCTCTTTTTCTTTGAATCAATCAAACCTAATGAATCAATGTTTAGTATATGTATTGTATTGATGTTTAGTGTATATATTGATCTGGTAGTGCCACCCTCTAGTCAAGGTTGCCTGACACTTTTTACTATAAGACTCCAAAGATGAATTGATCATGTTTCATCTGCACCATACAGGTGCTGAGCAGTGGGGCTGTGTGCCCTCTTCTCTCAATTTGCCCACTTTTGGCACTCAAGCAGAATTAGAGAGGAACTCTGACTCCATTGCAGAGGGTGCAAGGGCCAGATCTGGGTGGGTAGAAGTGGATGCAGTAAATTGGGATAAAACATTTGTGGGGAGCAGACTGAAAGCTAGTGGAACAGGTTGTGGAGGGGGAGATATTGGGACTGACTGGTCTGTAATGAGAAGCCTTGAGAGGGTTGGAGTCTGGGACTGGTTGGGCTCATATTGGAATTAGGATGCAGTTTCAGGAAGTGGAGCCTGCCTCAGTTCAGGAGGGTTGCACAGGCAGACTTAATTCTGGAATTGCCTAACTTTAGAGTATTTGACTCTGCCTTCTTAAGAGTCTTTTAGTGCACAATTTTGACCAAAATGTATAAATTAAGCTGTTTGTTCATGGGTGCTCTGTCTGTCTTTTAAGAACATGGTATTTTTTCATTCTAACATTTCACCCAAACTAGAAATTAAGTAAAATAGACATACACCGGAGGATACTTTCTTTAAATGGAGTCCAAGTATGAACCACACATAGGATGTTTGTTATTGATCTCACAGATGTTTTTGCTGTCTGCAGTATGAACACAGATATAGAGTACTGATAAAGCCAGAAAGCAAATTACATTTTCTCTTATAGTTTTTAAAAATGAAGTTAGGGTTTATGAAAGTCACTAATTCACTCCTCTGAAGAGCAAAATTTTCTCTTTATCCACAGGATGGATATTATACAGCACAAGCAGCAGCAGAGGGAAGTATTAAATCTCTTCTTGTTTCCACACTGTCAACCAGAGTGCCTCATTCTTGATGTGGAAATACCAACTCAGGAGATAAGCAGGTAATTTGGTCTTTGGGCTCAGTCAGTTCTTGGTCTCCCCTCCCTGATGAGATTGCCAGCAATGCTGCCAACTGAGATAGTGGCATTAGTGATGTGAATTTTGTCTACTAGGATTAGGGAAGAGAATGCTAACTTCGCATAGGCTGGGCCAAAATCTCAATTTATGCATATCATAGGCTTGATATGAACAGTCTGAATATCTCTGTGGTTGAGAAAACCAGTAATAGTCTTGCTTTGGTTAGTTTGCTATCTTTGAATAGGATGTGTGCAGCTGATATGTTTGTACTATGTTTTAAGTGAGGAACTCAAAACACAAGAATGAAAAATGTGAGTGAATGTTTCTGAATGAAATGTATTTATAAATTGCTTGCATTTAAGGAGAGAATTGATACCTAAAATGAAAATGACAAGAGTACTGAGATTCAGAACCATACACTCAGACTTTTTGTTGCTTGTGGTTTGTAATTCCTCAGTTATAAAAATGGCATTAAACCCAACAACTGCACACACCCTATTCAATGAGTAGCAAATTAGCCAAGGCAAAACTACTATTGGTTTGTCGGCTTTCTCAACCACAGGCTGCCAGGCACATGTGAAAGGGCAAATGATTCTCATTGTTTTGTAATGTATAAACAACATGATATGTTCACAAGGCAGAATAATGTCTGTTCAACATTAAAGGAAATACAAATCTACTTTGGTTGCAAAAGTTATCCATTTAATATGGCATTATTTTCTTGTGAAATAAAACAATGGACCTCGCATAAGTAGCAAAAAAGTTTATCGACCGATTTATCAATAATATCTGCAGTGCCTTTCAGGGAAAAATATCTGATTTCTTTTGTTGTCTTTCAGTATAAAACAAAAAGTAACATCACTCAAAGTTGGTCCTTAAACTCCATATTGTGTTTGTCAATACTTAATATTTGTCATTTCATAATCTGCTGCATTGGTTAAGATTTATGTACATAAATAAGTATGTAGACTGTGATTATTAATAATCAAAAACATGATTTAATTTACCAGATTGTTCTCTCTGTAAGTAATTTATGGGATACACCATATAAGATATGCAATCTCTATATGACTTGCACTGTAGTTTTTAGATTGAATGGAAGAAGACTGGCTCTTAGGCAACTGTTAATTTATAAGTTGATCAAAATGTTAATTTTGATCTGATCCAGCTTCCACTTGATTCAGTGTAAGTTGGATTGAGCCCCAGAACTGGCTGGACAGCACAGGAAGGAAGTTTGCCCCAAAGCGCAGCAAAAGAACACAGGACCTACTTTTACTGTCAAAGAAATAAGACCATGATATTATTGAAGATTGTTTTATTCAATATATTTCAAAATGTTTTTCTGAGAAATTTATAAATTTATTTATGAAAGTTAGCATTCAAAGTGGATACTGCAGGACTCAACACATAAAAGTTAAAGCACACATAAAAGCATGTTTGGTGACTGAATTTTTGCTAGTAAAGTCTTTTAAATTAGGAACACATGCTTATTCAAGCTAATTATTTATCATATTATTATTCAGTTTAAAAATAAAGATTTTGCAGCCTGTATTTTTGTCTTCTTCAAATATTATACACCACAGAACTATTAAGAACAGTTTAAATTTTCTATGCTTAAACCATTTTTCTCAGCCTATTGTTTTTAAATATAATCCTTATAATACTATCTTTGGCTGTATTACAAACTAAATTACAAATTGAATAGTACAAAAGCTATATGATTATTATATTATTTAAAATGTGTCATGTGGTACTTTAAGATTTACAATTCTAAATGCATTAGGCTTTCTTTCAATTTGAAATTCTAGAACTTGGACTTTGTAAAGTACAGTAAGACTGATATTTTTCAAACTGTTTTATAAACATGTAACATGTATCTTGCCAGATAATTTACTAAATTTTGATGGATTGGAATTACTTCTTCATTGTCTGTGCACTGTCACTTGTACATGTAAATGATATCCAAAAAACCACCAAAATCTGTCTTTGTGTGCAAACTGCTGGTGTGTAGTGGGGGGAGGGGGAAGAGGTGAGGGATGAGGTTCACATAGGCCCATTTGGAGAGAAGAGCTGTTTATTTCTTCTATTGATTTTTTTTTAGATTAACATCCAATTACAGTATGTTCCATATATTTAAATGTGTTCATCTGAATTTGTTTGAAATCATCTTCCCAAATTTCTGTATCTCACCCATCACTACCTTTTAAATTTGGTTTAAAACTGTACTGATTTCATTTTCACATTTTAGTGGTTTCTTCTGTTGAATAGTTACTAACTTGGGTGAAGAAACTTCATACTGTGTTGATATGCTGCAAAAAATACAAACTGCTTAGAATTAAGTTAGTTACAATTGCAAATAAAATCAATATACTGTGTTTATTACTAAATACGCAGAAAGTAAAGGATAGGTGCAATATGATTCTAGATATTTCTGAAGGTATTAGACAATTGCTAGAGACACAATAACCTATTGTAATTTAAGGAAACAAACGTTATATCTTGGCAGTGTTTGAAATGAATGAATACTCATGTATTTTAAATTCATGAGTATCTTTATGGTACTCATCACAATGGTTTCTGAATGCCTCACAAACATGAATGAGTTAATTCTTACAGCAGTCTCGGGAAGTAGGGAAGAATTATCATCGCCCCTGTGAAAGCCATGAGGCATTTTAATTCCTATTTTGCTTCAGTCTTCAGTAAAAAAATGTAATGGTGATGAGATGCCAAACAGAATTAATATTAACAAGAGGGAAGGAAGACAGAGAAGGGATAGAATAGGTTAAGGAATATTTAGGTAAGTTATATGAATTCACGTTGGCAGGGCCTGATGAAATCTTAGGGTACTTAAGGTACCTAAAGTAATATTATAACCTGTTAGCAACTGTCTTTGAGAGCTGCAGAAGAAAGGATGAGGTCCCAGGAGACTGGGGAAGAGAAAAATATAGTAACTATCTTTAAAAAGATGAACAAAGAGGACCTGGCAAATTATAGATCAGTGATTTATGGAAAGGTATTGGAACATATTAAACAATCAATTTGTAAGCACTTAGAGGCTGATAGGATGATAAGGAATAGCTAGCATGGATTTGTTAACAAATCATGTTGAACCGACCTAATTTCCTTCTTTGACAGGTTACGGGCCTAGTGGATAGAGTGCAAACAGATGGCATATTATATCTTGATTTAAGAAAGTCTCTTGACACAGTCCTGTGTTACATTCTCATAAGCAAAGGAGGAAAATGAGGTCTAGATGAAATTACTATAAGGTGGTTGCACAGTTGATGGAAAGACACTGAAAGAAAAGAAACTACAAAGAGTAGTCATCAATGGTTCAATGAGGAGTTTCATTGGCTCCAGAAAACTCTTGCGCCAGGCCTGGGGCTGCTCCCCCACACAAGGCCCTGTCCCTGCAGTGCTGGCCTTGACCCCCTGGGCCTGATCTGGCTCGGCATTCCCAGTTGGGGTCAGGGCCAGATTGGGCTCTTGCTGCCAGGATGGCCTGGCCCTGCATCCCCAGCCAGGGCAGGAGTCGGGACTGGACTGGGCTGCTGCTGCCACTGCAGCCTGGTCCCCATCCATGGTCAGGATTAGGGCCAGAACTTGGGGCACTGGCACTGAGACTGGGGGCTCATGCCCTCTGTGCTCAGTGCAAGCAATGCCCCAGGATTCAATGTCCAAGTTTGAGGGAGTATCTAGTGGAATCACACAAGGATCAGTCTTGGGTCTGGTACTATTCAATGTTTTCATTAATTACTTTGATACTGAAGAGGGCAATATGCTTATAAAATTTGCAGATGAGACAAAGCTAGAAGGGTTTGCAAGCACTGTGGAGGGCAGGATTAGAATTCAAAGTGACCTTGAGAAATAGGAGAGTTGGTTTGAAATCAGCAAGATGAAACTCAATAAAGACAAGTGCAAAGTACTTCCATTAGGAAAGAAAAATCAAATGCACAATTAAAAAATAGGTGATAACCAGCTAGGCAGTAGTACTACTGAAAAGGGTTAGGGAGTTACTGTATTACAAACTGAATATGAATCAACAATGTGATGCAGCTGTGTATAATGCTTATATGATTCTGGGATGTAGTAACAGGAATGTTACATGTAATGTTTGGTAGGTAACTCTCCCATGTTAATTGTCACGGATGAGGCCTCAGCTGGTGTACTGTGTTCATTTCTGCATGCCATGCTTTGGGAAAGATGTGGACAAATTGGAGAGGTTCCAGAGATGAGAAACAAAGATGATGAAGAGGTTTAGAAAACCTGACCTATAAGGGACAGTTGAGAGAAGTGGATGGTTTTACTTTTGAGAAAAGAAGACCGAGGAGGGATCGATAACATTCTTTGAATATATTAAGGGCTGTTATAAAGATGACTGTGATCAGTTTTTCTCCACGTTCACTGGAGGTAGGACAAGAAGTTATGGGCTTAATCTGCAGAAAGGGGGATTTTGGTTAGATATGAGGAAAGATTTAACTATAAGCCTAGTTAAAATCTGGAATAGGCTTCCAGAGGTGGTTGTGTAATCCTCCTCACTGGAGGTTTTTAAAGAACAGGTTGGAAAAACGCCTGCCAGGGATAGGTAAGTTTCTTTGGTCCTGCCCCAGCAGGTGGATCTATCTTAAAGATATCTCAAAGCCCCTTCCAGCTGACATTTCTATAACTATGATTTTTACACTTAGGGAAACCGGCACATAGTCTGGCAGAGAGAGATTAAATTACTTGCCTACAGCCTCACAGAAATTCTGTTGTGGAGGTAAAAAGAGAATTCAGTTCTCCTGAGTCCCAGCCCTGTGCCATAGCCACCATTATCCTTCCTCTCCTTATATAGAGGGTGACTGAACTGCAACATACAGATGAAAATTTCTTAAAACGGTCTGCATTGTGGGCCATGATCATCCTCATCTTTGTGCAGCAGCCTGCATAGATTCAGATAGAGCAGTGGTTCCCAACATTTTCTCTGCTGTGGCACACCTTTCTACATTTAGTTAATTTGAGGCACACTAACCTATTGTTTCCAAATGAACTTATGAATATTCATGAGTCAGTGAGCCAATCTAGAGCTCTTTGAGTAGTTTTTCAAAAAATTTTGTGGCACACCTGCTCAGGCCTGACAGCACACCTGTGTGCCATGGCACACTGGTTGGGAAACACTGAGATAGAGTATTTCATTCTAGGGCCAGTGAAACAAGCAAGCAAGGAGGCTTGTGCCACCTAAAGACTAACAAATTTATTTTTTGCACAAGGTTTTGTGGGAGAAAATCCCGCTTCGACAGATGCTTTGAGGATGGGGGAGCTTACAGAATGGTAGGAAATAAATGCAGGGATGTGTAAGTCATGGGAACAGGTCACATTGGAAGAGCATATCCAAAACAATTGTTAAATTGTAAAGCCAGTAGGCTCCAGTGAGTTAAACAAAATGGTAGACACACTTTTCTCTCCATCTCAAATAGGGATTAATTTTTATCGCCAAAGCATGAAGCTACATCTTGGGGAGTACAAAGAGCTACCTTAGAAAGAAGGAAAAATCCACATCAAAAACATAAATATCAATGGGACATCAAGACTTCAAACAGAAACAGCCAAAATTAAAATATGCAGATTAGATTGTGTGAAGGCAGGGCTGAATCATGACTATGGATTCTTTTCATATTATAACAGGTAGTTTGACTTCACCCTCCCTCTGTGTGCTGTTTCCTAGAGTCTGAATCCTTAAAAATGGTCTGATTTGTTGTTGCAGTGTGACCTGATCCCATGTCTTACACTCCCCTGCATTTATTTTCATCCAATTGTGTAAATTCCCCCTCCTCAAAGCGCTTGATGAAGTGGGATTTTCTCCCATGAAAGCTCATGTGATAAATCTAGACTCCTTGCTTTTTTTCAAATCAAAAACATACTCTCCAGCTATTTTTCTCCATTGAAAGTGAATACATGAAGGAACATAGGGGGAGAAAGAGAGAGAGAACTTTGGTTTCCCTCTTTTTACTTTCACCTCTTGGGTGGGAGTGAGGATCAATTTCAACATAACTAAAAAAATGACATGAGCATCTTCCATTCTAATCAAGCGCTTTTAGATAAATCAAAAACTGGGCTGTCTAAGTCAAATCAGAGTTACTACAAAAGCTAACTTCACTACTTCTTCAGAGGCATGCAAGAATAATCCAGGGAAATAGATCAATGGAAATGGAGTTGTTTGCAATGTACTTACGACAAATGAATATTGCACAGGAACAGATCCATCTCTTGTATATTAAACGGATCCAGGACTAATCATGCATCACTTGCAACAGAAAATATTTCTATTAGACTTAGGCCAAAACCAGAAACATTTATCTGAACCCACTTAAACTCAGAGTGTTTAGGGAATCAAATAAATGACACATATCTTAAATGTGTCTTGCAGTTTTGGACTATTTAACTGAAACTGATCAGGTAAAATTTCAGGACAAGTGAAAAATGTTTGAGAAAGTTACAAGTGACTGGAAAGAGATTTAAACTGAAGTATCCATGATGGGCTTAACCATAATACTGGTGAAACAGGGGTATAATATGTAGAGTAGGCAGAAATTTCTATGTTGGAAGACCATATTCCATGAATGTCCTTCTTCTAGAAAGAAATTGAAAGTTGAAGAAATTTATGGAGCAATTCAGATGTATGTGGACAGTTATGGAATGTTATTGAATTCCACATAACTGTGTTGAAGATATTAGGTAAAAACCTGACGTTCTGATTATGTTACTGCGCAGCTTGGCACCACAGGACAGTCTTTGCAATGGCATGCACCTGCTGGTGAACCATTTTATTAATGGTAGACTCCTGATAGCAACAGTGATAGGAACAAATCGTACAGTGTTCATTCCACGCTTAGCACTTCAGCCTACAGATCACACCTTCCCCTGCAAATGGCAGAGCCGCTGATTCCCCATGCAGCTGGCTTTTGACCATCAACAAGGCTCGTGGACAAAAGCTACAGAGTCTGTTTTCTTGCACAGTGAAGTGTTCACACATAGTCAGTTATATGTGGCAGCCTCTTGAGTTGGAAATCTGGATAATATTTGCTTTGCATTGCTGCCTCATTTGATCCATAAGACCAAGAATGTTATATGCACAGAGGTGTCGTGATATATATGTTCTAAAATGAGAAAATAAAACCAGGCTTTTCTCATTAAATATGTCCCAGTCTGTAGCACTTAACAAAATTCTGAAACTTGCAAGCACATCTGCAGCGGGTCTTCTAGTGATCATGATGGGTGCTGCAGAAAAAACCTGACAGCCAGCTAGAAATATGGGGCAATAGCATTTGTAGGCTATGCCTATTCTAGTTGCTTTCAGGGATTTCTTCTCCCACATCTTTGCAACACTGCATTTTGAAAAAGCTATTATTGGTATTATGGATTCATTAGTGTTAGGAGAATGGATATTATGGGTTCTCTTCTCCTTTTTCTTTTCTTTCAAACAATCATGTATTGGCAATCTGGAGACAAGACAAGCTAGTAACGGTACCTAGCTTTGATACAGGGGTGTTCATCAGCAGATCTCAAAGTGCTTTACAAACAAGGTCTGTATTATTATCTCTGTTTTACAAATGAGGAGGCTGTGGCTCAGAAAGATGAAATGACTTGTCCAAGGTCACCCAGCAATGGTCAGTGAGTGGCAGAGTAGGGACAAAAACCCAGATTCCCCAACTCCCAATCTAGTGCTCTAACCACAGGATTTGGTGGACCAAGATCCTGATCTAATATGGCAAATCCTGTCTTCCTACAGAAGAAGAGTGTGATGAAACTAGAGTAACTGGCAAAACTGAATGATCATCTTTCCTTTGGCTTCTTTGCCCAGATCCTAACAGGTTGTTCTTTGTGCTGCACAAAGTCCCATTCACTTCACTGAGACTCCTTGCAGCAGCAGAAGTCAAACTGTGCAGAACAACTTGTAGGAGCATGGTCCTTGTGAGCATAATTCACATCATATGTAGTCATATTTGTTGAAAGACAACAGGAAAGTACAATGCAAAGCTCATAGACTCTAAGGTCAGAAGGGACCAATATGATCATCTAGTCTGACCTCCCGCACAGTGCAGGCCACAAAACTTCACCGACCCACTTCTACAATGAACCTCAAACCCATAACTGAGCTATTAAAGTCCTCAAATTATGACTTAAAGACTTTAATACAGAGAATCAACCAGCAAGTGAGCCATGCCCAATAAAACAGAGGAATGCAAAAAACCCCCAGAGCCCAAGCCAATCTGCCCTGGGGGAAATTTCCTTCCTGACCCCAAATATGACAATCAGTTAAACCCTGAGCATGAGGGCAAGTCCACAACAGCCAGTCAAGAAGAACTTCTCTGTAATAACTCAGAACCCACTCAATTAAATTCCCCTTCCCACGTCCCTATCATACCCATCAACAGTAGTAAAAGACAGACAATGGCCAAGCTACACTGTCCATCCTATCATTCTCTCCATAAACCTATCAAGCTCGGTTTTGAACGCACCTAAGGTTTTTGCCCCCACCACTTCCTTTGGTAGACTATTCCAGAACTTTACTCCTCTGATGGTTAGGAATCTGCATCTAATTTCAAGCCTAAATTTTCTGAAGGACAGTTTGTATCCATTTGTTCTGTGTCCACATTGGCACTGTATTCAAATAATTCCTCTCCCTCCCTTGTATTTATCCCTCTAATGTATTTATAAAGAGCAATCATATCTCCTCTCAGCCTTCTTTCGAGAAGACTAAACAAACCAAGCTCTTTAAATCGTCTCTCATAAGGAAGATTTTCCATTCCACGAATCATCCTTGTAGCCCTTTGTGGAATGGAAAGTCTTCCCTATGAGAGACGACTTAAAGAGCTTGGTTTGTTTAGCCTTCTCAAAAGAAGGCTGAGAGGAGATATGATTGCTCTTTGCAATACATTATAAATACAAGGAAGGGAGAGGAATTGTTTGAGTACAGTGCCAATGTGGACACAAGAACAAAATGGATACAAACTGTCCTTCAGAAAATTTAGGCTTGAAATTAGACACAGATTCCTAAGCTGCCTTAGATGCTGAAACCTAGCAAAGACTTCAATGTTAGAGCAGAACTATAGAGTTGAATGTTATTTATATTGATGTCTAAAAGTCCATTTTTACAGTTTCATTTGCATCATTATACCAATTGTTATTTCTTTGACTATGAACTAATGTGAAAACAGTTACAGTCTTTTAAATGGTTGAGTTATAGGAGCTTTATTTTTTTTCATTTTTATTAACTTGCACACTAAATGGATGGAAAAAAGCATAATGATTTTTCGATGAAATTGTTAATTCCCTAGCTAGTGACTGCCCATCTCAGCATGTTATAAAATATATTAAGTTCTATGCAACTTTAAAAAAAAAAAAACACCTCTGCAATTTCCATCCCTTCAAGTGCTATTGGTATCAATCATTGTAGTAAAACAGCAACAATCTTTCCAAGCATACTGCAGGCTGCTGTGGGAATAAAGTAATAGTAATAAAGAAGCAGCAGTGATGGGGATGTGGCAGTACCCCCTGACTTGAACTGATTTCCTTCATGTACAGTTTTTTTCAATGTTTTTAGCATTGGCATTATAAAGTGTGTTCCAACTCCTCTGCAAAGAAGTTACTTCTGCTTTAGTGACTAAACAGGCAACTGCATTTTGACTATGAATAAGTGAGCATCATTTATATATGTGGGACAAAAGGCTTCATTTTCCCTATGTCAGATTGATATGTACATGCCAACATGTATCCCAGTAAGATAGTACTATTTATCTCTGAACTTGACGTGCAGTGCAATACTTATTCTCTTGCAACATATGCAATGGCTTCTGAAAATAATGCCACATGCATTTTTTGAAAGAAATAAACTAAAGTCCATTAAAGACATCATCTAAAGGGAATGCCTTTTTGGAAAAGGGAATTTGTTATTCAGCTATTTTAATGTGAATTGTTTCTTCCTTGGAGCATGGCTAGAATGTCTCTGGTAGCCAACCTGTGTTATGCCATATCATAAAATGTAGTACTTTTTACTGCAGTAGTTAGTAGGTTATTGTTCTTTTTGAAGGTATAATCAAGTCCATAAATTGCTAACTCTGCTGTTGAAGTTAGGCCAATAATCTTCAGTCCCGTCCCCCAACCCCCCTGCTCCCATGGTCTATCTTACTAGCTTTTTTCTCTGTTAGGAAGTATGTCAATATTCACAAACAAGTTAAAGTAAAATGACATCATGATGATTAGTTTAAGTTCACTACAATTTATTTTCCTATTGCTTGCTTTTACTGTGGTAGGATTGTCTACTAAACCTACAGCATTATTATTTTGGGCTGTTTGACTCATTCTGCTGAGGCTTTCAGCATTGTCTTTATTAGACCCAAATCAGATTGCTACAGTATGATTTGGTTACAGTTTGCTAGAATCGCTGCAGTTGGCCTCCATTAATTGTAGTACTTAGTGGCACCTGGAGCAGTAGCAATATTAATATTATGGAAAAAGGATACAGAAATGTCTTCCCAGAGGATCAACCAGCAGGATTCACTATAGAAAATTAAGACAGCATGGAGCAATACTAACTTGGTAAAAACATGAAGAGCAGCTAAACTTTCATGTCTTTGTATTTTTCGTATACATATTATAATATAAGGAAAAAAGTTAAAGAGAAAAAGGCATATCTTACAGATTCATTCACATGAACACCAGCAACTCTGACCAGGGTTTTAACAGTGATAATGGTTGAATGACTGAGTGAGCACAGTGGGGTATCATTGTGTTAGTTGTTCAAGTATTAATCACAATCCATTCTTCTGACAATATTTTATAGTGTAAAGTGCTGTGAAGAGCACCTCTTTTTATGAATGTACTCAGTTTATTGTCCTGGCCCTGTAAGATGGAATGCTTCAAAAAACTTAAAGGCCATTATAGATGGGAACACACTGGGTATCTAGAGTTGCGCACATGCTGAATTCCTTGGATGATAGTTCATTAACCAGTATTTTTCAGAGCTCTTTAAACAGTGTCGTTGTTGACCAAAATATCTCAGCATATTTCCTTCAGTCTTCCAAAGCTAATAGACATTTTTTCAAATTTTAATCTGAAACAAATTTTTTCCATGTCATCTTAACTAGGATTCTTCAATCTACTGATGCTCAACATTTTATGTATGTATGTATGTATTTATTTATTTATTTATTTGGAGCCAATGAATGAGGTAAAACAGAGTCTAAATTCTGTGACTACACAACGACAGAATAGGAATCTTATAGCACAAGTGATGGTCTGTGTTAGCCATGTACAGTTTGTACATGGTGATGGTAAGCATGGTAAACAGTAGTGCTCAATGACCTGGGCCATCCATCAATTATGTATTTCATTAGTCAAGAATGAAAACTTTGTTCCACTTGCTTTGTTCCTTTAAATGAAAAGAATTATCTTTTGTAGAAGTGCAGTCATCTGATAAAACACATGTTCAGCCAGTTAATAGTAATACTTAGCAGTTATGTATCACTTTACATGTTTCAAAGGATGGTGCAAACATTAACTAATTAATTCTCAGACCACACTTCTGAGCCAGTGAATATTATTGTTGCCCCATCTCAGGGGTCTGCAACCTGTGGCTCTGCAGCCTCATGTGGCTCTTTGGCTGCCCTCTTGTGGCTCCAGGCTCTCTCCCACCTCTATGGGACTCTGTGGGACTCTACTCCTGGATCCAGACTCCACAGCCACTGGGGACCCTTCTGGGGGAGGGGGCGCTCCTGGTTCTGGGCTGTCTCCTGACCCTCACTAGCTGGCACCTTGGCCCTGCTACCCTCATCTGTAGGCTACACCCACTGCAACACTCAAAACACGTGGGTTTTGAAAGACTTTTAAAAAATGGCTCTTTTTATCTTTAAGGTTGCCAACTCCTGTCCCATCTTACAGATGAGGAAACTGAGACAGTGAATAAATTAACTTGGCCAAGTGCATTCAGTGAGTCACAGGCAGATGCTTCTATATTCAGCCCTGTGTTCATTCTGTAAAGCACTTTGACATCAGAGAAGGATTGATAGTGAGATAGATAACACAAAAGGTGACCTGATTTCTTCTCTGAGCTACAGTTAATAGAGTTGGAATAACTCACCATTGTCAGAATTTTGCTCTGTGTGAGTGTCACCTTGTTGAAAGAAATGTTTAGGAATGTAAGGATTATTGTGGGAGATGTAAGGAATAATATTTGGGTACATGATTTTTACTCAGTCTAAATTCCAGACTTAATCAGTTATGAAAGCTTGTGCAGCCGTGACTGAAGTTTGATGGCTACAGATGGTCCTTCTAATTATAGTTTTTCTTCTCATAACAATTAGAAAACTAAAGTTAAACTCTACCTGTCTCATAAACAATAGATGAAGGTGACGGGTTGAATCAGAATGATGCTAATGGAGGATCACTGATTTAAGCATTTTACTGAATCAGAACTTTGATCTTGGGTGTTAAATTCTGTGATGCAAAGAAGCTGACATGGCAATCACTGATACAAGAGTCTGAAAAATTTAGTATTCATGTTGCCCATGCAGGTGTGTGCACTGTTCACTTATATTCAGAGGCCCTTAACCAGTATGTGGGGTTTTTTTTTTAAGCTAATGCAGGCTGGTAAAATTATCTTTCAGACCAATCAACTTGATTATAGACACTTCATGGCTAACAAGTGGCCACAGCAGTGAGTTTCATCTCTCATTGAATTGGAACACTTGGAGGAAAGCTAATATTTTGCACATCACTGCATGGAATTTTCACTGCTTTCATGCATTGATTGAGGCACTGCTCATACAGATTGCTGTGCTTGCATTTATAAATCTGCAAATCTGAAAAAGGATATTGCCTTTGAGATATCTGATTACTAATGATTTTAATGTGGTACACTGTATCATTATTACATTGTTTGATTCCAAATAATTTGTTACATGATACATCTGAGCTATTCTTTCATTTTTCCCCTCCCAAAGCCAATAGATGTAAAGACATTTTCAGTTTTGAACTTGCTCCTCAGTGTTGCCTGATTTGGGGTCTTTAGCATATTGGGTGTTTCATACATTTGTTGAGCATAGAGGAAATTCTGTCTATGCCTATCAAATGTGAGATGTAGCACTTTTTTTCCCTCAGAGGCAATAGGTCATGTTGGGGGTATCTTTGGGATATTTTCTTGAGTAAGCAAAAAAAGAATACATTCAATTAAAAAATGAATACTCTAATACGTATATTGCATTTATTTGGATGTATTTGTGTCTTTCTGGGTCTTTTTCTGTTCTGTATTTTCATTAATGATTTAGATAATGGCATAGAGAGTACACTTATAACATTTGCAGATGGTATCAATCTGCGAGGAATTGCAGGTGCTTTGGAGGATAGGTTCAAAATTCAAAATGATTGGGACAAATTGCAGAAATGTCTGAAGTAAACAGGACGAAATTCAAAAAGGACAAATGAAAAGTATTCTGGTTAGGAAGGCACAATCAGTTGCACACATACAAAATGGGAAATGACTGTCTAGGAAGAAGTACTGCCAACGGGGATCTGGATCATTGTGGATCACAAGTTATGTAAGCCAACAGTGTAACACTGTTGCAAAAGCAGACATTGTTCTGGGATGTATAAGCAAGATATGAGAGGTAAATCTTCCATGCTGATTAGGTCTCAGCTGGAGCATTTTGCCTAGTTCTGGGTGCCACATTTCAGGAAAGATGTGGACAAATTGGAGAAAGTCCAGAGGAGAGCGAGAAAAATGATTAACAATCTAGCAGATATGACCTATGAGTGAGGGAAGATTGAAAAAACTGGGTTTGCTTAGTCCAAGAAAAGAAGACAGAGGGGGGATATGATAATAGTTTTCAAATACATAAAAGGTTGTTACAAGGAGTAGAAAGAAAAATTCTTCTCCTTAACCTCTGTGGATAATAAAAGAGGAAGTGATATTAAATTTCAGCAGTGGCAGTCTAGGTTGGATGTTATGAAAAACTTCCAGTCAGGGTAGATAAGCACTGGAATAAATTATTTATATAGGTTGTAGACTCTCCATCATTGGAGGTTTTTTAAAACAGATTGGACAGACACCTGTTGGGGATGGTTTAAGCTAGATATAATAAAACAAACAAGGAGCCCTGTGGCACTTCTAAAGACTAACAATTTTATTTATTGCATGAGCTTTCATGGGAGAAATCTCACTTCGATAGAAGCTTGAGAATGGAAGAAGTTTTTCCATTTTCAAGTGTCTGTCAAAGTGGGATTTCTCCCATGAATACTCATGCTACAAATATAACAGTTGGCCTTTAAAAGTGCCACAGGTCTCCTTGGTTGTTTTTTTTTTTTTTTTTTTTTTTTTTTTTGCTGAACCAGACTTACATAGGTATCCATTTGGAACTAGATATAATAGTCATCCTTAGAGAGCCCCTCTGGTTTAAAACCTGTGTAAGGCTCTTTTAAATATCTAAGAGTGAGAAGCATGTTGGGTCATGGGGCAAGAAGCGATGGTGATCCGTCCAAGTGGTGGCTTTGGTAGGACAGCAGCTTAGTGGATGCTGGGGAAATGTGGTTACCAGCAGTAATTATTAGGTTAGATGTTCTGTGTGCTTTTTCTCAGTGGAGCCACTTGCTAATGGGTAGGGGGTAAGAGGTTCCAACTGGCATGGCCTCTTAGGGCAGTGAATTCTCTGCTAGTAGGAATAACGAGCACCCTCTTGTGCACAGGAACTCTGTAGTTCTGATTTTGGTTGCCAAATTTGTGGGTATTCTGGAGTGGAAGAAACACACTTTGATTTCTTTGCTACTAGTGTGTACATATCAGGGCACCAGTAGCATATTTTATTTTGCTAAACCTTGGTTAAATTTGCCTATATTTTTCTGATTTCCAGTTATTTCTGATTATTGAGAGAGTGATGTGTAAAAAGATTTTTCAATATATGTTTTGGTTTCTGCCTGATTCATTTGTGATGCCACCACCAACTGTTTGGATGTTCACTGGTAGTTTCTTGTGATGTAACAAGTGTTGATTTTGTAGAGTTACTGAAGAAGTCATTCAAGAGGAAGTGGAGTGTTGTTATAAAGGGGGAAAATTTTCTACATACACAAAATACTAGAGGTGAAGGCACCATATATACATAATACATCAGCTTTTCTACTTAAAGTGGAAAGTGGACCTAGCTTCATTAAACCTTATTTTCTTCTTGGTTACACTTCTTAAGCCTTATTTTCTTCTTGTTTAGTTTGCAGAAGAGAAGTCTGAGGAGGGATTTGATAGCAATCTTTAACTACTTGAAGGGGTGCTCCAAAGAGCAGGGAGCTAGGTTGTTCTCAGCAGTAACAGAGGACAGAACAAGGAGCAATGACTTTGAGTTGAAGCTGGGGAGGTTGAGCTTGGATACCAGGAAAAACTTTTTCACTAGGAGGGTGGTGAAGCATTTAAGGCCCGGTTAGTAAAACCGTGGCTGGGATGATTTATTGGAAGTGGTCCTGCTGTTAGCAGAGGGTTGGACTAGATGACCTCATGAGGTCCCTTCCAACCCTAGGATTCTATGGGTTTCTGTGGTGTTATTTCTGATTTGCAATGAGAAGTGAATTGTGTCACTTATATGTAATATATTCTCTCTTTACGCATCACTTTCAAAAGCAATAAACTATTTTGGAGGGATACTGTCTTTTCTTGTGTAATAAAGAATTGATATATTATGACAGAAGCATATGGTTTTCACTGCCTTGTGCTTGTGCGTAGTGAAGACGTTTAGGTCAAATCAATGTTGTTAGGGTTAGTATGCATTATTTCCTCCTTGATACAGTGCTCACATATGCTTGCGTCAATTCCATTTCTAATAGTGAGAATTTCTGCAGCTTAGTATTTACTGGAAATGTCAGGAGAGGTTTTAGGGAATTGACACTCATGAAACTAGATTAAGTGCTGTGGTATGATACGGAAATGTATACAAATTTTATACTGTACATACATCTTTCCTCCCTTATTGAGTCTTTATTGCCCCAGAAGAATGCCTATATTTTTTTCAAGGATATGGAAAGATAGAAATTGATGCTCTATGGACTTACAACACCAGGACCCCTAAGAACTTAGAAAGTGTGACTAAATATATTCCAATTCCAGACTAATGCAGGTAATGGGTTTATGGTACTTAGAGGGTTGGATCTGTTCTCTGACAGCCTGCAGACATTAGGGGCCCCTCATGACTGCCTGCAATGTAGGCATTATGGAGTGATTTTTACTTTACTGCCTTTTCCATCAGATCATCCCCTTCCTTTCACACACAAGGTTAATTCACTTCTTGATCACATTATTTCCTCGCTGCTCTTTGACAATATAAAAATTCTGAGTGGACAGCTCAATCCCTCTTCCATCTCAGATTTGATTGTTATGGTATTGCCTGGCATCCCTCAGAGGCCTCCAGCAGCCTTTGCTGCACTTTATGACACTTAAATGGCTGGGCTACAATTTCTCCATCTATTCACGAAATGCTGTTAATAACTCATTTCCAAAGAGGCCCTTCTTTATGTCTTGGCATTAAAGGATTTTTTATTAGGTGCCAGGATAGGTGACACACAGCCCCAGTAACCAAAGAGTTAATTAATCTGTTGAAATTTATTGCCTTTTATACTGCACTCAGTGTGACAGTCCCTAAGAGAAACAGATACTATATTTACAACCTAACTGAAATATTCAGTAATATAGTCTGCATACTGACCCACTCCATCAGTGTATGGCTTTTGCTGGAGTACCCATTAATCAACTAAGATGGATTTGCGCAATCTGTCTTCTTTCTTATTCTGAGATTCCAATAAATATTGAAATAATAATTTATTGATTACCCTGCAATATAAAGGCACCCAAGATATTTGCATGGTAATGCATTTGAAAGCTCTTGGCATTCTGTGGGTGGGAGAGAAAAAGGCTGTAACACTGGCGCATTCTGATGGCATTACTTTAGTACACATAACACCAAATTTAATGTTGTCAGGTGCAGAGGTCCTTTAAGGTAGTTCTTGAGTGATGGTGAGGTATAAACTATAATAGGGGTACAGTTATCTTTAACTAAAAGCAATATATTAACACTAAAGTTATACTGCATGATAATCCATGAATTTGAATAGTAGTGAATCCAAAGGCATATGACTGTGTCCCTCTCTATATAAAACATCCCTTTAAACTCTTTTTTTTGTGTGTGTGCTAAGTGTTTATCAGTAATGTATTTGTTTAATTATTTCTAGAAAGAAGAGTGCTTTGTAACTAATAGGCTGCTTGCTATATGAATTACACATCTCATATAATACACTTCTCTAGAACACAGGCTGCTCATGGGGTCAGATTCTGTGATGGGGCTCTCTTGAGAGAAGCAGCATAGAAGGCAGAGTCCAGGGGAAGGGGAGTAAATGTGGCTTTGTGTTGGGAGGCTAGGCTGTAGTGGGGTCCGAAGCAGCTCCCAGCAAAAGTTAGAGCAGCTGTGGGGACTGCTCTGATTTATGGCAGCCTTTTCTGAGGCTTCATAGGCACACAATGTACACCATAATCTCCATTGCACTGAGCTCTAAGGTTCCTCTCTGAATCAATCTGCCCATGGCATATTTCCTGTGGTAGGCCTTGGTTAAGAGGCCATACAGAGCTGCTCATGTTGTCCCTACACTGATCACACCAAGGAATTCTCCCATGCCTGCTTCTCTCTCATTTATGGGCACTACTCACCACTTAAGTCAGTGATCCCCAAACTTTTTCTTTTGTGCCTCTACTTACCAGTAATAGAATGTGTTCATACCTCCTCCAGGCTGGGAGTGGAGTCGTAGTTTGACTGGGGTCCATGGTGGACGCTGGGAGCAGGGGGTCTGGGTCAGTGGCTGAGTGGTGGTGTTGGTAGTTGAGAGTGGAGGTGAATGGCCGGGAGCTGCATAAGTGGCCACAGCTGCAGCTAGTGGCTGAGGACTGGAGTCAGGGCAGGGCCGATGTAAAAATGGGGGTAGAGCAGGGCTGGATCATGCTCCCTCATTGCCCACTTGTGATAGCTGCCTTGGGCTTCACCACAACCCCCCGATGTTCCTCTGTGCCCCCCTCGGAGGGCCTACCCCACAGTTTGGAGACCACTGACTTAGGTGGAAGCCACGACAGAAGCCAGAATCAGCTCCTAAATTCTTATAGGAGTGCTTTCTGTATGTTAGTTTATGTTGACTAAGTCCCATTGCCGTTTACAGTCTTGTGTGGTCTGTATTATAATGTGGCAATAAATCAGAGATACAGACTATTGTTTTCTAACTATTCATTCAGCTATTTAGTATGAGTGAACCAGTTTGGATAAAATAAGAACCAACCTGAACCTTTGTCACTTATTAAAACAATCGCCTTTTGAATACAAAGCAAAGCCTTTTTTAAGGTTTGAGAAAAAATTTTCTTAACTCTTTCTCTCTCCCTTAATTCTTATATATTTTTATGTGGGTGCAACTGAAGGAAGACACACCAATATACAATCAGCATGGCCTGCAGTATTTCTAAGCAGAACAGAAATAGGAGGCTATAAAAATCTTATGACTTGGCTGAGCAAGATATCTAAATCAGTTTTTTTTAGAGGTGTTCAGCTACTAATACTACTTAAAATAATACAGTGCTTTACATTTGTAAAGATTTGTGTTTTTCCAGATAGCAGAACAGAAAATAGACCTTGTGATTTTCCGGCTCACATGGTGATTATAATAAAGATTACGATGCTTTCTACAAGAGCCAAGGAAGAATTAAATCACTATTCCAGCAGGAGAAGTGCTATTTCCTAAGGAATTAGAAGAAACGACTGGCTAATGATGCCAGCAGGTGAATGTCAGCTGTCAACATATGAGTTTGTTAGTACTTTAGTAGCCCTAGTGGGAAGAGTCAGTTCTAATTGCATAAAAGCAGAAGAGAGTCTGATTTCATAGAATGTACTGCCTGACTGAGAGAATACATTCCTCAGATATGTACTACATCTCTCACTGAGAAATCACTTATCTTGCTTCTGTGGGTGTGTATAGTATGAAATACATTGTTCTGCTTTCCTGGTACTGTCCCTTAAAATGTAAGGAGACTCTCCTTCTCTGTGGGTGTTGCTGTGAGTCATTCGAAGATGACTGCTACTGAGTAAGTAATACATTGTGCACTCGCTGATGGAGATTTATATTTGCTCTTTCTTTCTTATTGTTTAATCACAAATCAAAGTCATCCAGTCTTGAATGTATGTTTTGCTCTTTGTGTATGAAAAACTTTACCCTTGCCTGCAGATCCTCTGAGATCTCCCTTAAAACCATCATGCCAACTATATCTTCAGTCCACTAGATCATGCTGTCTCTTTACCATCACCAACAGCATCACACAATGTGGTTTGTTGCAAAGTGCAGCAACCCTTAGTTGAATTCAGTCACAAGTGGTTTATGCAGCACATTTCAAGTCTCCATAACAATTTGTCATAGTTTTGGGTAACTGCCTGTGATCAGGATAACTGAAGTATAGATAAAATTGTACTGTGCAGGATTTGTTTTCTAGTGCTTTGCTGATAAGGTTAACTAGATGGTGAAGTATAATAATCTAGGCAATACAATAGATCATGCCAAAACTGGCAACAGAGAAGGAGAGGATGGTTTTTAGTTATTCTGAGCCAGAAATTGCAAAAAAAGAAAAAACCCCACCCATTTCCCCATTTTTTAAATATAGCACAGAATTCCACGGAACTCTAAACCTGTTGGTTGTATGTTTTCTGTCATGTAATTCACTCATTTAAAATTTGCTATGCATTTTATAAGGGGTGTCTGTGTTCTACACCTTATGTTATACTTTCAGTTCATAAGCAAAAATCCTATGAACTTTGGAAAAAGCAAGCGGTTTGTGGATTTCAAAACTGAAGCATTTTTTTGCACAATATTTTATACTAATTATTATATAAACCACTTCAAGGGATGTTCCTTTTGCACGAGGTCCCTATGAAGCATCCTCTTAAATCAACCACTGTCTATAAATAAATAAACCACAGAATTCAGCAGCTTTGCAGTGTGACCTGACTATTAACCTATAGATGTACCATCTTATGGAAGGCATTTATTTTTGTACATGATTGCTAACATTCAGTAGTGAAGGCTCCATGGCAGAATGATTACAGGGATGATCAAAATGTCAATGTCTTCCAGAGTGTCCAGTGGGAGATATCTTCATGTATGTTGCATCTTTGGTAGTGTTTCTTTACGTGCTAGTGTTCTGCAAAGCCGTAAAGTGATTACACAAGATAATGCCAAATGATCACAAATACAACATCATAAGATATATATTATATGGTAATTATCCACCATAAAATAAGGAGTTAAATTGTATTACTGAAGTGCTATGTAGATTAGAGATGATTGACTTTAACTGGTAGGACTGAAAGAGTGATCTTCTTCCTGGTTTAGGGCAATGGGAATTTTGCTGTTGATTCAGTTGCTGCTTTAAAATATTGTTGATCATGTGATTGCAGACAGTAAGCTTTTCAGGGCAGCAGTCTTGTCTTATTATGAATTTGTATAACATCTAGCACAATGAGGCCTTGCTTTTGATTTCTACCATAAGACAAATTAAGTGACAAATAAAAATGAAGATGTAAAGATTTATTGAGGAAAGTTATAGGAGGGTCTTGGCTCCTTGGAGGTATTGTCAAGTGGGCACTTGTCCCTTTGAGATAAGAGGTGTGGGAGTGACTTTTTAGAGTGTCAAAGGGAGAGTTTTGGCAGTTTGTAGGGATGTGTTGGTTTCGGAAACTTTTAACACAGAAGGTGTCATACTGTTCTGGCAGCTGTCCTGTCTGTACATGCTGGATATGCTGGTGGGTCAATGAGTCATGACTGTTAGATTTGCTGAAAATCACGAAGTCCCAAGAAAAGTGAGAGATTCCAAGTATATTATTTCATGGGCCAGAAACATTATTGAACCAGTGTCATATAGGCTATACGAAATGCGTACTCTTGCCACATTCCTGATAAAACTATGTCAGTGAGCCATTAGCTTGGATAATACTGTATTATTTCATGAAGCACTCATGACTCAGCCAACAATGCAAACCTAAGAATTTTTGGCACAATGACAAAGGCTACTGATGAATATTTTGGTGTTTTATGATAGCAATAGTGGAAATAAATAAAGCAAGACTACCATCCCCTGCAATTCACTCCCCCCACCATAGACAAAAAAATTCTCAAAACAAAACAAAAAAAAATGACCAAATGATTTATAAAAATTTTCTAGTGTATTTGGCCTGATCTTTTGTCTGTCAGGATGTGCCCTGGGAACCCAGTTTCCCCAGCCCCCAGCATGCAACATATATATTTTTACATTTCTCTCACCTTCAAAGATCTCTAAAGGTTTAAACAGAGAAATACTAGCAAAAGTAGAGTAATTTAGCATTGAACCAGTCCCTCATATTTTAAAATTGGGAGATGAATGTTCAACTGCTTGAATGCCTCTTTATATCTGTGCTCCCATGACCACAGATTTGGAATTAATTTTTCCAAGTTAAATCTTCGTAGATCTGTTTTATGGTATGAGAGAGGCATTTCAGCTATAGTATTTATTTTTATAGAATTAGCAAATTAACTTTCTCAAATTAAGTATTTTATAGATAGTTTCTGTGAGACCAGTTTTTTAATTTAATAAGTTAATTGCTGGGTATCTTTCTCTGAGTCTCTGCAAAATTTTCAAAGTCTTTCACTGTGTTCTTTCTGGTCCCTAACCTAAATTAAAATATCCATTATAACTTAAACACATTGTAATCCCTCAAAGATCTATGCAATTACTGGGCAATTTCTTGGCTTGTGTCCCCAAAATCATCTCCTACACAGAAATTTTTTATGTGGGTTGATTCATACACCCCTGTAACTAAGACTCTGTGGATTTAGTTTTAGGGTAAAATCCTCCTACTAAATCTATGGTGATAATAATATCTTCTTTTAGTATGGAAATAGCCCTTCTGTGGATGTCTGTATGCCTCAAATAGGCACAAGCTGAGAATGTATGTGTTGAGTCAAAAGTATGTGAGCAGGAGGAAGAAGGTCCGGGGGTGGGGGGGTAACATTTTGCTTTATTGCATTCAAAATCGTACCATCTTAACCCTGACTGAAATGAAGGTTATGTTAGGATAAAAAACCTACATAACTGGTAGCCAATGGATACCTCCTGTGTGAAATACCAAAGGGGATAGATAATCATTTGGGGTCAAATACAGTCTTGCAATAAGCAATTGTAACTGTTTCTTCAGTGAATGGGAACTGTGCTTTTTTTATGCCAGGGTGAGTTTGGCCTCTGTCTGCGTAGCCATACTACATTAATATCATTTGGATATTCCCCAGGGGTTATGTTTCCTTATAAGCCACAGATTATGGTTGGCAACTTGTGACAGGTACAGTCTGGCTCCCATATGTCTTATGCAAAACCCCAGGAAATTGTATCCATGGTTTTCACATCATTGCGCCAAAATGTCAAGAATCACCTCTCAGCATAGAATCACTCAGGAATACAAAATAAAAGTTCTTGGCATCATCCCCTGAAAATGCAAACCTTGCTGAGGAAATCTGTCAGTTAATCACTGCTGAGTACCATATGTGGGGGAACACCAGGTGATACTTTAATATCTTAAATATTACACCTACCTTCCATGTAGCGGTGCCTATGGCATGGCTGGCACTGACCCAAAAAGCCAAACATCCAACCTAGGTCTGGCATTTGTTTTTCGACTTTCCTTATGCAACTATCCTTGTGGATAGATTTAGAGCTAAGCAAATTGTGAAAAATTATTTGTGAACCTTTAGACACATTTTAAATAGAATTTCACTTTCACTGAGTTTGGATCCCTTCTTTCTTTCAGACATTTGTGTGGGTAAATTTTTGTTTCTATGGTTGTTCACTTAAAGTGATCTTCAGGCCTTTACTTAAGATACATTGCTAATGGTCAGATTGCCCATGTCTAGGCATGGCGGAGTAGGGAAGGGGAAGATTGTTAAGTAAAGTTTATCTCCTTATCCTACTACCTTCTACTGTTTGATTTTCTTGCTGAGTTGCTGCTAGTGTTGTTTCATAACATAGACCTCCTTTCATTCAGTTAGGCTTGGCAGGTAAAACTCAGAGAAGTGCAGTGTGGAGTATAAAATTATATGCTATGTGCCTCTGAATTGAAGAGAAACTAACAAGAATTTAAATTGTTGGCCAGAAGAAAGTGTGAAATGCACCAAATTATACTCTTTGTATTCTCATTCCTGAATTTGACCTACTAGGTAATTTAAGTTCCAAAGGGGCAGCTATGTCAGTCGAGTTCAGCAAAACAAACAAGGAGTCTTGTGGCATTTATAAGATTAAATTTGTTAGTCTTTAAAAGTGCCACAAGACTCCTTGTGGTTTTGTTTGTGTGTGTGTGGGGGGGGTAATTTAAGAATGAGACTGAGAGGGGGAAATCCTGATTCCATTGAAGTCAATGGCAAAATTCCCATTGTTTTCAATAGGAGCAGGATTTCACCACGGGTGAAAGTTTTCAGACTTGAATTATGAGAAACCGAAAGAGGAGAAATAAATTTTTCAGCCATATAGTGCCATGGATGTTTAATTGGAACTCTCATTTAGGTTATCTAGTTCTATGTAGATACTGATGGGAGGTGTAACCTCTTGTTAGAAAGAAATTGTAACTTTGATAAAGAAAGATGGAATTAAAATCTGGATTAGGTTTAGACTATGGCTTGAAGTTTCTGGTCTAAGGGCAATTGAAGGCTATGGTTTGAGTTCATATTCAAGAGTACCAAAACTTTACTATTTGTTTTCATAAGACTTCTGACAAGCCTGCTTTGAAACAAGACAATGTCTCTACATTTCTGAAGCTGACTTCAGCTCAAACAGTAAAGATGACTTCAGATTTGAGGTTTATAATCACCCTCTCTTCTCTGAAATTCACACTGGCTAATATTTAAGGCTCCAGTTCTAGCTTCTGATTAGAAAGTATGTGGGAAAATGTAAGCAGCACCAAAGAGAGTCTTTTGTTTCTGCTTCCACAGCATTATGAATATCAGAACATTTGATAAACTTTTCCTCAACTTTTTTTTTCATATTTTCCTTAAAACTGGTGAAAGGTTTTCAAATTTGCAAATTTAACCATTATAATGGAGGTAACTAAATCATGTATTTACTAGTGGAAATGGCAATATTATGCCTTCAATCAAATCAATATATTGCAGCAAAAACAGATAATTTGAGATTTTTTTTTTCAGAAGCAGATGAAGTGTATAAAACTTGGCATGGAGAAAGGTGTAAAGTACTTTATAGTATTTGTAAAACAAACAAGGAGTCCAGTGGCACTTAAAGACTAACAAATGTATTTATTGCATGAGCTTTCGTGGGAGAAAATCCCACTTTGTCAGACACTTTTTCCTCCCATCCTGTAAGTTCCCCCCTTTTCAAAGCATCTGATGAATTGGGATTTTCTCCCAAGAAAGCTCATGCAGTAAATGTATTTGTTAGTCTTTAAGTGCCACAGGAGTCCTTGTTTATTTTGTTTTACTGAACTGACTAACACAGCTATCCCTTTGGATCTTGTAGCATTTGTATAACACGTCTCATATTTAAATTGGTTCAGACTTAGAGGTTCAGTCCTGATAGTTTTACTCATGTTAGCTGTGATTCTGTCAACTTCACTCTTGTTGAATACTTTACTTGTAACTACTACTTATTATGAGTAAGGTGGTGGATTTGGGCTGCTGCTTAGTCCTATTTCATAGGTAATCCAGAGTCCTTATTCATGCCAGGAGTTGCACTGAACTAAGTCCTAACAAGACTCATTAGGGTTAAATAAATACTATCCTTATTGTATCAAGGGGGAAGCCTGAGGCCAAGAAATTAACTGAGTCACCTGGGACAAGAGACAATGTCAGAGTTGGTATTAGAATTCAGGATATTCTGATTCTATGTACTTTACTTGAACTGTTAGATAACCCTCATCTCTTTTTCTCAAAAAAGGAATGCAAAGTACATAGATTTCCAGAACAGAATGGTATTTAAATAAAAGCATGTGTCCTGGAGTAGTAAGTTCTCTATGGCTTTCTTAATAGCTTTGATATTACAGTAATTTAATGTGTGTTGACACTTGTTCCACGCATCTGAAGAGAAGCCTTTTAATGACAGATCAGAGGCATCATACAGGTTGACAGTCACCTTTGTGCAGTGTTTGCACCACTAAACCCTGTTTAAGCTCCATCTTGAGGTGAATTTCAATCAAAATGTATAAAAAGTTATTTTTCCTTTGAACATTTTTTGTATTTTTTCTAATTTTTATAATGACAAGAGATGATATTCTTTACTAGATTGTATTTTTACTAAAACACGAACTCACTGTGAACTTCCAGGGTAAAATTACATGTGGGAGACAGAGTAAGGTCATTTTAGTCGTAGTATAATTTTCCTCATTACTAAATAAACAAACAAACAAACAAAAAAGAGTATTGCCTTATAACAATAGTAACAGAGCTTTGAATTTCTATACCAAATGCAAGTCATGTTTTTTGTTAAATACCTTACAGATACAGAATTAATATTCACATCACATCTGAGAATAAATATTGTGACAGAGCTGGTTGGAAAAGACTTTCAATAGAACGGTTTTGTCAGAAAAGGCAGTTCCATCAAAATCTAAATTCTTCATAAAATTATGTTTACATTAAAATTTTATTTCATTGGGGAGGAGAAAAACCATCCTTATAATGTCAAAATGTCCCATTTGATATTTTTGAAACAAAACATTTTAGTCTGTTTGTAGTAACTCTGTTTCAATTTTTTTCAAGTTTTGTAATATATTATGTATTTAAAAAATTAAAAAGTCAAAATGGAAACTTTTTGATTGACCCAAACCAGTTTTTTAAAATGTTATTTTGCAGAGAATTTCAAAGTTTTCATGCTTTTGTTCCAAACTGGAATGAAAACAATATTTCTCAAACTCCTTCAGGAAACAAAATACTGGATTTGGCTCCGAGACAAAAGATACAGTTCCTGAATAATGATGTCCCACAAATGAAGGGGGGCAAGTACATGCACTAGTGAATTCCAGATAGCTAGCCTGCAACAATCAACATTTTCTGTGTCCTCATATAACTTGTTTGGATTACATAGTGAATAGTATTATGCAGAAATCTAAGCTATAGCTAAATTACAAGTCAGAAAGTAGAAGAGTATCAGAATTAAATTCATTATCATTTCCTTCCCCAGCTTACCGTCAAACAAATAATTATTTTACTTGAGTGCAGTTGTCCCACAGTGCAATTTACTTGTCTTCATCATGGTTTTTCTACAGTGCCAGTGTCTGATAGGCTGTAGAGGGAGGGACAATTGTAAGGAGCTGAATGTCTTTTGTGGGGAATAGAAGGTACCAGAAATTTATCAGAGGATAGGTTGAAAGAAGGGAAATCTTAGACAGGGGGAGCCGGAAGCCTTGTTGGCTATGGAAAACCTGTTGGATGATTTTGTCAGGAACTGGCTACAGATCATTGGGAACTCCAGGAAAGAAGGTTGCAGAGAAACTCTCAGAGGATTAACAAGGATGCTGAAGAGAGAGATGGAGACGTGTGGGTGCTTGGAGCTTATTGGAGGGTGATCAAATTGGAGCCCTGGGCAAACAGTCAGATTCTCTCTATGTTTATCTGAACTAAAATGAAATTCTGAAACTTTTTTGATGCCTACCCACCACCAGTTTAGAATAGATTTGTATAGCTAGGCCCGATTGCTGTGCTCAGCCCTGAATTCCTCAATATTTATCATGGTTGCAGAATCATAGTAAATGACAGAACCTCTTTAAGTGCACCCTTCATTTTGGCCTTTTTCCATTGTTAGACTTAACTGGGATATATTTTAATTTCAGTTTTTCAAATCTTGCTTCAACATTGCCCCCCTTTTATGCTGTCCTTTTCCAACAGCTGGTAGAAATGTTGACTGGTACCCTAACAGTATTCTGAATCTTTTCAGGCAGCTTTTATAAACTCCCGAACTACTATTTTGATTTCTCTTGAGATTTTCCTTCACTGATATTTCCGAGCAAATGATAACTATTATAACTAGCTCTTAAATCTTCCCTAATTTCAAGTTTATTTATTGTACTTATCTTAGTGCCTTGAATGAGCTTCTGACCACACAAAACCAAACAATTATGTATTCAACTTTATAATTATATAATTCATTTACATATTTTTGCCAGTTGCCATTAGAATTCCTCTTGTAGCTTCACTTGGTATTTCCTGACTTCTCAGTACAAATACATATATAAAATTATTTTTATTTACCTCATGGTAAAAAGATATTGAACAAACACCATTGAACGAACACTGGCACTATTAGTAGAGTGGCTAGATTCTGACACTCAATACGAAAGAAGAAGAAACATTAGTTTGGGGGATACTTTTCTTTAGTTTATCAATATTGAATCATTTGATGCCATAAATTTTAAAGCAGAACTTCTAATCAATGAAATCAGTGGGTTTGAGGTTGTGGGGATTCTGTTTAAAATTCGATTGTACGGTATAGCACACAGTTTTCTGTTCGCTTGAGTCCTAATTCTAAGCTAACTGATGTCAATACGGATCTTTTCCTGCAGCTTCCCGAGAGCCGTGGATCAGGCCCTTGGTACAGTTTCAGAAGTAGGCACTGTATTGAGATGAGCTAGTGTTTCATTTTGGATCTGCCATTAAACTCTGTGGAACAAAACTGAGCAGTTTCTCATTCCTTCCTTGAAAAATGCATATTAATTGAGCAATCCAGAGTTAAAAAAGAATACTAGTTGATTCCAATACACATTCTTTGAAAATTATATTTATGTTAATGTCTGCCTGTCAAGGTGCGCTAAATGCGGAGCATTACAGAGACCAAATACATTCTGTCTTTTAGAATTTGATGAAAAGTATATGTTAGGCTATCATCATTATGCTAAACAATTTCCAAGCTACATTATTTTTCATATCCCTAATCAGTATTTTAGTTCTGTCTTGAAAAATTCTTGGATGATAATCCCATTTTGATTCAACAATAAAATCAAAGCTCAGACTCCTCCAGCTTTGGCCAGAAGAGGGAACCATCTCACTGCATCTGCGTCTTATGTGACTTTCTCCCTTCGCAAATTTTGGTTTCTTCATGCATTGAAAACCCCTGCTTATCTAAAAGTGCACAAACATCTCAGGAATTCACCTCACCAAGACTTTTCAGGATCACTAAGATAGTTGTTTACCTCAGGGCTCATCAATACCTTGTAAATAACAAGTGTCTGCTTTCTCTTGTACTGGATTTGTTACTTAAAGTGTTTTTATTTGCAGATAGCCAAATGTGGACTCACTAAATTGATTTATCTGCACACTTTGGGTTTATGCCTGCATTTCCCGTGTGCCCCTAAAATCCCATCCACTGCAGTGGGCGAACAGGATGTGCAAAAAATGCAGAACCATGTAATGCACTTGTGTGCTCATAAGCAATTGGACATCCAAAACTCATGTCTTTGTGCTATATCACTTCATCATGAATTCCAGAAGGCCTCAGTGTATCTGAGCCAGTGAATGGAAGAGAGAGGTTTGAGGTATGATGCACCAGTTATGAGCTCTTTAGGGCAGGGATCTTGCTGTTGATAGAACATGCTACAAACAGTAATTAATATAATTTCTCCTCACTCCACAGACATACCTTCACAGGTGATTTTCAGGCACAGGTTACACTGATTGGAAAGAGATAAAGGTGGCTATGTCTACACTGGGAAAAGTTAGTTTGAATTTGTTAATTTGAACTAATAAGTTTGGGTGTAGTTCACACTAAACCCAAACTTATTAGTCTGAATTAACAAAGTGGACTAATTCAACTTAACTGTAAGTTGAATTAGTCCACTTTGTTAATTCGAACTAACTGCCATTAATTTGAATTTATTAAATTCGAACTAAGGGTTAATCCTAGTCTACACCATCCTTAGTTTGAACTAAGGGCTTAGTTCTAACTAACCAGCAGGTCTTACTAATTCAAACTAAGCTTTCGTTTAGACATCTGACCACTGCGCCGGCAGGGAACCTTGCTGAGCATGCTCCAAACTACACAGAACATGCTGGAACTTCTGGGTCTAGGCAGCTAAATCTGCCCAGCAACAGCGACACAGCAAGAGCAACTCAGACACCAGCAAAACTCTTAAAGAAACACTCCTCCTTTAAGCCCATGGGTTACAGTTGCATAGCAGTTGTTACTGAGATAGAAAACAGAAAGTCTGCATGCAGATTTCTCTGCCCTATACAGATTTCCTGAGAACCTCATAAATCCCTTCTGTGAAAGCAGGTCAGAGGAAAGACAACTTCCTGAGCTTCGTGCTCCTAGTTAGGCTTTTCCTATGTTTAGGGTAATATAACTTGTAGGTAGGCAGACACATTATACCCCTATCCTCCTAAATCACCCTGCTAGGTTTTTTTTTCTTATATATACCAAGATTCTAAACAAAGCAATTCTGGAATAGGGTAGTGAAACACATTGCTCTTAATGTCTTTTCCCCCCAAACTTTGAAATTCTAATCCACTGTTTAAGTAATGCTTGTGTCTAAATACCAAAAGTAACTTTTTGTGAAAAGTTGGCTTTGAACTGGTCTTTTCTTGCTGAGCTTCATTGTGTGCATGAGATTATCCCCTTGTCAGGCTGCCATTCTGGGACTGAGATGAGTAGCTGGAGCACACATTCATCTTGCCCTGAGGACAGCAAAGCCTTACATTTCTGATAACTCTGGAATGCATTAGTGTATTATGTCAAGGCTTCTTTTGGTTTGTTTTTCATTTTGTTGTCAGGTTTCTGTTTACCAGTTCACCTCAGCTAAATTTTAAACTACCTGTGATGAGACAATAACAAGTGACCCACCATGCCATGCGCTATTTAAGTGACCTACTTTATAGTAGTATAGTCTGAATCAAAGCATCATGGAGAAGAAACTCAGCTGGTGAAATCCTCCCATCTAGAAACAACTAAAATTTGTCTTTTACCATGAATAAGTATCCCCCAAACATATTGTAATTACAACAGTAGTTGTATTTTTCTTGTTCAAACTTTTCAAACATTTTTCAAGAAAAATGACCTAATTTTCAGATATACTGAAAACACAAAACACGTTAAAATCAGAGGGAGCTGCAGGTGCTCTGAAAATAAAGGCACTTATATTTAGGGTCTTGACCTGGGTTAGGAGCCTAATTTTAAGCACCATATGTGAAAATACCAAGTACTCTGTTTGATATAACATACGCAAAAATGGCCTCCTTAGGGAGGAATGTCTGCTTTGCTAAATTTGAAAAAGAAAACAGCATGTTTAACAAAGTTATAACCATTTGAAAAGGCTGTACTGACCATAAGCATGTAGTAGAAAATTTAATTGTCTGAAATGGGCATTTCCCAGGGGGCGTGATTAATTATAGTGGAAATGTTCAATTGCTTGTAACTTGCAGAAGATTCCCTTCTGGGCCCTCAAACTTTACATGCTTAGTCATAGCTTAATGGATCATATTCTTGGAAAGTTCAGCAGTTTGGGTTATGTAAGTGAGAATAAAAAGACTTTGGGGGCTTAGATAAAAATGGCTGATTCTGACATTGGTGTACAGAGTAAGTCCTTTGATATCTGAGTTTACATCGGATCAGAATTTGGCCTTAGACTTCCAATTTTACATACATCTAGTTCTCAGTGAGGAGCTAGAGTGGCAATTTTGAAGAAAAGATAAAGAAATTAAATCAAATATATTAATTGTGATATATGTTTGTTTAGGGAAATATAGCATAATGTAATTTTTATTTACATAGCTCTCTTGGACACTATAAATGTGGGTTAAGCTCAACTGTATAATTCCATAGAGGTGCAACTGGGGAATTAGGGTCTTCCTACACACACCATCTGAGCCTCCAGTTCTTTGGCCTGGATGATATTCTTTAATAATACCTACTCCACGCTAGCTCTCCATGTAGACACTCTTATTCTTCACTAAGGCTAGGTCTGTATTGTACATCACTGGTGGTGGAATGTATGGTATATGTAGCTACACTTTGCAGTGAAAACCATGCTGGGTCCACACTACCGTGTGCAGCTATACATCAGTGAAAGGCTTTGGCAGGGGAGAGACACTGGTGAAAAGTTCCAGCGGTAGGGCACTACACTGCTAAAATTAGCCATGTAGATGGGAAGGCTTTGCTTGGGTGATTAGAAAGCTGGGTATGATGTGCATGCACAGGGTTCAGGAATGTTTTTAATTGTCTAAGCAGAGCTTTAACTGGCTACACAGTTATTTATACTTATGCTGGGGGGCATGTGCTGAAAGTATTCTGCTTGCTGCTGAAAGCAATGTTCATTGTAGGTCTATTTTAAAAGTACCTTTGTGCATTTGTCTTAATCCAGCCACAAAGTGGATGAAACGGAACTGCACAAAGGCACTCATAGGATACACTTACACTGCAGTCTGGGGTGTGACTGCAGGTGTAGACATAGTTGAACTAGCTATAGCCTAGTTAGCTTGTATTGTAATAGGAGTAAGAATTTGGCAGCTGGGCTCAATAATCCCACCCAGGATCTTGGGTATGTACTCAAATGGCTAACTTGTACTGCTGTGGCTTCACTTTACTGGTTGTTCAAACTAGCTAGATCAACATTAGCTGTGGTATGTTTACACACATTAGTTACACCACTGATTGCAATTGAGATGTAACCTTAATTTGGAATAGAGTGGGGAGCTAATGATGCATGTCAATCACACTTCTAATTGATACAGTTACCTGTCTGTGTAGACAAGCCCATATCCAATCTCTTGTTTAGGATGCAACTCTTATTAAACATGTGCGTGCTTTGCCTGAGTACAGGTGCTCAATAAGATATTCCCTATGACAATCAAGAGTCATCATTTGCATTAGATCAGTTCACATTGGTGTTTAAAGAATAAACTCACTAGCACCCATACACAGGGCTGGCCCAAGGTTTTTTGCTGCTGTAGGCCAGTGGGTCTTTTGGCATCCCCCCTTCCCTTTGCTGCCAGCAGGGCAGTGGCAGTGCTGGGGTCCAACCCTGGGGCAGTGGGGGTCCAGCTGCAGATGGGGAGCAGCACCACCACTGCTGGGATCCATCTGTGGGCAGGTGTCTGACTCTAGCTGGGGAGTGGCACTGCTGCTGCTGTGGTCTGACTGTGGATGGGCATCTGGCCTCAGCTGTGAAGCAGTACTGCCACTGCTGTGATCCGTCTGTGTGTGGGGGTCCAGCCACTGGCAGGGATTGGAGCAGCACCAATCCAGCCCAGGTCTTGGTGCCCCCTAATTGTTGGTACCCTAGGCATCTGCCTGGGTTGCCTCTATGGAAGAACCGGTCCTGCCCATACATCATGGATACACACAAACTGGAAATCTCAGCCTGTGGCAAAAATATAGGTCATATTCATTAGTCCCTATAATCATATAAAAGTCTTGTGGCACTTAGGCTGTGTTCAGACAGCACGCTTATTTCGAAACAACAGAGGTTGTTTCAAAATCAGAGTTGGGCTGTTCACACGACACATGGCTGTTTTGAAACAACGGGTTCTGTTGTTTCGAAACAAGTTAAACCCCATGCGGGGATGAAACAACGTTGTTTCGAAACAAGTTGTTTCGAAACAAGGCATTATTTTGATACAAGTTGTTTCGAAACAACAGTATCGAAATAACCCCCTGTGTGTGAGCACAGCCTTAAAGACTAACAAATTTAGTTATAGCATGAGCTTTTTTGAGAGAAAATCCTACTTCTTCAGATGCTTTAGAGATGAGGGTATTTACAGAATGGGAGGAAAATAAATGTAGGGAAGTGTAAGTCATGGGATAAGGTCACAATGTAACAGCAAATCAAAGCAGTTAGTCTTTAAGTGCCACAAGACAAGACTTCTTGCTTGTTTTGCTGAACTAGACTACCACAGCTACCCCTTTGGAACTTATAATCACATAGATTCCTTCTCAACACACATCCAGGCTTGCATTGAACTATTTCTCAAACAATGCAATGTCATTAGTGCAAGTTTTTTTACCCCACAAGTGCAGATTTACATATGTACCAAGCTAAAATATATTTCAGCATCCTTAGATGTAACATTAGTTTAACAAATATTGCATGGTCTTTTCTTGAAAAGTGTTAAAACTATATCTCTAGAATTAGGTAAAAAATTGTCTATCAGAAGTTCTTCTATTCATTCTGACTAGGTGAGTCAGAATGGGTCCTGAGGCTCCCACCCTTTCCTGCCCCCTACCTTGGCATTTGGCTCTATAGCATTTCTTTGTACAGTAGTCAGTAAATACAACAGTTTCTAGCTGAAAATAATCTTTGTTTTGATCATTTAAATTCTGATTACATTCAACATCCCTTGTTAATGCTTGTTAATGTAAAATTATTACATGTCAGGGACTATGCTACTTTTTCTGTCTCACTACTCTAACCTTTGGGAAAGCAATCAGGTTGGCCAGACAGGCCAAGCCGTGGTTATATAAGACGCTATCTACACACTACTTCTTCTGGGCTCATTCTAGTTTTTAAAAGTATTTTTGGTACAGATGACATCAAACTGAACATTCTTTAATCAGAGAATGTTTGGGAGATGCTAACACGAGTAGAGAATGGAATGAACAGAAGAAATATTAAACAAATAGTTAATAGATTAATATCTTCTACAGTGAGAGAAAAATCTGCAGTCCTGTTTAAATTATGGAAATATTGCAAACGGGGAACTGTTTGCATGCCTGAATATATTTGTTTACTTTTTAATTCACTTAAATATTAAAGTGACGGAAGTCAGCTAGGAGCTGCCTTATAAGTAATTCAGGTAAGCATTTTGAGAAGTGCTTGCAATTTTGCATGCTTCATTTCTTGGGTGCCCAAAACAGACAAGATCTAGTGCCTGTTTTTGGGGGGTGCTGAGGACCCCTCCAACTCCTGCTGAGTTCAGTAGGCAATGTGAGTACTGATTACCTCTAGAAGTCATGTTTTGGGTGTTCCTCAATAGGGACCGGTGAATTGAGGGATCCAAAGTTAATGAACACTTCAAGAGACAGCTGTTAAGTCCTACATTTTCCAAGTTGCTCCAATTACAAAATGGGGATGATGACATTTTCCTCCCTCACGTATGCATTGCAAAGT
Source organism: Podocnemis expansa (assembly GCA_007922195.1). NCBI lineage: Eukaryota > Metazoa > Chordata > Testudines > Podocnemididae > Podocnemis > Podocnemis expansa. Next base: position 3,836,351 of record ML682060.1, on the reverse strand, counting down.
TTACTTACAAATTCACAGGACACCTTGAAAATGTGAAATGCTATGTACGTATTAATTAGGGCCAGATCAGAGGTTATACTTCACATTGGTGCAAAGGAGTACAGGTGACATAAACCTCTCCCCTGTGCTGTTGTGATAGACCGAAGGGAGTAGCAGGTTTCACAGAGCCACTATGTTCCCATCTTGTGCAAGAAGGGTAGGGAGTGGGTGGAGTCTTGACTCAGTCGTCCAATATGCCTTGTGGCTTAGCTTCACTGACAAATCAAGGAACACATGCTATGATGTGTCTCAGTTTACACCTTCCTGGGAGCAGTGAACAGACTAAGGTTGTGTTACTGTCCCTTACTTTGATATATATATCATAAACTAATGATAGTCTAGCATTTATTTTTTATATTCAGTCTCATTGGCTATCTCTACGTCAGCCAAACTTAGTTTGGACTTGTTAGTTTGAGTGTAGTTTGAACTAACCCGAGGTAAGTTCGAGCTTAGTTTGAACTAACCACGCACTTCTAAGTTTGAGCTAACCGCATGTTCTAGTTTGAACTAATACCTAGTTCAACCTGGAACACACAGTTAGTTTGAACTAACCAGCTTAGTTTGGACTTCTTAAGTCCAAACTAAGGATTAGTCCTGGTCCACATTACACCTACTTTGAACTAAAGTTCAAACTAAGCGCTGAAGTCTGGACTAACCAGGGGTGCTAACTAGTTTGCACTAAGCATTCCTTAGCTGGAACTAAGAAATTTCTTTGAACTAGGGAAAGCCTAGTGTAGCGATGGGCTAAATTAGTCTGGATGAAGCCTCCTTAATCTGTACTAATTCGCCAGTGTAGACATGGTCATTACGTACTAAAAAAGAGAAGTATTGACAAAAATACCTACCACACGAAACATTAATGATACACAATTTCTTGCATGTCAAAAGTGGAAAGCACTGTACTAGCATGTGAAGATCTGCATGTATCTTCTGGACTCAGACCATGCAAGAGGAATCCTGTTCATCCTATGGATGAACAGTAAGAAAAAATATTCAGCCATTTTTTGTGAATGTTTAATAGAACTGTATTTTGAGCATATTTGCAGCCCTTTTCATATGCATATTAAATGATTGACTTTGAGATTACTCATAGGATAGCTTCGGCTATGTCTACACTTAGCATTTCAATTCAAATTACTGAATTTGAATTAGTCAATTTGAATTAATAATTATTCATTTGAATTCAGTCAATTTGAATTGACATGGCCACACCAGAAACTCCAATTCAAATTGGCATGTCCATGGACTGGATTTGCCAATTTGAATTGGAGGGGGGCACTATGGGAAGTGTGGCAAGATGGCCACAGAAAAGGGCCACTGCCACAGCCAATCACTTAAAAGTGGGAAGTTACCTTAACCCTCTGCCCATTGTGGCTGGCAAGAGGCAGAGCAAGCGACCGAGCCCAGCTCCTGCAGCTTGCTGCTGAGGTGCCCACCAGCCAGTGCTCTGGTTCCCTTGAGCACGGTCTTACTGGACCCTGGCAGCACAGAGGCAGCCACTAGCACCGCCACCACACTGGCCCTGCCTGCTGCTGTAGCCACCTTGCTGCCTTGCATGCCCCATGGCTTCTGGGTACAGGAAACCAGCACTGACTGGTGGCACCTTGTTGTCCTGCCCACGTGGTATGATAAACAATGAAAGCAGATCTTCCATATGAAGAGGCAGACGTTCCTGGAGCTGGTCCATGAGCTTGCCCCACAGCTGCAGAGAATGGACACCTGTCTTAGACACGCCATGCCCATGGACAAGAGAGTGGCTATCCGCCTGTGGAAGATGGCCACCTGGGACACCTACCAGTCAGTGGTGCACCAGTTTGGGGTTGGGAAGGCCACCGTGGGGGCTATTCTCCTGCAGGTCAGCAGGGCAATTAATGCAGCCCTGCTATCCTGCCTGGTCACTCATGGGAACCTGCAAGAGACCCTGCATGGACTCCGTGCCCTTGGATTCCCCAACTGTGTGGACATCCTCAATGCCACTCATATCCCCATCCGAGCCCCACCGCACCGAAGCACAGAGTACCGGAACCAGAAGGGATACTTCTCTGTGCTGCTGCAGACCCTGGTTGATCACTGAGGCATCTTCACAAACATTTACACTGGCTGACTGGGGAAGGTGCCCAATGCCAGGGTGCTGCGGAACTCATCCCTTTACAGGCGAATGCAGGCGGGCACCTTCCTCCCACAACATGACATGCCCATCAGGGACATGCTGGTGCCACTTGTTCTTGTGGGGGATGCTGCCTACCCTCTCGTGCCATGGCTTATGAAGCCATACACAGGCCACCCCAATGCAGGCAAGGAGCTCTTTAACATGAGACTGAACAGCTGTTGCCGGGTAGTGGAGTGGACATTTGGGAGGCTCAAAGCCAGATGGTGGTGCCTTCTAATGCACCTCCACCTTGTGGAGGACACCATCCCAGAGGTCATCAGTGCCTGTGTTGCCCTGCATAACCTCTGTGAACTGCAGGGCGACAGAGTCCCAACTCTCTGGGAGGCTGAGGCCGAACAACTCACTGCACATTTCCAGCAGCCAGAGCGGGTGCAGCAAAAAGTCCACATCATCCGTGAGGCACTCAAGGACATGTTCTTCATGGAGGAGCCCTGAGGACCCAGGCCTGCCACCAGGTGCCCTCTCCAGCCCCACCCCACACATGCCTCCCTGACACACCTGCACCACCCTAACCCCCTCATCCCCAAATCAATAAAGACATGAACATAAAAGATTTCTTTTAACTTGTTTTATTTAAATGGAAAGGGAGGAGGTTTGAGGGCAGGGAGGGGCTTGAAGAACTGGGACAAGGGGGACTTGGGGGAGAACTGGGGATATGGGTCATTTTAAGGGTCGGGATGGGGGTTCCCCTCAGCCTTCCCAGTGGCCACCCCAAGTGTGGGGATGAGGGACGCGGGGGTCTCTGTGTGGGGCTTCCTAGGCATCAGGGAATAAAATGGTCCACCAGCTGACTCAAGCTGGCTGCCATACTCTGGAGGACTGTCCCGATGGTCACCAGGGCCTGGCTCGGCTGTTCGTGGGTGATGGTGTGGCGCTCCTCAAGGTCAACATCCTGTTGCAGCAGCTGGAGGGCAGATCGCTGGTGGGCTGACACCTGCCCCCGCCATGCCTGCATACCCTCCTCGCCCCCCTATCCCAACTGGATGAGTTCCAAGAGGAGGTGTGTCCTTCTCCTGTGCCTGGCAGTGGCTGGTGGGTTCATTGTCGGCCTTGACAAGCTGTTGGGGGGAGACAAGAGAGACCACTGTTAGTTCCAGCAGCTGCCTAGCTAGTGCTGTGTGTGGGCTGACAGAAGCAAGCAGCTGTGCCCTGGCTTTCCCCATGCCTCCTAATCCATGGTCTGCAGGACAGGGCCCCTAAGGTACACTTGGCTTTGTTGTGCTCCCTGGGTCAGGCATGGTGCCCACTGTGGTGAGCAACACTCAGCCCTGTGCTGCTCTCGTAGCGTGTCCCAAGGCCACGTGCCAGCAGCCTGGGCTGCATGCTGTCTGCTTGGTGCTGCCACTTCTGGCTCCTCTGTTCCCCCTGCTAACATGCCCCTACCTTGCTTGACTGAGCTTCTCCCACACCACATGGGTTCCCAGGGCTGTACCCCAAGGGACATCCTCTGTCCCTCTTCCCCCCGTGTCCAGGACCCCCTGCCTGTCCCCAGGCTCTATCCATCCACCCTGCCTGTGACAGGAAGGTGCTGCCATGGCTGCATGGAGGAAGAATGGGGCCACTGACCCACAGGTCTCAGCATTGTCTGGCGAGACATGCCATCTCCAGGGTCTCCCTTTGTGGTGGTGCCCTCCTTCTTCAGTGCCTTCAGGGATATGGGTGCCTCGTCTGTGCCATGGAACAGCTCAGGGCTGGGGGCTGCTATGCGGACAGGTGGTGGCTCCACTGTTGGGCTGCTGACATTAACCTCCATGGGGACATTGATGTCTGCTGCTTCCCCCTCTTCGGCAGTGGATGCAGTGGGCACGTTACTGCTGTCCACTGGGGTGGAAGGCAGCCCAGAGGGTTTCTCGCTGAGGAACTGATCCAGGTCCTCAAAGTAGGAGCTCATGCCTCCCAGCTCTGGCCCCTGGAGCCGCCTCGCCTCCCGGACCTGGGCATAGTCCTAGAGAAGGGACTTGACCTTGATACGGACTTAATCCATGGTCTGGGGTGGCCCTGGGCAGTGAGAGCCTCAACAATTTCCTGATATATTGCCCGGTTGCGGTGAGTTGGATGCAACTGGGACAGGATGTCTTCTCTGCTCCAAATGGACAGGAGGCAGAGGACTTCCTGATGCCCCTAGACGCCCATTCTGCGCCTGCGCTGGGGACTGGCACGTGCCTCAGCCATGGCCACTTGCCTGTCACGTGGCTGTGGCTACAGGGCCAGCACAAGTGTGTGGGAAGGGCGCAGTGCCTGTGAACAGTTCCCTTTCTTGATGCCAAGCACCATGGGAAGGAGAAGGACAAAATGCGGTCACTTCAAAGTGAGTATTTCGAATTGACATGGTCACATTGCATCAATTCGAATTACTCACTTCGAATTGAACCTGACTTCGAAGTCAAATGAGGTTTGACTATTTCAAAGTCAGCTTTTATCAGTTCGAACTGAGGAGTGCCTCACTTTGAATTGATGAAAGCGGGCACGTCCATGCACTTAATAGAATTCGAACTGATGACAGTCAATTCGAATTCTGCTCTAAGTGTAGACATACCCTTCTTGCTGGTCTAAAATTGCAGGGTTAAAAAAAAAAAATCACAGAATAGATTGCTTGCTATGAATAGTCCACCCAGCTTTCATGGTGAGTTTCCTCCCAGTATTACAAAGTATTACATCTGATTCTCAAGCCCTTTTGTGCTGCCAAACTGATCTACAAGGAACTTTGGTATAAATAAGTATCAGGCCCTTCAACTGCACTAAAAATATCTTACTGCAGGCTGTTCTTAGGAAGAAATGAAGGCTTTTCCCTTTGCCAGAACAAGGAATTGTACTTTATCTCAATTTAGCTAGAATGGAGGAGATGCTGTGAGCTGGATCTTGGGGTACCTGTGAAGGAAATGGACCCACAATAGAATGCTTGTGACTGCAGTAGTATTTCCAAAAGTCCAGTATTTCTAGTGTTGCATGATTTTGTTATTCACCTTGTCTTTTTTCAAGCAAGTTGGCTAATATTTAATCATTACTATAGGCCTCCATGTGGTATCCAGTCCCACCCACTGCTTCAAATAAGGGCAAGTTTCTGGGAGCACATCTTCAGCTAGAGTAGATTGTGGTGGCTGCACTGAATATACAGCCCCTATGACAATTTATACCACCAGCTAATATACATTACTCAACACACAATCAAATATTTCAGCAGGAATGCTGATGGAACAAGCTATTCAGCGTAAGAAAGGGTGGCAGAATATGGCCCTAAGACAACAAAACAAAAGCAGTTTTGTTAAATCCAGTAAGAGGTAATTACAGTAAGTTTTGAAATGCAAGGATCATATTGGTAACAGTTAGGCTTTTAAATTAAGGCTTTCAAATGAAGGGAGTAAAAAGTTTGAAACCATAAAGAACTTCATAGGTTTTTTTTTTTTTTTTACTCCTCAGATACCTTATGTTGAATAGCCAGATCATTTTATTATTGCAAATACAGTGGCAGTAATCTTTTATTGCATGCAGTATAGGCCTACAGCATTAAGTTGGTATAAAATTGCATATAGTTTAATATATCTGTACAACACCTTTAAACAAGCTTCTCTAGGCAGGAAGGTTATCTGTCTTATAAATCTATTATTCCATTGTACATCTTGATAGCCTAGCATTGCTCCTAGCCATGTTTAAGCATTAAATAGTGCATTATTATTTCACATAAATCAACCAGAGATGTGTGAATTCATAAATTTTGCATTTGCACAGACAGTATTTTAAACGTTTTACTGCTTCGTGGGAACTTGGAGCACAAGCCCATACACAAATCAGCACCCAGGAAACTTCTATAAAATTTAATATCACAATTACTTCTTTTCAAAGTCATTGCATGCATATTTTAGAAGAATTTTAACAGGGTCTAAAAATAAAAACAAAACTTGCAAAAGGATCCTTGTCCTTTGCACTATTTTAATTGGATGTCTATCTCATTACAAAGAGCAGTTGAATAGTTAGACCAACATTGACTTGGTTAATCACCTGTGTCATTGTTTCCATTCTCCACCACTTTTCTTCTAACCTTTTTTTCTTTTAAATTCTGGCTTTTGGTTTATTTTCAGCTTTCATTTGAATCCTCCCAGGCCACAATCCTGTAATGCACAGGTTTAATTTTATGAATGCAAATAGTTTGTCAGTGTGGGCACAAACATTTGTGTATACAAAGTGACCTAGCCAAATTTGAGGATTGGGCCAAAAAACAAAACAAAACCCCAGACCAAAAATAAACAAACTAACCTGAAGAGGTTCAAGAAGGACAAGTGCAGAGTCCTGCACTTAGGACAGAAGAATGCTATGCACTGCTATAGACTGGGAATCAGCTAGCTAAGCAGTAGTTCAGAAGAAAACGACCTGGTGGCTACCCTGGATAATAATCTGGATATGATTCAGTGGTATGCCCTTATTGCCAAGAAGGCTAATGACATATTGGGGTGCACCAGTAGGAGCGTTGCCAGCAGATTGAGGGGAAGTGATTATTCACCTCTATTTGGCAGTTGTGTGACCACATTTGGAATATTATTTTCAGTTTTGGGCCCCCCACAACAGAATATATGTGGACAAATGGAAGAGAGACGAGTGGAAGGCAACAAAAATCATTAGGGGGGCTGGAGCACATGATTTATGAGGAGAGGTTGAGGAAATTAGGCTTGTTTAGTCTGCAGAAGAGAAGGATGAGGGAGGATTTGATAGCCTTTAACTATGTGAAAGGGGGTTCCAGTTGTTAAAAAGAAATCTCTCGTGATCCAGGACCGTTCTCCGCTACTAGTATCTATCACGTAGCCACCCTTTTAGTTCGCTGACTGTGGAATCAGACACAAGGTGAGAGTGGTAAACTACTTATAGGATTTTATTTGAACCACAGGAAATAGGGGCAGGATCACACATAAGGTAAGTATGAGGCCTAAGGTAACATTACACAAAACTTATGATGACAAGATAACACAATTAAATTCCCTAGTACATTTTGACCCCAGGTTATTCTATGAATTACAGGTGCCTCCCCAGGATACAGTGATCCTTCTGGACTGGCTGATGCAAGCCTGAGAACTCCCCTTAAGAGGTAAGCCTTATTACCACACCCTCTTATTCGGCTCCTGTGTGACAACAGGAGAGCCCCAGTCCCAATGGGGACCCTAACTGTTAAGAACTCCGAATAGTTACAGCTGGTTCTTCAGCCTGGCTACGGCTGTAGAGCTGACCACCCTAGTAGATGGTCCCTCGAAGTCCTGGTCCCTCGTAGTCCCAGCTTGGATTGTCTACTTCAGGTGCAGGGGTACCCAAGGTCCTCTAATTAATGTCTCTTCACCTTTATACAAAGTTTGAGTAGGTAGAGCAGCTTCTTTACAAGGTTCAGCTCCACCCTCTTTAGGGACTTATGCAGAGTCATGGTAAAATCCTCTTCAGCCTTCCAAGCCCAAGGAATCAGTACCTGAAACTCTGGTTTCTGACAACCAGATCTTCAGATAGGCTTCTGTCCCTGATTCTAAGGCTAAAGCCTAACCTGGGTCTAGGTCTGTAGCAACTGGAGCTGGAGCAACAAGTCTCAGCTACCCTCTTCACACAGCGATGCACAGTGAAGCCCCTGGTTTAGGCTGGATTCCCAGATAAATATGGGGGCCTCTGTCCAATCAGAGGGGTCGCCAGTGCATCCCCTCTTTTTGTGCCCTTTTTACTCTCACTGACTTTCATGAAGAAAGTTTTCGAAAGGCTTCCCCATGGGCTGCTGGCTCATGCACTGCTGTGCCATGCTTTTACCAGGCAGGCTTGGAAGCTTGGCTATCTGCCAACATTGCTACGCCTGACATTATGTAACCTTGTATTCTTTATTCAACTAAGCTAACTTAGCCTACGCAGATATACTAACTATTCCTACTGCCACTGCTGGGGCAGTACACTCAGAATTTTCACAGCTACATATAACAAGAGCAATTAACATCCATGTGTCAAAACATTCAGTTTGAGCATACACATTTCAAAGACATATATATTAGAGTTGAAATACCTAGTTAACATCAAATATAAATATCATACCATTAAATACCAAGGAGGGTTGACATACTCATGTAACATTACAACACCAATACTCATATAACGTTACAACACTGAAATTTTTCCCAGCACAGGGAGGATGAATCTAGACTGTTCTCAGTAGTTGTAGATGACAGAACTAGGAGCACTAGTCTGAAGTTGCAGTGAGGGAGATCTGCATTGGATATTAGGAAAAACCTTTTCTCTAGGAGGGTGGTAAAGCCCTGGAGTTGGGTTATTGAGAGAGGTGGTGGAATCTCCGTCTTCTGAAGTTTTTAGGGTATGACTTGACAAAGCCCTGGCTGCAATGATTTTGTTGGGGTTGGTCATGGTTTGAGAAGGGGTTGGACTAGATGATCTCCTGTGGTCCCTTCCAATCCTAATCTTCTATGCTCCAGTGATTTGTCTTTGCAGGATCAGAGCTGTTTTCCTTCAAGAACATAACACACGTCCTTGCAAAGATGATTTTCTTGTATCCTATACTATAAGTGTTATAGGTTAAAAAAATGCTAATGCAACCATTAATATTGCCCTATTAAAAATCACAAAGTGTGAGGAAATGCCAAAAATACTTGATATATGATGTACATCCTATCACATAAAAAGTAGCTATGCAATTAACAGGAAAAACAAATGTAGAAAATACAAGGCATGCACAAAACAGCCAAAACACAATTTCTGTCAGAAACCCATCTTTTCTAATTCTTGACTTCTCTGGCCAAAGTATCAACATGTGACCATTGTTTATCTTTTGACAGGCCTTTCAATGGCTCTCATCACTTTATTTTCTATGGGTGTGTCTACGCTTAGAGATGAATTCGAATTGATTGTCATCAATTCGAATTCTATTAAGTGCATGAACACAATGGCTTTCCTCAGTTTGAACTGAGAAGCTCCTCATTCAACTTCAAAGTCAGGGTCAATTCAAACTGAGTAATTCAAATTGACCCAGTGTGGCCATGTCAATTTGAACTCACTGTTAGTTCGAATTAGCCACAGCTTGATTTCCCCTATACAACAGAGGCCCCTACCTAAATTGAACTAGCACCTCCTGTTCATGGGCATTCCAATTTGAATAGGATTTTCTAGTATGGCCACGTCAATTCGAATTGACTGAATTTGAATTAATGATTATTAGTTTGAATTGACTAATTCAAATTCACTAATCTGAATTGAAACTCTTAAGTGTAGGCGTAGCGTAAGCTATCTATTTAACACACTTTTAAGATAGAGGAGTATTATTATTCCAACTTTATATATGGAGAACTGAGGCTCACAGATATTAAAAGTTAAATGGAGTCATTCTGGTACATCCCCTGTAAGAGCAGGCTTCTACACTAGGAGACATTCCAAGTGCCTGTTACTGTGCTCTTTCATGAGGTTAAGCTTTCAGTCTTCTGTAAGCTAGGCCAGCTCTGCTAGCAGGAGCACAGGGTTGAGAGCAGAAGGGGAAACCTTTTTCTTTTTCTTTGAGGAGCCATGCACTTACCTAGGAGTGGGGATGAAGTAGCTCGTACACTACCCAGATGAGGGAGAATGCTGTTCTGCCTGGCCCTTACAAGGAAAAGAGGGGAGTCTCCTTATGCCCACCTCCCCATAGCATATAGGCAAGGATGAGGCCATAAGTGGCTTGCCCACAGATTATGAAAACAAAGCCAAGAATGGAATCTAGATCTACTAAGCACTTTTCCTGCATTTTAACCTTGGATCCATCTGCTTTTGCTCTCCTAAATACAAGGGATCCAGTCTATCTTCTATTAAAATGCATGGGAGTTTTGCTATGGACTTCAATGCCAAGTCCAATATCATCAGCTGTATGCGTGCAAAAATTGTATGTGTAATTATTTGACTGTGCATCTTTTGCACTATTAGTTATGCATATAATAGAGATATCCTTGGAAAATTCAGAATTCCTTGGAAATTGATCTAATCCATATGAAAATGGGCAACATACTTGTAAATTCTAGCACAACATAGCAAGTGTATAGGTTCATGGTTTAATCATTTCTTTTTCTGTAGCAAAAGAAAATGGTTGCTTTTTCTTTTTCCTTATCAGATTAGAAGAGTGTTTTTCTTCCTTTCTCACACATCAGAAATGGCTGAAGGATTTTGGTCAAATCTTTAAATATTCCAAATTCAGGCAGAGAGCAGGTATGGAAAATTTTACCACAAAAGTCAGATGTGTTAGAAAGCAATAAGCATCTGAAACTGGCCTGTAACCTTAGTCAGAGCAGCTATGACTGAGCATGTGGCAGAATGCTTATCTCCTCTCAATTAATGCTTGCACTGTTATGTCTAACATGTAAAGTGTGACAGTACTGCATTGTTTGACATAAAACTGTTCCATCAAAAAATATTTTGATCAGCTCTGCCTGGGAGCTCTAGGAAGGATTGCACCATTTGAAATTACAATCCTTTCAGGAGCTTCCCTGAGGGGATGCTGCTACGTACTGCCACCAAAGATAGCCAGTGCCTATCAGGCATTAATAATCAATAATCTAGCCACAATTATGTTTTTTATTGTAGTCATCAAGCCTAAAGTCCACAGCTAGTCTCTGTTTGAGCCCTTCTTTTCTGGCCATTTGTTTTCTCAGTCTAGGGAAATGCTCCTCCCAGTTTCTGCAGTTCTTTTGCCTCCAAAATCTACACAGCCTGCTTAATAAATAGATATATGGTGTGAAAGAAGGGTTCCATTTTCAAATTTCAGTTTGGTGTTAACTGTGAAAATTACTTTCCTGAAGAAACATCAGCTGCTGATGCATTTAACTGGTGCATAGTATAGCACTAACTTGAAAACTGCATATTTATCAGTTCTAGCAAATGATTTAGAAAGAATTTTTCTTATGTGAAAATATAATTTGTTTTCTACTTTCAGACACTGATGCAGTGGCACAGTAGAAGATCAAAAATTATTATACTACTTAACTGTGCCTGTGAATTCCACTTGGAAACAATTTTATTGGATTTGCATTTTTTTCTTTTGTAAACAGTATTAGACAAAAACAGCAAAGGAATTTTTAAAATTCAGAGCATGATCCTGTTGTTGCGCAAAATGGAGCAGGATCCAGGACTAAGCCCTAAATGAACTTCTTAAAAATATGCTTCCATCCTAATGGTCATCTCTTTAAAACTTATTACACAGTGAACTGAAAGAATTCCATTGTTTTTAATAGGCTTCAGGTTAGACTCTTAGGCTATGTCTACATCAGCCAAAATTAGTTTGGATTTGTTAGTCTGAACTAAGAAGTTTGAGGTTAATTTGAACTAACCTTACGCTTATCAGTTTGAGTGAACCATGTGTTCTAGTTCGAACTGAAGTTTAGTTCAAACTAGAACAATTTGAACTAAGTGTTAGTCCTGGTCCACGTTATGTCTAGTTTGAACTAAAGTTCGAACTAAGTGCTTAAGTGCCGATACTTATTAGTTCAAACTAAGTGTTCCTTAGTTTGAACTAAGAAATTTCTTAGTTTGAATTAGGGAAAGCCTAGTGTGGCCATGGGCTAAATTAGTCTGGATTAAGCCTCCCTAATCCAGAATAATTTGCCAGCGTACACATACCCTTAGTGAATTGGTTTCTTTTAACACTCCTCCAGGGCAAGTGGAGGTGTCCTGAGAATAGTACAATGCATCCTGTTGCCCTCAAAATGGCCAAACAACTGAGATTAGGGGTAGTTGAAATTTTTCCTTTGAAGCTGCTTTTTGACAGAAAATTGGGCTTTCCTCTAAACTAAGATTTTCATTAGAAGCATCTGTTAACAGGGAAGGTTTTGGTTTTGTTGTTGAAAAATTGAATGCCTGAAAACTGAAATATTTTAATTTTCAGTGGAAATTTTTCAGTATTTGAATTTCAGATGAAAAATCAGAATTTTCTGTGGAAAACTTAAAAGAAAACTAATTTCCCCCTGTGCTTGCTGTGGAAGGAAAATAGTTTTTATGACCAGTTCTAGTGGAGAGTATAATTTTTAAAAATGGAAGAAAATGAAATTGACAGAAGCCTCGTGAAATCCACGAGCCTTATTAGAGACGTGTGAGGATAAAAATTTGGACACTGTTTTGTGGGGGAACCCCCCCACCTTTACTTCAAGAAACATTTTCACTGCCTATAAAAGTACAGAGGATTGGTACTACTATCCCAGGGCCAGCTCACCATTGTCTTGTGCACAGTATAATCACATACACAAGGTCAAAATGGGTATGAAATCCTACAGCCCTGATTCTATACTCTGTTGCATTGGTTTTACTTCAGTGTATCTCTTTTAAAATCAATGAAATTATGCTTGTGCAAAACTTGTGCAATGGAGTGTAGACACAGGCCCTGCCATTCTGATTTCTTAGCATTTTACTCCTCCTTTGCATGGTTGACAAAGATTATACTCACAAGGTGCACTGCTATTATGAATTGGGTACCCTTCTGCTTCTTGAAGTGAGGTATGGTTTCTGACACTCTCTTGATTACCAGGCAGGAACAACAAACAAGTTCAAGACTAAGATTAACGATATTAGGAGATCATTGTCTAAAGATTAATCTTTTCAAAATGATGAGAGAGGGATAGACATAGTGAGCCTTTAGCAGCCTAGAGCTACAAAGAGTAATAATAAACATTACCATGGCAGGGCCGGCTTTGGAATACTAACATAAACATATCTAGTTATCATCAATAAACACTAATGGCGGTTTTGTGTTGCTGTTTTTTGGCTACTGATGAGGACTGAAAATGGTGTGGGTTTTTTGTTTTTGTTTTTTGGTTCCTGAAACAACAATTGTGAGCTTCTTTTGATGTCTGACGATTTAACGTTCATTTGTTTGGGTCCATTCTTCCTTTGATGATATTGCAACTGTCCTCTTTTCTCTTTTGAAATCTTCTATATTATTGCCTGGGTCTAAACCATCAAGGATTTAAAAAAAAAGAAAAAAAAGGATTCATTATAGAAATTACATTTTCCCAGTTAACCCAGAAGGCATTGTCTTTCTTTTAGCTCTTGTATAACTTAGACTTAGTATTATGTATATTTTTTGTGTGTATGCTATATATATATATATATATACCACACAAGTGGCCCATGTTACCATTACATAAGTTCTTTTATTTTTCAAAGGCTGTATCTCAGTGATTGCTGGCATAGAAGGAGTATGTGTAAACAACAATGTATAAATATTCTTTCTTTCTATGTCAGCTCTATTTATACAGGTCTTTTCTATGTCACAAGCCTTGAGTTGAAAGGAAACTGGAGATTGTGCTGAGGAGCTGAGACCAGAATGAAAATTCTAAACAATTTCAAATGCATTTATCCAAAACGTGAATGCTTCTTCTTTCTTAAGAATCACTTATGGAAATGTTCTAGTTTGAAATCCGATACTGCTGCTTATTTAATAATCCGTGAGGGCAGATTCCTTAGTCATAGTGAGCAATACCTAACTACGTGAAAAGCAAGGAGTCCTGTGGCACTTAAAGACTAACAGATTTATTTATCAGATGAGCTTTTGTGGGAGAAAATCCCACTTCGTCAGATGCTTTGAAGAGTGGGAATTTACAGAATGGGATGAAAATAAATGCAAGGGAGTGTGAGACATGGGATCAGGTCATACAGTAACAGCGAATCATGAAAGCTCATGCGATACATAAATGTGTTAGTCTTTAAGTGCCACTGGACTCCTTGCTTTTTTTGCATTATTAGACTAACATGGCTGCCCCGTGGAACATCAATACATGAGTACTTCCACTAACTTTGATAGAAATCTTTGCATACTTAACATTCTTCTCCATGTTCCAAAGGGGCAGCCATGTTAGTTTAGTAAAGCAAAAAAAGCAAGGAGTCTTGTGGCACTTAAAGACTAACAGCTCTTCAAAGCATCTGACAAAGTGGGATATTCTCCCACGGAAGCTCATGCGATAAATAAATCTGTTAGTCTTTAAGTGCCACAAGACTCCTTACTCTTTTGCATGTGATTAAACAAAGGACCACCACAACCACAAGCGTTGGTCCCTTGTGTAGAACAATAATTTTATAATAAATAAAATAAAACTATTGAAAATGTAGTGCTTGATTCTGCTACCAGTGATATCAATGGGCATTATACCCTTTACTTCCTACTCTCATATTAATAATACATACACCCTGGCCAAATCAGCCTAAAAACAGAGGGCCTGATCTAACCATGTGTTGCATGTTTCCTAAAGTTTGAGTGCCCTTAACTTTAACTGAAATCAAGGAAGCCCAGGATCAGGTTTTCTGATTTTGAAGATAAAGACAGGACAAGGGATAACAATTTGAATGTTGGGGAATGTGGCTAGATGAATTATTAAAGCCATTTATATGGTCTTCATTCTCTTAATGTCAGGGTGTACGCTGCACGAGTTAGATTGTAAGCAACAACATTTCTTAAGTTCAGGAAGTACTACCAGTGAAGGAAACAAAATAGAAAAGATGGAATTATAATCACAGAAGGGCAGACAGTGCTCCAGACAGAGTCAGGTGTAATTTTTCAATCCTAAGAGTTGTTTGGTTAAAAATTTAGATTTGGTGGCATCAAAACTGTTAACAAATTCATTCTGATTTTGCTGAGTTGTTATGATAAAACAAAAGCATACTTAATATATTTTTGGGAAAAATATTGAAACACTTTACAGTAGGGTAGCCATGTTAGTCTGAATACAGCAAAAGCAACAATAGTTCTGTGGCACCTTAAAAACTAGCAAATTTCTTCAGACAAAAGCTTTCATGGGCTGCAAAAGAAATTTGTTAGTGTTTAAGGTGCCACAGGACTCTCACTGGTTTTGCTGAAACACTTTAGACATTTTTTTAAATGACTTAATGTCAATTATTTAATTTTATTAAATACAAAATATGAAATGCATGAAATAAAAATGAAACATTTAGTTTTGGATCAGAAGTAACATTGCGTGATCTGGAATTATTTTATTTTATTTTATTGGAATTCTGGTGAACTGAAAAGTTTGTTATTTTGCAGACCTACAGCTTGCTTGCAGGATGGGAGTGAGTCTGTTTTCCACTTAAAACCTTCCATAAAGCCTGCCTATTTTGATTTTGTAAAAAGAAGGGTGAATTTCATAGTTAAAACTGAAACAGTTATAGCAGTCTGAGTGCTTAGACATTGACTGTATTACAGGTTGCTCATGTGTCTGAGAGGACAAAAAATAAATGTATACATAGTTTCAATTTCCTAGTATTTATCTTCCATTGAAAATTGTTTATATTTTAAAATGTCCGTGATACCATTTAATGGTGGTTGTAATTTTGATTTAAGCTATTGTTTAATTATGCCATTGAAATCAAGATGGAGGTTTGCTTGTATAAAGACTGAGTAAAAATGGATCTCAGGATTTGACCTGTATTTAGTGTAGATTGTTTTAAAAAATGAAATACACATTCCATTCTTGCTGCCATTTAATGGAGAGAAGTTTGTGCAGCTTTAAAGTGCTGTGCGTCTTGTGTCTTGTAGGAAGCTTCAAATTGTTTTCAAAACCCAACAGGAGGAAATGTTACTTGGAATCAAAATAAAATTTGAAGTCAACATAATAAGCCTGATTCATCGGGCAGAGACTCACAGCCTCTTACAGTCAGACGGGACGAATATGATTATCTAGTCTGACCTATCACTATGTCCCATTAGTTTTATGTCTGTGTAGTTCCAATGATTTCAGTGGATAGGCACTGTTATAAAATGGAGTAATGCAGTATTAAACAGGCCCACTGTTTAACAGTAATTTGTAATGAAAAGAGGTCTTCACTAGAGCTGTGCAAACCCAACTGTATTGCTTTTCAGGAGTTAACACAGATTCATGCCTCTTGCTTTCAATCAATGTGCATTTGCAACTCTGGAATGTTGCTATGAGTTTCAGCTTCAAATAAGCCCATAAATTTCAAAGTGAAACTTTAAAAGTACCAAGTTTCACCTACCAGTAGTTTCATATCAATATAACAATTTTCACTTGATTTTTATGCTAAACCAGTAACTGGCTATACTGGTTTAGACAAAGACCTATGCTATTTGAACAATGCACGAATCTTTCCACAGAAACCCAGTCTGAGTTTTGAGTTAGGAGTGCATCCTTATGTTAGAACTGTTTTGGATGACTTTACTACCAAATATATGTGCCATTTTTTTAGTCTTAAAGAGCCCACTGCCTGATTCATTGTGCATAACTTTTCAACGTTACTAAGCAATTATATTTTCAAAATGTATCCTCCTAGTCTCATAAACTAATTGATTGTTACAATGATGATTCTCTCATTCCTTAAGTGCTGATGTTAAGATGCTAAGAAGTCAGTGTTAAATAATTTAAATGATTGATACAATTGCCTTAGTTTAAACAGTCTAGTTTTATCAGACTGTTTAATGAATTCTTCTTTTATAGGGTATAAGACATCTTATATGAATTCAGGTGGCTATAGATGAAATACAGTTCTTGGTGAGATTTCTTCACAGAATAAGTCAAAGAAAAAATTTGCAATAGTGCTTGTATGTTTCTGTTCAGAAACACTACACCCATGGTAAGCAATGGAGATGACTCTTAGGCTCAGAATAGAGTACTGTAAATACTTACATACATTTATCATACAGTATATCTTAGAATACGCCTTAAAGGGATTGAAGAAGAAGCATAAACCCCAAGTTTTTTTTTTGGTTTATTTTGTATGAATTAAAAATCACATTTCTTACTGAATTTTAGAAGTAAAAACAGATACATTTCAGTAGTTTGTGACAATCAGCATAAACTTACACACTCACCCAGTCTCGGGATTGTTACTGATGTATGACCCAAAATTACTTTGCATACATTCTAAGCAAATTTGGTAGACTGTTTTACTGGACAATGCTAGTTAAGGAGGACTTTTTCTCTGTCTTTAATAGAAACAGTCTGCCTACTGCACAGTTACAACACTGATCATGGTTTGAAATAAGAGAATTCTGGAACATTTTTGGCTCTGTTGATTATACTTCTGTGTACTGTTGAGACAATGTTTATGTAAGAAAAGAGTGATTTAAAATATGTACCTAGTCTGTTCTTATTATAGTGAGCCATGAAAGAAAGTTTTGTAGCCTAAGCTCTTCTCTTGGCCAATACATTCATCATAAAATCATCAGAAGCATTTTCTTTTAGTATGCAAGAAATGGATTAAAGATACAACTACTGCACTAATTTAGGGACCAATTTCATTCTGATCTGAGGGACAGATTCTGATGCCCTTACTCTTAACACTCTGTGCAACATTTCAAACAAACCTAATTTCATCTGTGGTCCAATTGATTTCAGTAGGACTTGTAGGAAGACACCCGGTGAGTAAGAATCTCACTGTCTCATTCCAAGTCATTAGCAAAATTCTTGTTGACTTCAGGAAGTGACAGTTTGCACTCTTAACTGCCATGCAGTCCTGTTGAAATGATTAGATCTGAGTCATCAATACTTTAACCTTGTGTACTTGTTTACACCAGTTTAAAATGGATATAAATGCTACCATGTTGATTTTGGAATATTTTACAGCCATTTTCCCTCATTGAGGTCTGAGGCTCCTAGCTGCATAGGCTGCCAAGGAGCTGAGGGGGTGAGCTGGCAGATTTCTAATGCTAACATGCTGGGGTGGGGTGGCGGGACAGTAGTTTGTAAAAATCAAACCATTCCTATGATACAGCTTGATTTCAATGAATTGGAAAATTTCAATGAAAAAATATTTTGTCTGACTATTTCCAACCATCTCAGCTCAGCAGTTCTTTATAGAGCTTTTATTGTATGGAAAATGAGGCAGAAAGATGGAGGAGAGAGGAGATATGAAAAATGAGGAAGTCAATTGGAGTAGAAGAGGTAGAAATAAAAGTATTTTATAAATAGCAATCAGTGATTTGACAAAAAGGGTTTTAATTTCCCCTTTTTTTCCTTAGCTGCTACTTATCTACCACAAACTTTCAAATAGTGGCAAGATATATTAAATATAAAAGGAAATTATTTAAAAAAGATATTTTAAAAAATTAATTTAAATATAGACAGCCATAGTATTATAGCATTAAGACACCCCAGGGCCTTTTTTATTGGTCCATTAATACTTGCCTCGAGTGGTTGAACACACCTGAGGCAAGATTTAATGAACCAATAAAACATGCCCATGAGTATCTTAAAGATATATTACTAACTATTTCTGTTCCATAAATGCACTGTTTGCATACTTCTTCATACATTTTAGAAAATCTTCAATTAACTAAAAATACTTTCTCAACTCTTATCAACAGACAGCTATTTTGGAGTTCTTAATTGATTACCTAGGATATTCTCAATTGTCTGATATAGTAGGTTATGCTTAGAACTCTATAGGCTGTCCACACAGTGATTCCTTTACATCCTGTTATGTATTGAAACTGAATGTTTCCTTTCAGATAAGACATTCCTAAAATCCACTTAAACAATTTCGATCTGAAGATTTTATTTTCTATATATTCTTCTCTATATCCTTTCCAGCCAGACTCCTTCCTTTCTGCACAAGGAATGAGAGTCACCCCTGAGCTGTGGTTCTGCGCAAGGACTATGATCATTTAAGTCCAACTTAAGCCCTTAAGGATGCTACAAATATCAATAGAACTCTGTCCCTTTATACTAAGGATGAAATTAGCCCACACACTTTAAATTTTGGGGGACAGACCATGAGCAGGGGTAAATCATCTGGGCTGATCATAGCAGCTGATAATTAATTCTTTTGTTTTTTAAGCCCATTTTTGTCAGAGAAATCAGAATTCTGGTCCAGAAATCGCATGCCTATATTAAATAGGATTGTTCAGATGGGAAAAAAATATTTTGGGGGATATTTATTACATCGCAAATGCCACAGTGTAATTTTTTTTTTATCCAAATTAGGCTTTGCTGTCATGGTCCAGAATGTTTTATTACTCTGAGTAATAACAGTGTTTTAATTTATCTGCATACATACCCTTTTGTGTAATAGTAAAAAAAAAATGCAGATTAGGCTTGGATCTGTAGATGTATAGAACTGCAATGTAATCATAATTTGCACTTTTATTGTACCTAACATAAGAGAATCAAAATGCAAACAACCAATTTTGCCTCCTCACTACTTCCTGGTGAGCAGGACAGGTTCTATTCCTTTTTCTTACAGATGGGGAAACTGAGGCTCCAAGAGGTACATTTCAGATTTTAGCTGCCTTAGCTTTTGGAGTGATATCTACGGCTCTCCAGTTGGTTATCAAAAACTGAGGTATACCCAATAAGTTGACACTTGAAAATGTAGTCTCAAGCTCATACAGGATGTCTGCAGCAGAATCAAAAATATTTCCTATAATTCTGCCTGTGATGGTTCCTATTAGTTATTCAAATGTGTCATTTCCTCCAGTGAGTATAAACACTTATTATCAAGAATGGATAGTTTTTTACATTCATTTTTGAACCCCCTTAGCACTGGCATAAATGACTGCACAATGTGCATGGCCAGAGTAGCTGGGTCCTAAGCATCTGAATTAGAAAGATCCCTTAGAAAGCTCAGGAGATAAAAATCCCATGGTGTCAGATTGACAGAGAAAAATAAGAGTAATAACATTTTGGGTGTTGTCAAGAAAAAAGGTTTAGATAAAGGTGTAACAAAACCATATTTGATCTCTGTAAGTGAATTTGACAAGTTGCACACGTGAGACATATAACATTTGTAATGACAAAATCACATTACTTTTAAGGCCAGATTCTCAGCTGTAGCAAACTGACGTAGCTCCCTTGGAGGCAATGAAGTTATACCAATTTATCCCAGCTGAGGATCTGATCCATAATCATTCAAGTAACAGGCTCCCTAAATGCTTAGGGCCAAATGCTCTTCTGGCATGACTCCATTGAAATTAATGGAATTACGCCAGAAGGCCATTACTTAGTACAGATAACAATCTTAGGAAAAGAAGGTCTCATTATTTATTCATTTTTCTTTTGATATTCAGATTTAGCAAACCATTCACAATTTTTATAAGACATGCTATAATATATAAGATATGTTAACTACTGGTATCAGACAAGTAGAGCATTAGACTCCATCTTTATTTGCTATTTCACATGTAATAATTAATGGGCTTATGCTGGGCAATGCTGCACTGTTGGCATCACTGCCAGCAGTGTAGCATCAATTGTGTGAGTTTGAGCATCTTTAAAGATGTGCTCAGTCGAACCAAAAATTGGCCAGAGGTTGATTTGTTAAGATCTTCCCAGCAATTAACATTTCTCATGGACTAAGCACTGTGGGGTTGCTGTAGTGTGTAGGCATTAGGCAGTCAAAGAGAGATATGCAAGTTATTTTAAGTAAGTTGTGCATCTCCCTTCGACTGCCACCAAAATCCCTCCACAGTGTAGACCAGCCCTTAGTCACAGGTAAGCACTGAATGTAGATTAAACAATGATCTTGTTTTGCTAATAAAAATATTTGCAGTTTGGTTGTGTCAGAAAGTTAAACAATGGTAAACCTCAACCTCTGGTAGAAACTATCCATGGGGGGAGGACGTTCTACTTAGGGATTCAGCTGTATCATTTAGCTGGTAAGTAAAATGATTTAAATGAACAAGGATTCTAACCCAAATCACTATTGTTAGAGAATTGTTCTGTAAACATTTGGACTGATGAAAAATTGAGGGTATTTGGCCAGATTATGCCTCGATTGCACCGGTGTAACTTTGCTGAAGTTGGTTGGGTCTTATTCATTTGGCTTCCTTGGCAGTTTTTCCCACTTTTGCAAAGTGGATATGAACCTATGCCAAATCTGACTGTAACTGTATGGGATGGAATTTAGTCAGGGCATTGGGGCTAACATGTTGAAAAATGTGTCTTGGAGTGTTTAATAATCACCAGTGGTCTGCCATGGTTTAATTATAACATCATCTCAAATCTGTATTTTTCCCTCTCTTCTAATACTGTGCCTTTTACACCCTCCCACCCCTGCCCAGTAAGAAACAAATCCTGTTAACTCATCCATTAGTGATTCCTCCTCAACACTCAGCTTTGGGCGTTCTTGGAGATGTCCTATTAGAGTACTCTGTTTAAGTAAGATATGATCATCCCAGGGTGGTTTCGCTTCACCATATCTGCATAACTGGTAGTTTCTGTAAAATCAAGTCATACGTCTCAATGGATTTTTACCAAAAAAGTCATGGTAGCACAGCTTTCAGACAGCCAACAAAATTCAGGCTTATGCATGAGTTAGACCTCAGTGAAGATGAACTTCCCATATTACGTTTGTAGATACAGTTCAGCAGTGATAGTCTTACTTTAGTGCACTGTTCCAGACACATGAGTAACCCAAACATTAAAATCCAAAACAGAATCACTGCCCTACCCCCATTTAACTCTGCTATTTAAGCTGGGCCAAGAAGGACCATTGCAAACCATTTCCAGTTGTGGGTGATGTAACATTGCTTCAGGGCTTTCTGTACCTGGCAACAGTGCTATCCTTTGAATAGGCTTAGATAAGAGACCACCAAGAAAACAAAAATAACAGAAACAGAAAGTGTTGGGAGGGAAACCAATTGCCTATTAGTATCCAATCCTTTCAAATAAATAAGAGAAACTTCACAGGCAAACCAGCTGGAGGTATGAAGAGTTAGGCACAGTCTAGAATCTGGGGGTTAGGCAGAAATGACTCTAAGTTAGACATTAAAATGTTAACTGAATGACAGGGAGTCTGAATTATTCCTTATATGCATGTATAGTGCTAATATGTTCAGATTTTTTAAAAACTATTTAGGATTTGGTTTTGAGGATGCAGGGGGTAAGGGTGCCCTTTTTCTATGAAAAATAGAGGCACAATTGCAGTCCCTGCTAGTACCTCTGAGGCACTAACTGTCATGGTATATGGATTCACAGTCCATGTCATCTAAAAAAGGTACTTATTAAACAAAATGTATACAGTTATGAACACAAACAGTAAATTCCAGTCATTTAAAAAAGTGTTATTTCATTGAGTAACCATAGGCACAAATATCTTTCCTAACTACGTTAAAAATGCATGTTTAAACAAATTACCATAATCCAAGACTAGTTTTGCTGTCTTATTTGAACATACAGTCCATTTGGATAGATTGATACTGTTTTTTGGTGCCCAATTATAATCTAAGGAAAAGGTATTTTTGTGAGATTGTACATGTAATTGGCCATTTTGGTCGTGCAGTTGCATATACATACTTTTTCTAAGCTGCAACATCTTTTTGGCAATATTGCCCTTCATTACAGAAATACTTGAAAGAAAGACAAGGATGTAGTGTGTACTAAAAATGTACTACAGAAATGGAAAGAGAAGATTCTAAAAGGAAAAGTGAATTTGGATTGCCTAGGGAGATGGTGGAATCTCCATCTTTTGAGACTTTTAAGAGCTGGTTGGACAAAACCCTGGTTGAATGATGTAGTGGGAGTGGTCCTGCTTTTAGCAGGGGGTTGGACTAGATGACCTCATGGAGTTCCTTCCAGCCCTAATAGTCTATGATTCAGGTGAGCTGTCACTCTATAATTACTTTGCAGCTAAAAAACCCCCTTATTTTCTATCTATCTATCTATCTATCTATCTATCTATCTATCTATCTATCTATCTATCTATCTATCTATCATATGAAGCCAATTTAAAAATAAGGAAAGAACTAATTTTCTTTCCCAGGGGAAAGGAATTAATTATCAGTGTTCTGAGAGCCTTAAGGATTAGTGCTTATTCAAAATGGATAAATAAAGGAAACATTGCTTCATGGTATATTTTGGGTGAGATTCGTTATAGTGCAGATGTAGCCCATTGGGATGCGGGGATGGCTTTAAAGTATCTTTGCACCCTTCTGAGCCTTGTCTACCACATACTCCTGCCGATATTGAGACATCCCTGGAGGCCCTGTTTAAATTACTGCAGCCTTCTGGGGCTGCCCAATGGGTCTCATTACTTTTTGGAAATTCTGCAGTACTATGTGCTGCAGATCCCACTCCCAGTCATGTACTTAGTATGCCCGTTAGTGAAAGATTGCAAGGAGAGCCCCAGAAGGCAGTTGTACTGCTGTCTTCTTTAGCTCCTGTGCTAGAGGATTCCTTCCCTGGGCACATATGGAGATTTTAGGACTCTTAGCTGCTCCATACTTTGTACTTGTAACAGAAGGGCTGGAGCCTGAGTGATGATCTTGTCATCTGTCTTAGAATCATTCTTCAAAGTAAACAAGGAGTCCTGTGGCACGTAAAGACTAACAAATGTATTTATTGCATGAGCATTTGTGGAGAAAATCCTACTTCATCACAAAAGCTCATACAATAAATAAATTTGTTAGTTTTTAAGTGTCACAGGACTCCTTGTTTGTTTTACTGAACTAGACTAACACAGCTACTCCTTTGGAACTCTTCAAAATAATACTGTTTCTGATGCTCTCACCTGTAACATGGACATAAAGATACATCCTGTCTTTGCAAAGTTCTTTGAGATCCATAAATGAAAAAGTGATGCAAGTATGAACATTTTTTAAAATTTTTATCGTTTGGCCTGATCCTACAATCTTTATTCAGGGCTTGATCTTCTCTGCTAAAGACAAAGAAATCACCTCAAGGTCCTCCTTAAAGGATTCTCTCCCTAACAGTGCTAGGCACTGTATAAACACATAACACATGTCTTATCACAGAGAAAAATATTTGAGTCTCTTCGTCTCCCAGTGACTTAGGACTTGTCTTCTCTGATGGTGGCAAAGCCACCACTATCAGTTTGAAGTTACTGATTGACTGACAGGGGTTAAAATAAGGCAGAACGCACCAGAATGGCTTTCCAGGGGCAGCGTTCCGGGCCCCTAAAAATAGAATTACAGGGCAGAGCTCAGCATTCTGGTGTGTTCCACCTACTTCTCCTGCAGCAGTTTTAAAAGCTCCCAACCTGGGGTAATCCCTGCCAGCCAGAGTGTCTTCCAGCTGGAGGGAGCTTTTCCCAAGCTGGAAGCTTTTAAAACTTCCTCCCTAAGCATGTTTAGAGAATGCTCAGGGTGGGCAAAAAGAGGGAGCCTAGCCCAGCCTAGCCTGTGGTGTGGCTGCTCTGCTTCTTGTGGCTCTGCTCCAGCAGCCAGGTAAGGGGGTCCACGGGTGGGCCAGGGCCGGATCTGGAGAAAGAGCAGGAGCTGGGCTTTCCCCAGCCAGTGAGGGCCAGCACCAGGGCTGGGAGAGGTAGTGCAGCACTGTGCTGAGGCTGCCCCAGCTTAGCAGGCAGCAAGGCAGGCTGGGGCTGGGACTGGAGCCAGTGTGGGGAGAGGGGGCAGACTCACTCCTCCCAGGCCAGCCCTGATCGGGGTCTTCAAGCTCCCAGTGGCCACAGAGGGGTGCTGGCTGGGCAAACGGCCCAGTGTCCCCTCTGCATATGGCCCCAGCCCCTCGGCCCCAAGCCCCCAACTTCCCTTCTCCAACCCTCCTCTGTCCCAGCCTGCCGCCTCCTGCTTCCACCCACCGTTTTCAGCCTCCATCTCCTGCCTCTGCACCCTTCACCACCCCCACTTCCTGCCCCACCCACCCTTCTCAGCCCCCAATCTTATGTCCCAGCCCCCCAATGCCTGCCCCAGGCCCTCACCTCCTGCCACCCCCTCTCTGCCCCATCTCCAGCCCGTGCCCCCCTTCGCCACCCTGCTACTTCACGCTTCCCATCCTCCCCTTCACTGTCCCCACCTCCTGTCCCTGCTCCATTCTTCCTCATCTCTCCCTCCACATCCCATACCCTCATCCTACCTGGGCTGGGGTCCAGACAGTACAGGAAGGGGGCCCGGATGATATTGGAAGGGGACCCGCCTATTAAGAGGATTCTGGGGCCCACCAAATTATACTTTAACCCCTGGATTGGGCCTATGAAGACATGTTTGGCCAATTAGGAGCTTTGATCCCTGAACCTGACTGTGGCAACTGAGTAGCACTGAGTTGAAGGCAGGTCTTCTCCCTTTGACTCAGCATGGTAGACATGCAAGAAGTAGGCAATCCAAATGCAGGTGTGCAAGTTATTTTAGTATCTCTGTTTGACTGCTGCCAAAAAAGGAAGGCAGTGTAGAGCTGCCTTTAGTTGTAGATGCCCAGCACGTCTGAAACTCACTCTGTGTGTGTGTGTGTGTGTGTGTGTGTGTGTGTGTATTTAAATATGGAGGGTGGAAGTTTGGCCACACTGTAGTCAATGGGAGTTTTGCCAGTGATGTGATTGGGGTCAGAATTTCATCAATATGATTATATTTGTGGTAGAAATTGTGGAGCACAGACAGGTAACTGTAACCCTGTGTAATGGACTTTGTGACCAATGTCCAGCAAGACTCCATATTGTCAGTTTGGACTTTCTGCTTAAACAATGTACTTCATTTTGGATACTTGATGAAATCTGGTTTAGGTGTATGCTGTATATGTTCTTTTAAATGTGTGAACAAGCTGTGTGAATGAAGGGCGTGTGTGTGAAAAGGCCAGTCTCAACTGCCAGCTGTCCTGATGAAGCACAAGTACCATCTAACTGGTTGAACAATGCAGACATCTCATTAAAGCAAACAGAAGGAGCCACCCCAGAAAGAAAAGAACAAAATACAATCCAGTCTGCAAGTGACTGGTGACCAATGATCTCCCAGGAACCCTGAGGCTACATGACACAGCAAATCCCATAGACTTACATGAAGGCCTGCAAGTATAAAAGATGGGTGAGAGCATGAAAACTTTGGGGTCTCATTCTGCAACTGACATCTTGGAGCATCGGATCATGACCGACAGAGGCCTGGCTCCCTCCTTGTGCCCAGCCTAGTTGGCCACTAGGCTGGCTCAAGCAACACATGAAAGGACTGGTAATTACATCACACCAGCTTGCAGAACTGTGTGTGTGTGTGTGTGTGTGTGCTTTTTGCTATCCTTACTTATTTACAACAAATGTGGCATATTGCCTTGTCCCCCTGAATAAGATCCTGCTAGTCTTTTCTTTTTACTAGGGGGTGCTCTCCTGGGTGCCCTTTTTGGTATAACAGAAATAACCCTAACAAATTGCTCTAAATATGCTCGCATAACACATCTTTCAATTACTCACTGCAAGAGAGTTTTACAGTCACTTAAAGAATAGTTACATTGTCTACAATTACTCACTGCAAGAGAGTTTTACAGTCACTGTTAAAGAATAGTTACATTGTCTATCCACACATGAATCTAATCTGCCTGTCTATCTTTGTTTATTTTTCATAACTCTAAGTCTTTTATAGGATTCCTCTCATTAGTGACTTGCAATTGCCTATTCCCGGATTTAGAAAGGAAAGTGAGACCTTGTTAAATATCTTTGAATTGGTTCTCACAGTGACATTAGCAACATTTTGCATTTTTAAGGCTTTTGTTTTCCCAAGACTTAAATTTTTAACAAGAAATTGCTTACAGCATTTTTCACTACTTTGGAGGCAGCATTAAAAAATGAGTCTTTCTTCATCTTTGATTTCCTGGATGCAACGTTTTCTAATTTCTCTGAAAACTCCTTTTTTTAACCTGAATGTTAAAAACGATGGCTACATTTTCTGGGAGCTTCAGTGATAACACACAGTTCTTTTGCTCCCTGAGCTCCTGATTTGAGAATATAGAAGGCTGAGGATTTTAGAGTTTGGGTTAGGTGTGGGTAGCTTGAATTAATTCTCTTGTAACTGATGTTTCCACACCTCAGGGTCATCATCTTTTACTCAGTCTAGTGGAGGGTGACATGCAGCCCTGTGGTGTAGTGTTGGGCAAGTTGGGAAGAAAACTCTTCTACCCCATGCAAGCAGTGGAGCAGGATGTCCGCATGGTGCTTTGAGAGAGCAAGGAGAGAAGACTAGGTAATGTTTTTGCCATGCCATGTTCCCCAAGTTAGGAGAGGCCTGCTGTTCAGGGGGCATGACCCATTCTTTAAGCCTTCTGATACGTGTGCTACTGCTGCTGGTACTTACTAATGCTGGATATATGCTGTTTCCCATTTAGAACAGCAACAAGAGGCATTTCAGAGTGTCTCTCTCTGCCTACTGACAGAATTCTAGCCTCCCTGGCAGAAGATGATGCTCAAGCAGCAATTCTCCACTGCATGGCCCTGTCCAGGGCAAATTTTAACCATAACATTTTTAGCATATGTGACGCCCATAGCTAAGGCTGCTGAAACTGAAATTGTCTCTGTCATTGAGGCATTAGTAGTATCTGTTCATAGTGAAATTGAAACTATGGCTTTGGGTGCTATAGAAGTACTTCAGACACATACAGTGAACAACATGGTGAAAAAATAAATGATAGATGCTGCTGGAGGTGTACTGCTGTTAAAGTTCCTGTGAATTCAGATAATCTGCATCAGGGCTGTAACTATGTCAGGGTGAGCGGGGCTTTGCCCTGGGTGTGCAGGAGCAGTTCCATTGAGCCGCTCCATTAAAGGGTGCGTTCCATACTGCTCACCCCAGGCACTGACCATTGTAAGGGGCACCTTCCGAGTGGAACGTACCCCAGGCGCCATAAACATAGTTACAGCTTTGATCTCTGTACAGTCTGGGGTCGCTTGATTTTTCTGTTGTAAATGAATGGGTACATCTACTCTTACTAGTTATTTTGAATTAAGAAGGCTTAATTTGAAATAATTTAATCCCTGTCCATGGAGGCATTTTCTTATATTGAATTAAGCCTTTCCTTATTTCAAATTAAGGAAGAACTAATTCAAGAGAATAAAACCTCCTTTTACTTTGAAGTAATGGTTACTTCAAAGTTATTAGTTTGAATTAAGCCACTTTTAGCCGTGGAGTAGGCTTAATTCAAACTAATTTTCCTATTCACTTGCCTAACTTTCCCTAGTTTGAATTAGAGGGTTCAGTGAAGACTCTCTAATTCAAATGAATAAAGCCTACTTTATTTCAAATTAGGAGTCTAGTGAAGACTCTCTAATTTGAAATAATAACTTTGATTTACATTGAAAGTAGTTAATTCAAAATAACTAGTTCAAATTAACTTTGTCAGTGTAGATATAGCCAATAAGACTTGTGAGATTCTGTACAACCCTGGAAAATACGCTTTGTATTTCATCAGATGTATTGGTTGGGTAAACAAAAGTGATGTGAATAGCTCCTGGATATGAGAATCCACTGCAATATAAAATCTCCTGTCCTGACCAGGTATTGGGGTAATTCTTTTGATATGCCCTTCTGTTAACTGTCCAGTACTTTGCCCTGTGACGTACAATATGAAGAGAGAGTTCTAGAACCCCAGGGTTTCTCAGATTAGCTCCTAATCTCATCAGCCATTGCTCCCAGATGCAAGGTGACACCTTGTGGCATGTCATCGCATTCATCCTGCCTCAGTTTCCTTCTTGTTTCTCCCAGTAACTCACTCGCAGCTAGGACGACTTAAAATAGCATTCTCCCTGAGCTCCAATTTATTAAGTCCTCTCTAACATACAATTCTTTGGCCCATCCTGGTTCAAGCCCTTTTTTTACTGGGGTTTTACACTTTACCTTTTGTTTCAGGGCTTCTGATCTATTTTTATTCAGATCTTCAGGCTCTGGCACCCAGTTTCTTATAAGGAGGAGAGCTTTGCTCTTCCTGCTCCAGCACCTGGCCTCTGGGGAATCCTTTTCCTCAGATCTTTTCTGGCCCCAATCCTGGACTCAAATGTCTTCTCCCTTGGGCTGGGTAATTACAGCTTTTCTGCTTCGGGGCTGTGCTTCATGGCTGGCAGGTATCCCATTAGGTTTTGTACTACCCTAGGGAGTTCCGCTTTGAGTTTTCCAACCTGAGCTAAGAGTAGTCTTTTATAACTGCCCAGCATTAAAGGCTTAATCTTGCAAGGTGCTTAATATGCTAGCCTGATCCAGGAAAGCACATAAGCCTGAGTTCAGTTTTATGCAGGTGAGTAGTCAGCCTGAAGATAGTGGATTATTTCCATGGTTAACATTAGGCACAGGTTTAAGGGTTTTGCTGGATTGGGTTAGAGAGTATTCAGACCCTTTCAGGATTGAGCTCTACATTAGTGGCATAATTTCATTCTAAAAGGCTGACAGTTAGTGTAAAGTTTTGTTTCAAATCATCAGAAAATTTTGCCAATGGTTTTGGAGTGACTACTAGATCATTTACTTGTCTCTGTCCCAGTCCTGGAGAACGATGATATTTATGTGTACCTGAATAGATTGCCAAAATCAATCCACTTCCAGGAGACAAACATGGACATGTCCTCTCTTCCACTGTAATGTGAATACTCAAATCTTTCCACATAAGGAACTCATATATTTGAGTTTCACAGCACTCCCTAATAAGGTTTTATAGCCATTAGTGTCAGTGTCATCTATCACTAAGGCATTGAAAAAGTAGAGTTTCTCTCCCAAAGCACCTCTCTAAGCATCCAAGATGAAGTGATTTTACAGCTTACACTTCAGCAGAGCTTTCAAATCCCACAGCAGAACTTGTTTTATCTGAGCCTGGAAGATTTTGTAAATGGTTTCCCAGAAATAGTTGTAGGAGCCTTTTCTTTCCTTTTGATTTTTTTGTTTAAACTCAAACTGCTCTGAGGTTTTGTTCAACATGAGAAAGGAGAGTTACAAGACACATTGCAGAAAATGTTTGTGCAAAAGGTAAGTTGCATGATCTAATAAATAAAATAGTAACTGTCTGAAATTTCAGATGTCTGTAAGGGTGTTAAAACTGTAAGCCTCTGTCAGTTTTCCATGCTGATGGCTAAACAATGAATTGATGCTTAATGTCCCTGTCCTGAGGGTTTCAAATACATGTTCAGTCAAAATAAATCGTGCTTTCGTCATTTTTTATGAACCAACAATGTTCCTTGGTCTTACAGGAGAGGTGAAAGCAAAATCTGTCTCTGCAATGAATGATCCATTGTGTATGTCTAAAACTATCTCTTTGTGTGTGGTAAGATGTGGTATCAATTCATGGACTTATATAAAATCTCCCTATGTATTATATAAAACTCTTGTCTTCTACCTTATGTCTGTAAGTGAATCAGGGAACCTGGTCAGAAGATAGATGACCCCAACCTAGTTCCAACACACCGATAGATGGAATCTTTCAATGTATTGGGAATAAAATCCTGGGCAGACCAAGTTCCTGCTTCTGTATTGAAGGTATGTGACTAGACTGCTGCGTCTGCATGGAGACCCACTGATATAAATGGTGCTCTGCACGGACCCTGCAATCTGTCTAGGAGGTTTAATTCGAAGTAACTTATTCCCTGGCCAAGGAGGCATTTTATTATATCAAATTAAGTGGTTCCTTAATTTGAAATAAGGAACTGCTAATTCAATATATTAAAACCTACTTTTACTTAAAAGTATCACTTACTTTGAAGTTATTAGTTCAAATTAAGCCATTTTAAGCCATGGAATAGGCTTAATTCAAACTAATTTCCCTATTCTTTTGTCTGTCTTCCCCTATTTTGAATCAGAGAGTCTAGTGAAGGCCTTCTACTTTGAATTATTAAAGTCCACTTTCTTTTGAATTAGAGTCTCCACTGGACTCCTAAATCAAAATAATAGCTTAGAAATAGTACTAATTCAAAATAATAACTTCAATTTAAATTTGATGTAGTTATTTCAGATTAACTACTTTGAATTAATTTTGTAAGTGTAGACATAGCCAATGTCATTTGTAAGGCTTTATCCCATCTGCATTTTTTACAAGCAAATCAGGAAACAATGGTGTTATAATGGTGCCCTTGACTCAAGCATAATTGTAGTGTAAATATGGCCTAAATATTGAATAATTAAATGCTGTTTCAGTAGCTCCAGTTATGATGGCCTATTCGACAGTTTCTGCTGATATTGGTTTTTATGCCATGTCTCCCAATAGAGTTTATGAACTCCATCTCATTACCAGAAGTTGGTTACTAGAATCAGGGCTCCCTGCTGTCAGTCAGTATCAGATTCCATCATGATAGAGCTGGGACAATTCCAAGGTGAGGTAGCAAAGGAAGGGTGCAAAGGCAGCCAGCTGAGTGCTGTAAAGTACTGCCCATTGAAGTGTAGATGAAAACATGGGATTTGAAATTCTGGTGTGTGGCTCATTTACTGGTGTTTTATCTCAGCAGTTTGCTTACAAAGAGGCAAACCCTGCAAAGAAACCAGGAACGGTGGTCCACAATGCCATTTTTGGTGTTGGAGACTTCAGGTGCAATCTCCTCAGGACATACTTGTCAAAATTTCCTCCTGCCTAATGCAACTAGCAAATTCCAAAAGTAAAGTAGCTACTGGTCAGAAATAAGTTTGAGTCTAGGATAAGATACTTCTGTCTGGACTGATTTAGCTTGTATCTTGAGGCAGGAAATCCCTATGCCATGATCCTTACTTCCGACCTCCCTAACTAGCTTCAGTTTGAAATAGGCCCTCATCCGAGACTCAATTATCTAACTCATTCTCTGAACTCCCTGTGATACATGACCTCCTGCAATGGCATGAGCAGAAAAAAGCCTGAGATGGAGGTAGAGGGGCATGTGCCCTTCTGTCCCCCCCCCCTTTTTTTTCACCATGACTTTAAATGCAACTGTCTTGGCACAATTCTTTGATGCAAATCTCCAAACTTGATAATGAAACAATAGTGGAAATGATTAAAAATGTAATTATTTTTTTCTGACTTTTCATACAGGAGGAAAATGGCTAATTTGTAGTAGCTTTCTTCGCATCTGGATAGTGTGACCATATCTAATTGGTATGGAACTTGCTATAGAAGTTTCACTTCGGCTCCTTCTAAATCAGGCTGTTGTGGGTATGATAACTTCTGGGTATTTCCTTTGTGTATGAAAAAGGGGGAACATGGCAATGATGTGCATATATCAGCTTGCTGGGACTCTGAGGGGTGCAAAATTTTTTAAAGTGGAAGGATGTGTGGGAGAAAGGTATCTCAGCAAGACTCAGCTGGCTCTTGTAAATGTTAGATAGTTTTGACTGTCTGCCAAAATGTTTCAATATTTCTTTGAAGCTTTTCTTCAACTAAGTACTGTGCAGTAATTAAAGTATACAATTTCAGTGGCACTTCTTTTTTGGTTTCAACATAACTTTGCTGTGGACAACCTTACATTCCCTCCTGAGCTCCTTTTCCAGCATGAAAGTGAGGGGTGGGGAGAATGGAGAGGGATCAAAATCTGTTAGAAACAAGTTTTGTTTTATGTTGGCAATTATCTATTCTAGCCTTGTTATTTGTCTTCTCTCTCTCTCCTAGGTAATATTTATCTAGCATTCACAGATGATTAGGTTATTCAGAGCAATTTTCCTACAATGGAATTTTAAAAAAGTCATTTTAGGCCTAATCTACACACATTTTTTGTATCAATTAAAGTGGTGCAACTCCTAGGGTGGAAACAGTTATACTAGTATCCGGGTCCCAAGTACTGATATAACTGCTCTAGGGCAGTGGTTTTCAAACCACAGGTCAGGACCCAGGGTCCTGGATCATGGTAACCCTTAATGTTGCCACTGAACAACTGGAATGCATTGCCCAAAGACATAATTGTTGGCTTGCAAGAATAAATGATTTTTTTTTCAAGTGGGTCCTGAGGAAAAGATTGAAACCACTGCTTTAGTGGGTGGCACCATTTTAATCGTCATTTTCAAGATTATATAGCAAAGTGTTGTCTGTACACACAAGTTGTGCTACTTGAACTATATCCATGTAGTTAAAAATGGAGTAAGTAGTTAAATATAAATCTAAGTAAATGTATAAGTGTAGATACAGTTATGGTACAAAGGGGCTCATATCGGTGTATCTTATTCTCATATACGGCACCTTTACACTATTATAATTGTATTTGCATTAGGGGTTGTATGGGTAGAGCTATACTGATGACAAATCACATCCCTAACTAACAAAGTTTTGCTGGTACGCAAACTGTGGGTAAACCAGGCCTTACTGTGGTAAAAAATCTGTCTATAGATAGCTCACAGGTGTGGAAATGTGTTTTCTTTTTATACTTCCAGCTTTTTATTTTGAGAAGAACATCATTATAAATTAGGTAGATTTACTGCCTTGCCACCCTTCCCTGGTTCACCCAAGAAAAAAGTGAAAATTGGGCCTTTGAAAAGCAATACATTCCCATGGGCAAATGAAGCAAAGAAAATTAAAAATGTCACTAAGGGATCCGTACCAAAGTAAGCTGCAGTCAGGGCTGGGCTTGCACTGCCAACTTTAATTTTATTAAAACAATTTAAAAATATTTTATTGTAATTTTTATTAATTTCCCCCACTGAAGACCATTTAAACTGTTTAAACCCTTTCCACATTATCCCCAAAATATAAAAGTAATATTTGAAGTGAATGAGAGCTGTCAGGGGCTCTGATAAAAAGCCCCCTCATTTAGAGCCCTAGGCCTTGATTTTGCAAAGACTTATGCACAGTGTTGCTGAATGGACTGAAGGGCTATGTTTGCGTATTTCAGCTAATGTTACTTAAATAGAAAATTAAAGTTTATCTTGATCAAGGCTCTGCATATTCCAAACCATTGTCACTTTTCTCTTGTTTTGCCTGCAATATGTTAAAATTAAGGCTATGTCCACACATACATCATTATTTTGAAATGAGTTATTTTGAAATAAAGTCCTTATTAACAGTTTGTTAATTCGAATTAAGGCAAAGCCTGCTTTCGAAATAGCCCTTGTTTTGAAATGGTTATTTCAAAACAAGGCTGTTCGGACATATTGTTTCGAAACAGTTGTTTCGAAACAATGTGTCTGAATGCCGTTGTTTCAAAACAACCGTTTCGAAACAACGGCTATTTTGATTAGATGTAAGGTTTAACGGTTTTGAAATAACGGTGCGTCGTGTGGACATGCCGCTTCTTATTTCAAAACAACCTCTGTTGTTTCGAAATAAGAAGCCTGTGTGGACATACCCTAGGTGTTTAAGGGTTTGACACAGGACTTTTTAATATCCCAGTGAAGTGCGCTGACACAGCTATCCTGTCACTTTCACGTGTGTGTGTGTGTGTGTGTGTGTGTGTGTGTGTGTGTGTGAAAGAGAGAGAGAGAGAGATTCTGCCACCTGCATTTTCAGGAGGTTGTCTAGCCAGTATCCTTTTCTATCTGTTCATTAACGCTAAAGTTTCCAAGAACTTAAGGTACAGTTTGTGAACTTCCAAATGAACTACTCAGGTAATAATAATGGAGCTGCTATCTTGCATTTGTATAGGACCTTTCTTCTTGGGTGGTTTTATCTAGTGGTAGGGCTGATAATGTGCCGATTTTACATTACATAAATGGATTGAGTTAATTCAGTACCTGCACCTAGCTGTGGGATGGACCTGAATTCTTAATAGCATGCTGTTGTGGGTTCGCAGTGCTACTGCAAGGGCCATCATTCAACTGGAAGACTGAAGTTCTGAACTCATTGTCATTAAAGATCCCATGGAGCATATGGTTAGAATTATTTTTATTGTCCTGGCTAAATTCTGTTTGTTAATTCTCCTCTGCCCGCCTCATTCCCCCTATATTACAAGAGGACTTTTTAAATTCTTCTTTTATCTTTTTTTATGCACAAAGAATCACACAAAATTTGGAGTTAATATGATTTTATTTTAGATTAAGAGAAACATTCAAACAAAAATAAAGTTGCCATGGGAAAATGCAAAATATATCCCTTCTGTATGTGTTGCATCATCTTTGCTTTATAAAATGGCAGCTGTCTCCAGCAGCAAGCAGATTCATTACAAATGTGAAGTGGTAATGCAGTCAGAATAATGAAAGTGTGAACTATTGCATACAAGCTATAGCACACTTCTTGTTAAGTTAAGTATTCTGTATTTTCTATTTCCCAGCTCAAATTTTCTGTTTCTGAGATTATAGGAGAAGCATAAGAGAGGAAGTACTATCTTCATCTTGAGAACTTTGTAATTTCAGGCCCTTGAGAACCTAAATTATCTGTTAGGTAACTTCCTTGATGTATACACTGAGTTCTCACAAACTGTCCGAACCTCCCCATATCCTGTAACTTTCTGCCTTTTTGACAAGCTAATGCAGTATGAAAATTCTTATACAAGAGCTTCTCTGAAGGTCACAGTTTTCAAAGTTTTACAGCAGACAGGGCAACATGACCTGATGGAAGGAAAATGCAGTAATTGCCAATGATTCATAACTTCCTGCACTAACCAGTACAAATGAGGAATCATGAAAATTAAAGATGGAGAAGAGCTATCAAATCAACCATTTAGCCTGTGTTCACACAGCCCTCTTATTTCGAAACAACAGAGGTTGTTTCGAAATAAGATTTAGGCTGTTCACACGATGCACGGTTAAACAACGGCGTTGTTTCGAAACAAGTTAAACCCCATGCGGGGACGAAACAACGTTGTTTCAAAACAATTGTTTCGAAACAACGCCGTGCGAACATGTTGTTTCAAAACAAGGGTGACTTGTTTCGACATAACTGTTGCTTGAACCTGCTATTTCGCTTTGAGCTTTTTTCCTTAATTCGAATTAACAAACTGTTAATTCGAATTAAGTTATTTTGAAATAAGGTGTTATTTCAATACAAGTTGTTTTGAAACAACCGTATCGAAATAACCCCCTGTGTGTGAACACAGCCTTAGGGACTACCTCCTTTCAGTCAGTGTAGACAGGGTTGCCCCTAGGGAGGGCCGGGCCCCGAGCCAATTGGTCTGTGGAAGCCCCCAGCCACCCTTGCATTAGGGAAGTAGGGGCAGGCCAGCCCAGAAGCTGGGCTCCGCTCTCCCACCCCATCCTCAGGGGCCGGCTGCTCTTCCCCCAGAGGCAGACTAGGTGTGGCCCAGGCACCAGGCTCTGTGATCGCACCATGCCCCTAGGCCATCTGCTTCACCTCCAGGGGCAGGGAGGACTGTGCTGGCCCTGGGGCCAGGCTCCATGCTCCCGCTCCATCCCTTGTCTTCAGCTTATTGCCGAAGGCAGTGGGGGGCCTGTGGAGCTGTGGACCCTGGGACAGTTACCCTGCTCCTCACCCCCACCCCTGAACGGCCCTGCGTGTAGTAGTATATCTTTGACTGCTGTTTTCAGTTTGTTTTGGATGACCCAAGCAATCTGACTTCAGTCATTTCCTGGAAGAAAGCATTTAGCAAATGAATAGGTGAGATCTCACAATTAGTTTTTTCCCTCCTGGTACTCAGCTTGCATTTTGTCTTTGCTCATTGTTGTTTGGTTATTAGTTATACCCTTTTGTACCACTCTGAACAATTCTGCACAGATTTAAAACTAGGACAGATGTGATTTACAGAATATAATGGGTCTCAATATGCAAAAGGAGAGTCTGAAATCTATGGGTCAGATCCTCCAAATATGGGATAACCAGGTAATGCTACACAATATGCAGAAACTGACTCTAAAGATGATGTATGTGGTCTTGGAACGACCACACTGGGCCAGGGCATCCTCATTTA
This sequence comes from Podocnemis expansa, assembly GCA_007922195.1. Lineage (NCBI taxonomy): Eukaryota > Metazoa > Chordata > Testudines > Podocnemididae > Podocnemis > Podocnemis expansa. The sequence continues at coordinate 3,799,771 of ML682060.1, read as the reverse complement.
GAAAAGCTGGTGCTGAAGCTCTTATGCTTTGCATTCCTGCTGCCAGTGTTGGAGGAATAGCTGGAGAAAAGTGCATGAAGTCAGGATTCCCTATCCCTTGACTGATCTCTGCCAGCAGTTTGGCTCTTTGGGGCCTTTAGAATCCATTAGAAGTTATGTCAGCATGCTGGCTGCCTAACCCTGTACAGGTGGACCTGCTGCATTCTCATCAGCTTTAGGATCTGTAGAGAGCAGAGATGAGCTTTATGATGTATTTGCATCCCCTTCCTGCACCCCAGCCTGTGCTGTGTGCAGCTTGCATACACGTATTAAGTGCACAGTTGTAAACCTTGAACCATGAATGTGCCTAACAATTAAAAAATTGGAGTTTCAGGAAAATGAAATATTAATGTAAGGGATATTTCAGTATTTCAGTATTTTAGATAATTTAAGGTGTGTGTGTAAGTAAAAGAGTAGGGCCAGATTTTTCAATTAGTGGCCACTTATTTGGGTGCCTCTATTATTTGGATGCATAGACAGGCCCAAGGTGTCTCAGAGTGGGCACCCAAATGTGCAGGGACGCCTTCAGTACTGCCAACCCCAAGCATTCCAAGAGTAAGCCTCCAGCCTCTAAAATTCATGAGCCTGACTTAAAAATCATGGGTTTATTTATTTATTTATTTTTACTAAACAATACATTTTGCATTTTTACATGCCTTCTAGGTTGAGAGTTTTTAGGTTGCAGTTGCTTTGTATTTCCTAGCTTTTCTCTGCACCCATGAGGGCTATTTTTTTTTTAAACTATTGATTGCAGCTGCTGTGGTTTTCACAAAAATACCAAATATGACAGTTACGATAGTATCACAGGTGCTGGCAACACTGAATTTTCAGTCTAGAAACTTTCTGTGTTAAGCTATAATGCTTGTTGCTCTTTGGGCCTGATACAACTCCAGTGAATTCTCTGACTTCAGTGGGAATTGTATCCAACCCCTTGTTTCAGTTTTGGACTAGTTTATGATTTTGCATAGCAGTCCTATGAAATTCGCAATTTGGGTGTCATGCAAAACTCATTGAAAATTTAGCAGTTTTGACTGAGTTTTGTTTTGTTCAAAATTTTGAATTTGTTTAAATCCAAAGTTTAAGATGAAGTTTTATGGAGAGGATAATGCATGAGGATAGAAAGTGAAATAAATAAATAAATTGCACAAAGCTCTGCACTGAAATCACTGAGGTTTTTCAAAGGTTGCCAAGAAAGTGATTGCTGAGGACCCTATACTGGATGTTATAAAGGATGCTGATTTTTCATTCAGAGTCTCAGCTTCTGATGTTGCCTATGTAAAAGTTTTTTTAAAAAAATCTTTTTATTTTATATTCTGATTTTTCTGTCCTTGATCTAAAACTGTCAGGCCAAGATGATAATATCATTTGCGGTAGAATGTGAAAAATCAGTTCTTTTCCTTTACATCCGGTAATAAGCGGAGTGCAGATTGGGTCCCTCCTTGCCAGCTTGTTTTCCACTCTTTGAGGAGTCTTGAATCCGATACGTTAACAGATATTCTGTTCTAAAACAAGATTTCAGGTAATTGATCAGATTTGTCTGAAATGGTGATTAATAGCTATAGGAGCACAAGAATTGCCTGATTGCATCAGAGCAATGGCTCATCTGGTCTAATGTCATGTCATTGACAACTGACAGTGGTACCAGATGATTCAGAGGAAAGTGCAAGAACCTCCAAGCAGTCAGTTATGAAATAACTGGACCTTTGGGGAAGTTTCTTTCTAGTCACTTTCCAGGTACAAGTTGGATTATTCCTTGAAGCATGAGTATCTGTATCCTTTCTGGATTTATTTTGGTTATGGCTGTTTCATTTTGTTTTTGAATCCTAACTATTGTAAGTAGGATTGACCTTCCATTTTATATCTTAACCTTTGATTGTCAATATAAAAATATTTAATGTAATAAATCAACAAACAAGTGACTGGAGTTTTGTGAAAAATCATGTGCATCAGACAAATGCAGGAAACAATGGAATCATTCACATTTTAGTAGTTTCTTACGTTTACTCCAGGAATAAACTCATCTAAGGAAATGCTACGTGTGCATTCCTTTGTAGGTCAAAACAAAATTTCAGATTCTTCTATTGGCAGTGGTTTGTGTGTGCATGCTAAACCATTCTCGTGATCAAAAGAGTTGAAAATCACAGGGAAGAGATAATGGGGACAGCATTTAATTCTTAATTCAGGAGAAAGTCTGTAAAATGCTTGCTATCTATCACCAAAATTATTTATTACATTGTGAGTCTTCTTGTTCACTTTGTATTAAGGAGGTTCTTAAAGGATAGATATTAGAGAAGGCTGAAGGGAACTTCTTGGGAAAGATGTTGTTAAAAATGACCTCATTAGTCACTTATTGGGCTTAATGGTTTTTCTAGAAGCTTCCCACTGGGCTAAAGTCAGAGTTCCATAAGAGTAAGTCCATCACTAAGGACAAACTATTGTAACTTTTCCAGCCATGAGATATCAGGGCCATTGGAATCAAGTTTTATGTGATACTTGGAGGTAGCACTATTAGAAGTACTTCAGAAAGGAACTACAACTATCGAACAGTGTTGAAAATCCAGCAATGAAGCTACCATGTGAAAAAGGCTTATTCATACCTCACATCATCATAACTTTTGGGAGGAGAAATTTTAATATTGACACAAAAATTATATTAATAAAATTATTATAATGTATTTTTGTGTCATTGCAACTTTATTTGTATCTTTATGGAATATTAAGATCTACAAGAATGTTATAATAATGATGCTTGTAAATATAAAAAATACAAATATTTAGCTAATTATAAAATGTTTGTTAATCAAAGAAATTCCAGGTGGTTTTTGCTCTGATCGCCCAAGGACAAGAAAACCTTAGGAAGACAAATGTTGAGGAGTGTTTAACTTGTTTGAAAATCAAATTTCATTTCCTGTCATACATTAAGAAAGGTGCAAAACAAAAGAACCCTCAAAAGAATGGACCAAATAAAAAGAATGAGTCATGACGAACTTCAGAGGTTATCTAGATCTTTCTTGCCACAAGAACAACAAAGTCGCTTAAGAAAATGTTTTGTATTCTTTAAACAAACTGCATGTTCAAGAGCTCAAAGTGTCATATGCGAAATCTGAAGGCATGGCACCAAAGAAAGAGTAATAGCAACCAACCAGAATCTAAACAAGCATGAAAGATGTGTTTTCTATACTTCCAGGAAAATAAGGAGGAGGTGTAAAAGGTACTGAAGTAAGCTATCTACATGTACAGCCTCTGCTACTCTGCTTAGACAGCAAGCATCCACAACTCATCCTATCCATCTGTTCTAGCAGGCTGCTGCAAACAGGTAAGCAAAACAGAAAAGAGGAGGAGGAGAAGGAAAAGAATGAAACTTCCATAAGACAACAGCATTAATGGGTGAGACGGAGTTAATTTAGACATGCCATGGGATTAGATTTCAAACTCATGTGATGATTTTGTTGGCATAGTGAAATGTTGTTGTTAAAAGATTAACAGTTTCCTCTATTTATTACCAAGAGGTTAGACCACATATTCCTGGACAGGAGTTGGGGCTAAATATTGGTAAACAGAGAGACAGTGGAATTTAAATGGATTTAAGATTATTAATATTGGTTAATTGGCAGGTCTCAAGACAGCTCCTTAAATGGCTTCTACCAAATAATTTATCTAAACATTTTCTTCAGTTCCATAGGCTGTAGTTAAGATTGCTTACTTTGCTAACTATGAACTAGTTGGTTATTTATTAATAACATGGATACAAGAACCTGCAGAGCTAAAACCTGGGTTCATGGGGTGTCTTGGCCTCCCGTAACTCCGTATTACCACAGGAGGCTTAGGCTGGGCTCTCACAGAAGATGGGGCCCAACAGGAAATACCTCCCAGCAGGACCTGAGTGGTACGTCTTTGCAGCCCACTGAATGGCTGGCACCAATACTTAAGCCGGGAAGCGATAAAGCGAGTTGTCTAAGCAACAATACAGAGTCTCTGCTTTGGACCCTGCATGTGAGAGATCCTAGACTCCAGGATCTGATCCTGTCAGCCTTCTGACTCCTGAGATTTGGTTTACCTGCCAGCCTATCTCAGATATTCTGGTGATCTGACCTTGCCTGCCTACTTACGTCTGACTCTTTTGGTTTAATCTCTGGTCTGTCTCGGATTCTGACCAGCTGGTACCTGATACAACCTCACTCCCAACTCCTGCTCTGATAACTAAGTCAGACCACCCACAACCCAGTCATGACAAGATCTATCTGTCCTGAAAAAATGTTATTTTCCCCATTATAAGCATTCTTAGTTGCCTAAGGATATATGATAGAATGAATTCACAATAATTTCCTCCCATTCTGTAAGTTCCTGCATCTTCAAAACATCTGACAATGTGGGATTTTCTCCTACAAAAGCTCATTTAATAAATAAATTTGTTAGTCTTTAAGTGCCACAGGACTCCTTGCTTGTTTCACCTCAGATGTTCACTTTCAAAGGTATAATCTCTTTTAAAAGCTCTCCATAGAGAGATGGATGGAAGGGATTGCATCAGAAGTAATCCACTTCTCATTTGTGTTTGGTTATTGTGCTGCTTAATGTTTTCTTTTCCATGGTTAATAACTGATTATTTTGCTTGATCTTGATTATGATGGACCCTAAGGGAAATGAAAAAAAAAAAAAAACACCTGTGACTAAAATAGCACTCCCTGAAGATGGCAATAAAATAAAAAAAATCAAGAGCTGGCTTCCCTGCTCCATTTCATCTAAAGTAAATATTTTTAGTAATTTTAAAGACAAGATAACTTGGTGTCAAACAACTTAAAAGTACCCCTTTCAACTCATAAACTCAAGGAAGACCACTTGTATTATGCTACTTGTCCTTTAGTCAGGCAATAATGTGGCAATGGACCTGTGTTTTGAGCATCCTGCTTGAACAAATACATGTAGTTAATGCTGAATGTCAATCTGGGAATCTTCTCATGTTATTGAACAAGAGCATGGACTTTTATCCTCTTCCTGCCAGCCAAAAGTTAAGGGACAAGAGATGTGAACAGCAAGAGTAACTGAAGTATGAGCTGAATTCTCAAGCCTCTGATGAAGTGGGGTTTTCTCCCACAAAAGCTCATACGATAGATAAATTTGTTTGTCTCTAAAAGTGCCAGCTCCTTGTTTGTTTTGCTGAAGTATGTGCTGTTATGTATAACTGTTTAATTCTAGTTCACATATTTTTCTACTCAACCCTGGACAGAGCAAAGATTCTAAATCAGAAGGAAGTTGTACGGTCACTGTTTTAGGTAATAAAACCTGTTAGTGTGGGTCATTGCTCCTATCCACCATCACTAATAGTTTTTTTCTTTTTTCTCTGACTCTTGAAATCTCCCTGTCTAAATTACAAAATTAAGCAACCAGGTGCCATATGTCCAAAACTGTAGGGGTCACTGCTGTTTCATCTATGAAACATAATTGCTAGTTGCTTTACTTGTGGTGGATGAGGTAAGGTTCTAGAGAGTAAAAATTCACAGTGCAGTGAAGAAGAAAAACATTGTTTTCCATGGATCTCCTTTCATTATTATTACTTCACATATTTTTAGATTCCTCCCTTCATATTTCCTCTTTGGCATTACCACTGGATATCAAGGAGCTAATACTTAGTCCAACTCTAATCAGCCATGTTTCCCGGAATATTTCACCTGTTAAACAAATAACCTTTAATTTTTTGACTGATGGCAAATCAGAGTAGTCCATCAGTATTTAGTGTGACGGTGACTTTGATTAAGATCTCTAATGTTTGATTGCCATTATTTTTCTTATATGGTGTGATGACAAAGACAGAGATATCTCTTGGGCCCCAGCAATTTCTGATCATGAAATTGGTCCTATATATCATGAAACTGCAACTTTCTTGGATTATCAATCCTGTTGATTTTGATCCATCAGCTATTCAGTGAATTTCTTTATCTCTTGTATTGCTGCATAACAAATGTGGAGTTTACATGGCTGCACAAAAGAAGACACTTTTATATTTTAAGAAAAATAATTTCCATTGTCTGTTTCATATGGAAGTGGATCTACTTAAGTACAGTGCAGTGTAGGAAGAAATACCTATGACTATGTCTACACTAGAGGACTCAGTTAAGTCAACTTAACAAGATTGACTTTAAGTTGACTTAGAGAGTCCCCATTTTTCTTAGTTGACTTTACTAAGTCAACTTTAAGTGTGTCCCCTGGCTTAAGTCAACTTTATTTAGTTGTCTCAAGTGGCTACCCTGGCTTAAGTTGAGTTAATAAAGTCGACTTAAGTGGGCACATTGCGTTAAGTTGACTTAATAAAGTCAACTAAATGCCTAAAATTGACTTTAAGGGCAGGAGTTAAGTCTACTTAAGCAAGTGCTTAAGTAGACTTAACAAACTCCAAATGTAGCCATGGAGTTGATTACGTCAACTGAAGCCCGGTTAAGGTGACTTTAGCCTCCAGTATAGACATAGCCTATAGGTGCGCATCTTCTATTAACTCCATGTTAGAAATTTAGCCCTTACATTTACAGAAAAATAAAACAAATGAGTACATGCTTTTCATTAGTTGCTTAAAAATTTAAATATATTTAAACTTTCTCTACTGGATTGTAAATTCAATTATATTATTTCTTAACATCCATGCTTTGACTATGCAACACATTCTAGATCTGACTAGAAGAAAGTCTTATAATTGTTTTTGCATTTACTATGCATTATTCCTTTTTTCATCTCCCTTTCATTTTTTAAAAATAAATACTAGTTGGAAACAAATTGATTTTGTTAGATAGTGAATTGATCATGCACCTTGCCTGGGGACAGAATATAGCTTCAAAAACAATAACAACTAAGACAATCATCTAATTTTACTGAAATAAAACTGAAAATATACACCCAACAAAATCATTTCTGAGACTACTTGAGGTGCATTTGTGTTTGTACTTTATCCTCATTGACACCATAATCTACTAAAGTTCTTCTCTCGATTTTTCTCTTTGCAATCTGGAAGAACAGATTCACCAGTGATTGTGCTCATTTATAAAAGCATCCAAAACAAAATTGAACCCCAAGGCTGATAAACTATAAAGATGGTGATCAGATCTGAGCAGAATGGACGATGCTTTGGGGCTTGCTCAGCTAAAGATGGCTCTAGAAGACTGATGGCTTTATATACACAATTACAAACACCATAGCTTTGTTGAATGAATGGGGAATCATAAAATATGTTACTTGCCCTTTATTAAGTAAAGCATGGCATTGTGTAAAATACTTGTGAAGATTTACTAAATTTCTGTAATTTAATTCCTGTCACTGTATTTTTTTTCCTTTGTAGAAAACTTAATCAAACAATCATTTGGAAAGAACAATCCAATAGAGTAAACCTTCTAGTGCAAAAGAACAAGTGGCTAATTGATTTTGTGTATCAGTACAAATCAACCAGTTGCACATTGTTTGCTTCATATAAAATTCATTCATTTACTGTAGCTATATCATAATCAATAAGGGTATAAAATTACATTTGTTCTCACTAGGATTCCTCTGTAAAGGAGATACTGAATTTAAAAGTTCTGTACAAACTATATACTTATTTGAAATAATAAACAAGTAAATAGAGGCAGGCAAAAGAGTAAAATATCACTCCTTCTTAACTGATGGCATAATGAAGACAACTTCTGGCATAAAGAATGGCCTTGTGATGATGACATGGGCCTGAAAACTTTGAGCATATAAACATGAATGACATAGTACATTTTTATTTTTTTTAAAAAGTTACTGTAATAGCCCCTGAAATCTCTTCCATATTTCTTAATTTCAGAAAGATTAGGTTTGCAAATCTCTTGAAAATCGGTGACTTGAATATGAAGGCAAGATCCAAAAAGGTAGCTGTGTTAATCTAGTTCAGTAAAACAAACAAACAAGGAGTCCTGTCACACTTAATCCTAACAAATTTATTTTTTGCATGAGGTTTTGTGGGAGGAGATCCCACTTTGTCAGACGCTTTGAAGATGCGGGACTTACAGAATGGTAAGAAATAAAAGCTGGGAAGTGTAAGTCATAGGAACAGGTCACACCTCAACAGCAAATCAAAACAGTTGTTTTGGGCAAACAGGACAGTCTCTGCACAAAAGAATAAATGGGCACAAATCTGACATCCAAAATCTCACTACTCTAAAAGCAGTGGGTCAGTATGTCAATCTTTGTGATCACTCCATTAATGATTTGATAACTGCTGTGCTCACACGGATGAATACTTGATCAAGGCTTCAAAGAGAAGCTACTAAAATTGAATTAATTTGTAAATTTGGTTGCATTGCTTCAGGTCTTGATCAGGACATTGGCTTTTTCTCTCATTACAACAGGTGATTTGACCTCATCCTTCTCTGTATGCTGTTCCCCAGTGTCTGAATCTTTACAACTATTTTGATTTGCTATTACAGTGTGACCTATTCCTATGACTTACACTTCCCTGCATTTATTTCCTACCGTTCTGTAAGTTCCCCCATTTTCAAAGGGTATGTCCACACACAGTCTTTAAATTGAAATAATGCCTTATGTTTCCTTATATCAAGATAAGGAGCTCCCTTCTATTGCAATAAGGAAAGTCATTCTGATGTAATAAAATCTAGTATTATATCAAAATGATGCTTAAATCGAAACTGTCATTTTGAAATAATGCTGTGTGGATGTGTTATTTTGTTTTAACTGATATTTTGATTTAACACTTTTGCCCTTTTCCTTCCCAGGGTGCTGTCCTTTTTCTATATATTAGGTGGGGGCATGGACTTCTCGGGAACTATCTTGCTACACCTCCCATGGTGTCCTGTCCATGGACATGCTAGTTTGATTTGAATTTCTAGTGGGGCATGTTAAATCGATTTAACTTAAATTGATTTAACGATTTTTACACTGATTTTATTAAATCAATTTAACTTAAATTGATTTAACAGCCTAAGTGTGGACATAGCCAAAGCGTCTGATGAAATGGGATTTTCTCCCATGAAAGCTCATGCAAAAAATAAATTAGTAGTCTTGAAGTGCAACAGGACTCCTTGTTTGTTTGCTTATGCGGGAGATCTCATGCTACTGTGATGCCAACTTTTTCTAACCTTGAAACATTTACTCAGGTGAAGAACCCAGAATATTTTCAAAGTTTTCTAACTGGGTAAAAACTGATGGCCAAAGAACCATTGTCTTCTCAACAAACATTTTCTTGTCTGGAAAAATGAGGCAGCTATCATAGTTTGGGGAATGATAGTCCCATTTAGTGCCTTTCAAGTGTGACTTCCTGGTCCTGCTGAAGGAAGTGGCAAAACTCGTATTCTCATCAAATAGGGCCATGATTTCACCTAGGAACTTCAGTGGGTTTTATAACTTGCAATCTACTTCTATAATGAAACAGACCCCAAGAATTTTAAGTCTGTTAAGTGAAAAAGGTGATAAATAATCAGTTCCTTGCTTCATGTTTAGTTTATCTTTCATTTCTGCATCTGGAATAACAGGTGCAAAATATTCCAGTTGAATTCAGAGAAGCATGACTTGCAGCAAGAAGTATATAAGGGATAACTGGTAAATAAACAGCATAGTAGCACACAGACCGGAAAAGAAATGGCTCAGTGTGCAGGTGCTCTAAAAGTGGCCTGCAGGAGGCAACACTGAGTTACTGGAGAAATGGATCATTCAAAAAAGTTGTTTGTTTTCATTCAAAACTAGTTTAAAGAATGTTTGCATTGCTCATGTGCACAGTATTAGTTACTGCTCCTGAGAAATGAATGAAATTATTTCAGAGTGTGTTTACACTTTATTTTTACAGTTCAAATATACTCAACAAAACAAAATCTTTTTACAATGATTTGTTTAAAATGTTTCTGTTTGTGGTGGGGGTTGGTTTGTGAAATTCATGTTAAGGTACGGTATGGTACTAAGTATGCAGACTAGAAACATATCTAGCTAGCTAATGGAAAAGAAGGTGAAGGTGGTAGACTAGAATTCAGAAGCCTTGGAGTCAGTACTTTGCTGTACTGCAGCCTTATGGTGTAACTGTGGATGAATTGTTTAATTTCTGTGTTACAGTCCTCTCCTCTGTCCATAGAATAGGGATAATAAACTTATTTTATCTAGCCCTTTGTTTTGGTTTTCTAGATTATAAATTCTTCAGAACAGGGACTGTATCATACTAGCTGTTTGGAGAGCCCTGAGTGCACTTATTGGGTCCTGTGAGTTGCTTTTGTAATGCAAATAATAGTAGCAGTGACTAGAATTGGTCAAATATCGTTTTTTCCCACAAAAATATTTCAGTTTTTGGTTTTCCAATGAAATATTGACATTTTACAAGGAAAGCAAGTACTTTCCATGAGAATTATTTTAGCTGAAAAATAAATTTCCCATAAAAATTAGATTTGATCTTTTAATAACTTAATGGTTAAAGAAATAAATGATCTCTCAGTAGAAAAATCAGAATTTTATAGGCTTAGTGGAAGAAGTTTTTAAAAGTAGTTAAAATGAGAAGAAGGTAACTTTTGTCATAGAAGAGATGTTTTCCAAGTACAAGGTGCAGAATAATAATAATTTAAATAAATAAATAAATAAATAAACCATAGGTGAGAGTGGGAAAAGGAAATGAAGGAGGGTTAGGGCAGAAATGTTCAGGAGGGAGAATGGGAGAAAATGAAAGCAGAAACTGATTTGTCCAAGACTTGAACTTGATGTGGAAAACAGTGGCTGGCTGGCAAAGAGATTCACAGGGGACTGAAGTTGTCTAAGCAGCATGAAAGGAAATACATATCTTTTAAAATTATATATTCCCATATCTCCTGGGAAAATACTGGCTTTCAGTATTTGCAGCCATGTCCCTCTCTTCTTTACTTTCTAGTAGTAAATTATTAGAGCTGTTTTGGAAATGGTATTTTTGTGCTGGGTGGTATTCTGACAGTGGAAAATTAGTGCCCTTTTCTCATCAGTATGGGGAATGAAAATATCAAAATATCGAGTAGAGTGAATATTCTAAAGTTTTGAATCAGGTATGCTGAAGCAAAACCTTTTAGCAATATTAATCAAAACAAAAATTGTAATTTCAAGATTGATAATTTAATATAAAATGTTATTTTTTGTTTTTAAAACCAAACAAAATATCACTTGGTTGCAACTAAAAGAAAATAAAATGTCAAGTTGAAGGGAAAAAGGTTTTGTTTTGATTTTTGTTGGAAATCAAAAGTTTTCCATTGGAACTGATATTGTCACACAAAATCTTTAGAGTAAGCTCTATTTTTTATCAGGAAAATTTTCTATATGAAACATTGCACCATAGCTATAGAAAGTATCTCTGAGGCAAAGCCTATGGACAAAAGTCATCCTCTTGTAAGCAAATGCACAAACCTATACCTAACACTATGACTGAAAGTTGATGATCAAATACCAGTTTTGGACTTTCATTTACTGGAATATTATCAAGTAATAATATCTCTATATACATGTCAAGGTGGTGGTAGTAGTAGTAGTAGTAGTAAAATAATTTCATTTGTTAATTTCATAGTGGTACAGTTTGCTTTTAGAGATGCTCTGCTCCTTAAGGAGGATTCTAGCACTATAGAGATTTTCTGGTGAAAATCCATCCTCTTTCTCAATCTGTGTATATACATGTTTCTGGTTTACCAGTCAATCTTGACTCACTGCCAACAGACTAATAAACAATTTTATGTCTGAACATCTGAGACCATCTGCTGGTCTCTCCCATCACCTTTTGCTATTTTCAGGGTAATATAATTCCACCGTGCCTTGTATTACTCTTGACTGATGTCCTGGTTCAACAAGTCATAATTTGCAGCCTAATATATACCCAGCATTATGAGCCTGATTCAAAACCACTGAAGTCAATGGAAGTTTTTCCCATTAGCTTCCTCAGGGTTTAAGTAAGGCTTATTGGTGTAAATTAATAGTGAACCCCTTGCCTAGTTTCAAAAGATCTTTGTGTGTGTGTTTCCCAAAGAGCACTGTTTTGAATGCCAAGACTTCAATAAGCTTCTGTGGTTAATGATTTTGGTAAGGCTAGAGTAATATGATTTTTGGATTTGTAAAGCTTATTGAATGGAGGTGATAAATAATAATACTCCAGTACATACGTGAGAAAAAATATGGACTATATAATCCCCAGAAAGAAGAAGAATAACTTTTCAATGTGTGACAGAGCTGCATGTTTTATACTGGCTCAAATCCTCCATGTTTAGTAATCATGCAAAAGAAAAATATAAAAGACCGATACATGCTCTACTTAATATGATGATTCAGCTGTTTGCTTGGTCCCGAATATTTCCTGTTCTAGCATTTAAGTAATATTATGGGTTTTTTTAAAGTGTTAAAATTAACTATTTGCTATGCAAGCCTAAATCCTTCTCAACAGTAGATGTTTTTTCCCCTCTGTGTTGTGGAACTGTTGATCACACAATTGGATTTTCATTTATTTTCTAAAAGGTGAGCCCAAGTTTGCCTGTTTTTTCTGATTTTGCTCCAACACTAATTCAGAAGCTGATGTGAAATATACAACTGGTTTTAAATGGTATGGGCTACAGAGAGCCTACTTAAAATGTTTTTTTTTACTGTTCTAGCTTTTATTCATAATTATAAGCTTATTCCAATCTCTTTGCATTATGAAACCACATTTTAGACCAACAGCTGTTATCTACTTTCACTTGTAGCCTTAGGGTATGCATATGTTAATATTCATTTACTATGTACCGATAAACTAAATACTTCCTACCAGAAGTCTATCAAACATCTTAGTTGCTATTCTGTCTTCCATGTAGCTTTTATTTTTTAAGTTGTCTGTTATATAAATCCCTTCCCCTTCCAAAAAAGGGAAGGACAAGGAGAATTGCAAAATATACAAGCAGGACAAGTTGATTAAGTCTGTGATAATTGAAAATAGAGACAGGAACACAGTGCAGGCATTGGAGTGACCTAGCCTTCACTCGCTTTCTGAAGCCTGCCTTATTGCTTCTGGCAATATTTTAAAAACTGACTTCATATTTGAAGGCTGTGGTTTTAACTGTTATCTAAATAATATTAGATTCTCATACGCATATAATATGCCCTATATCTTCCAGGCAAAATAACTTTTCCAAACACCTTTGTGTTACATTACAGTATAAAACATGTAGCAACTTTTGTGTTGAAATTCAGCAGAAAAGCAGGAAATAAAAGTCCCTGCAACCCACTGAAGTTTAAGGTTGTTTATTTTACCGAAGTGGATAAAGGATGAGTGAAAATCTCAAGAAGGTGTGAAAATAGATTATTTAAGGGATGAGTTTGGTGATAGAGGGTAATAACGTCAAAGCTGGTGATGCCTAGGTGGATTTCTCATATATTTTTATTTTCTGAAACAATGTCTTCTTTTTCTCAATTACAACTGAAGGGAAGAACTGGTGGACAATAATAAACAATAAGTGCCTCCTCCTGCTCCTGTTAAGATCAGTGGACATTTTGCCACTGAAAATTTAATAGGAATTGTATCAGCTTGTATTTGAATAATAATAATAATAATACTAATTCAGAGCTGGGCCTGGCAAGGGTGGTGCTTGGAGATACCACTCAACTGGTAGCACTAGGAGCTCTGGTGCATCAGAAATGTCATCTCTACTGTGTTGGGGAGATGGAGAAATTTGCAATGTTTCTTAAGAGGCCATATGGTCTAGTGTATAGATGGCTGGACAGGGATTCATGAGATATACATTCTACTTCTGGCTGTGTAGTTGGCCTGTTAAGGTAACTTTGTGTAGCTCATTAATCAGGTTTTGCCTCAGTTTCCCCATCTATACATTTTTTTTTAAAACAGGGTATTTAAAATGTAATATTTGTAATCCTAGTTATAAGGACTCAGCACTAATCCTGTCACTGGAGACCTTCTTGGTCATATTTACATAAATGCCAGTATATCAGACTCAATAATGATAGTTTGAAAATGAAAATGTGTAAATGTAAGTTTGGAACATTCAATGACTATATTTTCTTACTTAAAAAAACCTAAAACTAGCCTTTGGCTATATCCTATATTGAGTTTGCATGCATATATTATTTTCTATCTGTTTTATTCAAATATATCTTTCTTTATACAAGTTTAAGAAACCATGGTTTTATAGTATTTCACTTCTTATAGGTAAGGAGCTTGGTACTAGTTCTTTCCATGAGCTAAAATGCATGTATCCTACAGATCTTTGCAAAGGGTGTGAATCAGTTTGCAGAGATCTGTAAGTAAGTTTGCTATGCAATAGGATAAGACCCTGCAAGCTTTGTAAACCAAGGCTTGCATCTGTCTATGCAATAGGAGAAGGCTAACTAGGTAAGAGGTGAGTGTAGGCTGTGCAGAATTTGGCAAGTTGGATTTTTGATCATGTTCTGCAGATAAACAGGTGGAAAATATATCTGCAAACCCACCACAAAACCCACAATTTGGTAAACAAGAAAATGGGAGAACATGCCAGAAAAGAGACATCAGTAGACCCCTGAACCAATAATCTAAAAGTATTCCTAGCAATTTTTGGAAAACACCCATATTTGGGCCAGGAAGAATGAGATAATTCAATTTATTTTTGGAAGAGTATAAAAGGTAAACCCCCCATACTGTGCAAAAAGGGTATTTAAAGCCCCAAAATTTGCAGAGGGGTTGAAGCTTCCATGTTCCAGCCGATGAACTCGAACAATGCAAGATAAAACCATACAGGCCTTCAGCAATGCTCTACTTGACTTCTTTTAGCTAGGCTTCTTTATTTTATTTTAGTTGATTAGTATAGAATTGTTAGCTCAGTACTTCAACTTATCTTCACTTTGAGTGTGAGTAACTTTTGCAATTGTATCTTAAAGATAAGGAAATCTTAGCGGCAATACTGTTGATGGTCATTATAGAAATGCACTGATGTATTTCTTTACCATTTATTCTACATTGTATTCATTTGCATTCTTATCCATCACCTTACCTTATGTGGTTGGCAATAAAGAATTGTTATAAAATCTCAGTTTAAGTACTCCTTGACCACTTGTTTTCGGGGAGGAAGTCCTATTTAATTAGCATACATGTAGTCAATCTGGACTAAGAACACCTGTCCTTCAAATCTATCTATACTGGCTATCCCAAATTCCTAAAGAATAACAGAAATTGGCTACAAAACAAAACAATAATGGTTGCTTAAGTGCAGAAAACTTTAATCTATAGTAATTGCTCCAGCCTTTAAGAACTTCTAAGTTCTAGGGCTGGTTATATTTAGCTTCATGTAAGCTGATGAGCTAAATTGGAAACCAAACTACTTCTTTATAAGGTTGATATTAAAGTATCATCAGGATGGTCATATTATATTTGTAATCAAATTTAGGTGTAAAATGATGTCTAATCTGGTATATGCATGTTTAGTTGACCTCATAAAATATATAATAGCCTATAGTCCAGGGGTCCAACCTTTGCTGGCCCTCATGCCAGCCCCTGCCCCACCCCTCTGCAGGTGCCAGAGGAGGGACTAGGAGCTGCGACACATGGTGGCTCCTTTTCCCTGCTGGCTTCGTCCCCCACCTGGGGAGCAGGGCCACCATGTGCCAGGAGCCATTGTGCATGCATGGCTCTTGCAGGCTCCAGACCCTGCTGCAGGTGGGGCCAGCTGTGGGGGTGGGGGGAGCAGCCATGGTGCCACAGGGCCAGGATCCCTTCATGCTGCTGTGATTAGGTGCATGTGCCAACTCTGGCACATGTTTTGGGGCTTGCAGACCCCTGCTACAGTCCATAGTTCAATTTCAGAAATTCATTGATTTATGTCTGTATCTTCTCTGAGGTACCTAGTGCATCTTTGAGTACTCAGAGATCATCAGTCATAGTTCTCCCTATAAATGAGCCTTTTGTTAGTGATGAAATAAAAATACCTGAGTCAACACTTGCACTGTAACGTGTCCAAATTGTGTGTTGTGTAATTGCAATGAATGTTAAAGGACAGTGAGTAAGTCCCAGTCCTGAAGTCTTAGTCAGACTTTACTGAAGTAAATGGATGCCAGACCATGGGAGTTCTCTTAGCAGAATGCTGTGCTTCCAGAGAACAAATACATTTCAAAGATGAACTGAAAGATTTGATTATCTACGAAGACCTGAGTTCAGGGTTTACGCTTTTTTCACAAAAGAGGAAAATTAGAATTTCTTTCCCATGGGAAATGCCAATATTTCTGCATATGTTTTCATTCTGAATTTGAACAAAGAATTTAAACATTGGCATTTTTTGTGGAATGAAATGTTCTAAAATGTGGAAATGGCCAAAAATTTAGTTTAGACTCAGTTTGATGTTGAACTGCATCCGCCTGTGGATCCACAGCTCCTCACTGGAGTTCCAGTTTGAGTGCCCTACGTCTTCATTGTTTTCTGCAGTTAGTCTACAACTCCCACCTTACCCTCCAAGTCCATGACTCTCATTATGTGCTATGTGGCTTGGACAGAAGAGGGATCAGTATGGATGATGGAGATGTAGTCTGCTTAAGGAGCCCAGCCTGCAGTGAGTCTTGTGACATGAAGCACCTGAACTACAGCTCCCATAAAGCACCACAGCATTTTAGATAGATGCAGTTTAATGTTAAACTAACTCAAAATACATGGTTCAGTCAGTTCAGCTATCCAAAATGTTTCAATTATGGTCAAATCAACTTGAAGGGAAATATTTTATTTAGATTTTCCTAATGGAAAATCAGAAAATTTTGCTAAGATAGAAAAAATTTAAAAATTTGGGTAAAATTTTGTCTTTGCAGAGAAATCCAGAGCAGCTGTAATGAAAAACTCAGCAATTTCTAATGTGAACAAGGAGGTACATTCCTGTGATGGCACCTCTTACTCATATTATTAGTTCTATTGAAGTTAAAGGGACTACCTACATGAATAAGGATTAATTGTGCGAGTGAGGATAGCAAGATTTGGATTTCAGGCAAAATAATTTTGTGCAGGAACTGTTGGGTTTGAAGTCAATGGGAGTTTTGTCATCCATTTTGATGAGGATGATAGAGGAAAAGCTGTTTTTCATGTGTGTTAAGATATACATACAGTGTCTGGTGTTGTCCATTTAAGTTTATGCACATGTTAATTAATTGTGCTGATATTTTTACATGGATTCTTTTTTGACAATCCAAGAATTTAATTTATCTCTTTAGGAGAAACAATGTTGTTTAACACACAAGCCACTGTAACAGTTTTCTGTGCTTCACAGCCATTTACAAGTTCCAAAGGGGTAGCAGTGTTAGTCTAGTAAAGCAAAAAAAGCAGGGAGTCTTGCATCACTTAAAGACTAACAGATTTATTTATCGCATGAGCTTTCGTGGGAGAAAATCTGAGGAAGGGGGATTTTCTCCCACGAAAGCTCATGCGATAAATAAATCATAGAATCATAGGGTTGGAAGGGACCCCACGAGGTCATCTAGTCCAACCCCCTGCCAAAAAAAGCAGGACCACTCCCATTCGATCATCCCAGTCAGTGTTTTGTCCAGCTGGGACTTGAACACCTCCAGAGATGGAGATTCCACCACCTCCCTAGGCAGCTTATTCCAATGCTTCACCACTCGCCTAGTAAGGAAGTTTTTCCTAATATCCAGCCTGGACCGCCCCAGCTGTAACTTGAAACCATTGCTTCTCGTTCTGCCCTCTGTTACTACCGAGAACAGTCGAGCTCCCTCCTCCTTGGAGCAACCCTTCAAGTAGTTGAAGGTTGCTATCAGATCCCCCCTCAGTCTTCTCTTCTGCAGGCTAAATAAGCCTAGTTCCTTCAGTCTTTCTTCATAGGGCTTGTGCTCCAGCCCTTTGATCATTTTGGTTGCCCTCCTCTGGACTCTCTCTAATTTGTCCATGTCCTTTTTGTAGTGGGGAGCCCAAAACTGGACACAGTATTCCAGATGTGGCCTCACTAGTGCAGAATAGAGGGGAATGATCACATCCCTTGATCTGCTGGTAACACTTCTTCTGATGCAGCCCAGTATGCCATTGGCCTTTTTGGCAGCAAGAGCACACTGCTGACTCATGTCCAGCTTCCCATCCACCATGACTCCCAGGTCCTTTTCTCCAGTGCTGCTATTTAGCTGATCACTCCCCAGCCTGTAGCAGTACATGGGGTTTTTTCGTCCCAAGTGCAGGATTTTACACTTATCCTTGTTGAACCTCATGAGATTCCTCTTGGCCCACTGCTCCAATTTGTCTAGGTCTCCCTGAATCCTGTCCCTGCCCTCTAGGGTGTCTACCGTTCCCCCCAGTTTGGTATCATCTGCAAACTTACTAAGTGTGCAATCTATCCCATCATCCAGATCATTAATGAAAACATTGAACAGAACTGGCCCCAGGACCGACCCCTGGGGCACACCACTTGTTACTGCCTGCCAACTTGACATGGAGCCTTTGATTCCTACACGCTGAAACCGTTGTTCTAGCCAGTTTTCTATCCACCTTACAGTCCATGCATCTAACCCATACTTCCTTAATTTGCCAATGAGAATGCTGTGGGAAACCGTATCAAAAGCCTTGCTAAAGTCAAGCCATCAACGGCTCTTCCCGCATCCACAAATCCAGTCATCTCATCATAGAAGGCGATGAGGTTGGTCAGGCATGATTTACCCTTGGTAAATCCATGCTGACTGTTCCTGATTACTCTACGTTCCTCCAAGTGTTTCAGGATGGATTCTTTGAGAAGCTGCTCCATGATTTTTCCAGGGATTGAGGTGAGGCTGACAGGTCTGTAATTCCCAGGATCATCCTTTTTGCCTTTCTTGAAGATAGGTACTATATTTGCTTTTTTCCAGTCCTCTGGCACCTCCCCTGTTCGCCACGAGTTTTCAAAGATAATGGCCAACGGTACTGCTATCTCATCAGCCAGCTCCCTCAGCACCCTCGGATGCAGTTCATCCGGCCCCATGGACTTGTGCACATCTAGTTTCTTTAAGCAGTCCCTAACCTGACCTTTTGTCACCAAGGGCCTCTCTTCTTCTCCCCAGTCTACCGTACCTAGTGTAGTGGGCTGGGAGCTGACCCTGCTTGTGAAAACTGAAGTAAAAAAAGCATTGAGCACTTCAGCTTTTTCCTCATCCTCTGTCACGAGGATGCCTGCCCCATTCAGTAAGGGACCTACACCATCCCTGATCCTCTTCTTGTTATTGATATACTTGTAGAACCCCTTCCTGTTATCCTTCACATCCCTTGCTAGTCGCAACTCCATTTGTCCTTTGGCCTTTCTGATTTTATCTGTTAGTCTTTAAGGCCATGTCTACACTTAGAGTTTCAGTTTGAATTACTAAATTCGAATTAGTCAGTTCAAACTAATAATTATTCATTCAAATTCAGTCAATTCAAATTGATGTGGCCACACTAGAAAATCCAATTAGAATTGGCATGTCCATGAACAGGACTTGCTAATTCAAATTAGGTAGGGGGTGCTATTGTATAGGGAAAATCAAGCTGTGGCTAATTCGAACTAACAGTGAGGTTCGAATTGATATGGCCACACTGGGTCAGTTTGAATTGACCCTGACTTTGAAGTCAAACGAGGTTTGACCAATTGAAAGGCAGCTTTCATCAGTTTGAACTGAGGAAAGCCAGTGTGTCCATGCACTTAATAGAATGTGAATTGATGACAGTCAATTCAAATTCAGCTCTTAAGTTTAGACATACCCTAAGTGCCACAAGACTTTAGACATTTACATCACCAAAACCACTATGCAGGATACCCAGAACAAGGAAATACAACATAAAACAGCAAGGCTCTTGAAGTAGATAAGGTGAGTAACTAATAGAACAGAAACAGTGCTGTGGACCAAAGCAGTTAGGTAATGGGTTTTTTCCCCCCAATTTTTGCCCCCAAGATTGGGACCCCCTCTTGTGAATCTACATATCTGTGGTTCTGCTCTAGATCTCATGATTAACAAGCTCTCATGATTAACGAGATTTCTTCAGTCTCTAGCATTGGTCCTGTACAAGAATAAGTGATCTAATTTAGTGCTAGATTGTACTGCTAAGCACAGAAGTTGCAAGCATGACCTTCTAGAAAAGGGCAGGTAGTGTTTTCATGTGATGCTGGCTGGAAAACAGATTGCCATAGTAGCTGAGTGATGTCCTGGTGCTCTCAGTAGCTGCACTCTGTTCTTTTCCAATAGTTCATAAACACATTTTTGCTCAAACCTTTGCTGAATTTTTCCAGCTTCTCAAATTGCCAAATCATTCTCTTCCTTGTCTTTGTCTCTTATATAGGGATGCACATGCCCTTGGGAGTACGCCAAGGTCTTCCTAAATCAACTCGTCCAGATATTTGCCTAATTTTACAACATACTACATAAAAAGCACTAGCAAAGTCCGTACAAACTAAGATTTCACATGGATAATGATTTTGTTCTTTATATATACTAAACTGGAAGTACAATATTTATATTTCAATTGATTTCTTTTATATTGTAAAAATGAGAAAGGAAGTCATTTTTCAGTAATACTGTGCTGTGGCACTTTGGTGTATTTAGGTCTGATTTTTGTAAGCAAGTAGTTTTTAAATGAGGTAAAGCTTTGGGGGTTACACAAGACAAATCAGACCCTTTAAAGGAGAACAGTAGTCTGGAAAGGTTGGGGGCCGCTATCCAAAATCCATCAGTTAAATTTGATTCCTTGGATTTATTGTGTTTCTTTCAGCTTCTTTTCCTTTATCCTTCTCCAGTCTACCAAAAACACTCTCACCAAGTTCATGAATTACCTCCTCCTAACTCAGCCAAATGGCTTTAGTCTTCTTTGCCAAGTCAGGGACTTTGATGCAGCTGATTACTCTGTATTCCTCTGCTTCCTCTCCAAACAGTGCTTCATTCCTTTATGATCTCCTGTTTCTTCTACTTTTCTGACCAATCTTTTAGCTTCTCAGCCTCCTACTCCCACTATATGTTTGTATCCTTTAGGAATCTCTTAGACCAGTTCTCATCTCTTTCTTTGCATTTTTTAAATGACAGTACCACACATCTTCCTCTTTAAAGGCCCATAAAACAAACATGTTGATCTGTATGTCAACAAATAGGGTATGTCTACACTTAGAGCTGAATTTGAACTGATTATCATCAATTTGAATTCTGTTAAGTGCATGGACACACTGGTTTTCCTCATTCGAACTGAGGAACTCCTCAGTTTGGATTGATGGAAGCTGAATTTGAATTGGTCAAACCACGTTTGACTTCGAAGTCAGGGTCAATTCGAACAGGGTAATTCAAATTGACCCAGTGTGGCCATGTCAATTCGAACTCACTGTTAGTTCAAATTAGCTGCAGCTTGATTTTCCCTATACAATAGCACCCCTACCTAATTCGAACTAGCAAGTCCTGTTCATGGACATGCCAGTTTGAATTGGATTGTCTAGTGTGGCCATGTCAATTTGAATTGACTGAATTTGAATTAATAATTATTACTTCAAATTGACTAATGTGAATTCAGTAATTCAGGTTGAAACTCTTAAGTGTAGAGATAGCCATAGATATTCATTCTCATGATTCTGAACTTTGGAAAGTAATCCCTCCCTCTTTCTCCTCCTCTTTTATATTTCAGTGAGAGCTGGTGAGGAATCCTCTGTTTGAAAATTTTGATAGTCTTTGTTTGAACTTGCCTTGGAAAAATCAAAACCAAACATCTTTCAGGTCAGTTGAACCCAAATTAAAATATGTTGGGATGTTCAGGATTAAACTTTATTTGCCTATTGTGACTCATCACCTCCTAGAAGCTATAGTTTGGGCTCTCATTTTTTCTCATGGGCTGATCTCCCTGGCTTCCCTACATGTCTTATGATGCAGCACAATCTTCCCTGACTGAATGGCATGGAGCATCATGGGAAACATGACAGTGGATGCAACAAAGGAGATATAGTCTAACCACAAGAGAGAATATAGGAATCAGGCGTTGTGAAGTACAATTCCTATCAGGTTTGCATATGGAAATACAGTTTAATATTGAACTGACTTGAAACAAAATGTTTCAGGCCAGTTCTGCAAATCTAAATGAAACATTTCAATTTGGAAATGCCAAAATATTTTGTTTTGATGAAAGACACTGAAATGAAATGTTTCATTGTTTCCAAACAGAAATTTTTTGGAACTTTTTTCATTGGCCCCTGGCCCGTCAATTCAATATTTTAACTTGTCATCCTCATGATTTATGATGAAAACAGACACTGAAATATTGGAATTTCCAAATTTCTCTCAGTTCTAAATTCAATACCATTTTAAAAATAATGTCTTGCTTACAGATGTAAAAATCACTTTGTGTGGAGGCAGAGTTCAGGATCTATCAGAACTGTGTACTGCCTGTATTGCTCTTTGGGTCAGAAACCAGAATCCATATAGCAGATTTGGAGTTGATATTCTATATATTCTGTTGTTGCCAAATCTGGAGTACTAAAATGGTTTGACTTTGTGCAAAATGCCACAGAGATCTGTGCTCCCTTCACTTGCTTGTCGTATCCCAAAGCATACGCCAACTGGATGCTCTCGCCATATTGCTAGGATGGACAAAAAGTATCCTAAGATACCATTGTCTCAAACTTTCCCTTTATATGTGAAGGGGTGTACTCCTTGACCACACTTAGCACTGTATAAGACACCTCCCCAGAAATTCAGTGATACATAGGACAGAACCAGATCTGGGAACTTTGGTACATGATGCCTGGTGTGATATTATCATGTGTGATCACTCTAGGTGGTGCAGTGGTCCTTAGCAGATTGAATGTGTGTATGCATGTTTAAAAATAAGACAGATTAACATCCTTTTCTCCCTCAGAATAGGCATCACCATCCTTTAGGTGGGAAAAGCCACTGCAGGAGCTAGGAAACACTATGAATTAATTTTAACCTTTCTTTCAGACTTGTGAATTATCTGAGAACAGGTTGTGCTTTTTATATTTTTGTTTATGTGATTGCTTGTTCAACAAATTTTGGCCTGTGGATTGTTTGCTAAGTGTCTGCCAAAAATATTTACAGTTTGTGGTTCAGTCTTTGCATCGTATAATTGTGTCATCTAAATCATATGGTGTTGCTTGATTTCTTGAGTAGGTGACAAAAACTTTGTAAACAGTGGGAGTCTTTTTTTCCTTTGCAAATTAGCCACACACATTTGTGGTTGCTCAGCTCATTTATTGTGTGAATAAGAAAAAGACCTCATAAGCAATGCCACAAGAAAGTCTGGTTAGTATGCCTTCATGAATATTTATTCAGGTTTGTGTTCAGTGCTGTTACACTTTCTGCAAATATTTTTGTGAGCAAAATCTTTGCTAAACCAAATGTTCAAGGATATGGAAAAACAAAAACAAAACCCCAAACCAAGCAATAATGACAAACGATCCTATAAAACAAATCCCCAGTAAAATGAATCAGAGAGATTTATTCAGATGATTCTTGGTTTGTTTGGGTTTTTCCATCTTCACCCAGTTTTAAGCAGAACATTGTGTTACATTAACCTGTTATATGGTTTGGTGTTTGTTTTGGTTGTTTTTGCTGCATTTAATTTTCTTTATCTTGCTGATTTATTATGGGACATTAACACATTTATTTAGCTTCCAAAATAAGCATAATTTTTACCCTCAAAATCTTTTTTTCTTTCTTTAATGAATAGTAGAATTTAGGTTCATTTCCTCCTTTTCTTTTACCTTTTTTCCTTTCCAATTCTTGGTGTCCCTACTTTCACTGTTTTTCTTGTTTCCTTTTTGTCATTGAAAAGGGTGGAAGGAAGAGGGAGAGAGAAAAAAGGAAGAAAAACAAAATCTAAACCCGAAAAACTGAAAACTAAAATCTAGGCTGGTTTTGGAAGGTTTTTGTTTTTTGGGGTGGTGGTGGTGGTGGTGGTTGTTTTTAAACAAACAAAACACTCCACCCCAACAAGTGGAAAATTTCAAAGTTGTTCGTAAAATATCCTTACTTTTTTTGACCAGCTCTGCTTCTCTACTTCTGCTTCTTGGGGAGGTGCAGAAAAGTTTAAACTGCTTTTCAACAAAAAGAGCATTGCTGTTTGTTCTTAATTCAAGGACCTGTAAGGGAATAGAATAGGATCTAACTCTATGCTCCTTCAAAGAAGAATAGTGAGATGGGCTTGGGAGGGGGTAAGTGAGAAGGATGCTTCTGGGCTGGAATCCCTAAAATGGAGTAAAACGCCAGTGTTGTCAGTCAGGCTGAGATAAGCCTGGCACCTTTTCCCAGCTTGTACCCTTGTTTCTAGAGCTTAGATTGTTTAGCTTTAAAGAAATTGTCTTGGAAAACCATGTTATCAAGCACTGTAGATGTCCTGGTTCCTCTCAGGTTTCATTCTTCTCACAGCCCTATCGAACTATCCCTGTCAAAATTCATTTAGTCGTACAACATGAATTTTCAAAATAGTCAGTGGAATGAAAGTAAACTCAAGTTCCCTTTCCTCTGTATTTAAATAGGTAAGGCCACAAATATGGAGAATAACACAAATGGAACATTGAGAAAAGAGTTTTGTGGATTTTTTTTTTATTTTTGGTGCCATTTATTTTTCTATATTTTACTTCCTATGAAAATTGCAAAAAATGGTTATTTTTGCAATGAAGATGTCTTTTTGTGTTTTTTTGTTTTTGACAAGCCATCTGTGCTTCAGTAGGCCACTTGGTACTCAAAGGGAAAAAAGAGGGACAGATATTAATTAAAAATAATTGGCATTTCTTAGCATGTTGTGCAGCAACTGGCCCATTTTAGCATTTGTAAGAAAATTCCACCACTTTTTGAGTTTGCACAGTACTGCATTTGTTGTGAAAGTTTCATTTACCTCTGAAAAGCACAGGTAGAATTAGGACTTGCTGAATCTCTTTTGTTTCTTTTCCTCTTCATTATATAGCAATTTATGCTTCATCCTCACCCCCTCCATAAACATGTAACACACATTTTATCTGGCACCCAGGAAGACTTTAGAGATTGCACAAACATTTTCCCATTACCATGGAGGATTAAAAAACATATTATACCCATCGTCATTCAAAAGGACTATTTCTTGCTGCTGTATATAGGCCTGTGACATGCCTCAGCAACGTTCATGTAGATCAGTGACAGCATGTATAGCAATAAGAAACAATACCACAGAGAAACCAATGTAAAGGCCAGTTCAGGCTTGTTATACAAATGGTTGTAACTCTGATTGGAGCAGGTCAGAATCCGACTTGAAGAGTACAATGATTCTTTTATTTCTATCTTTTTAAATTATTTTATGTTAACATGACAGAAAGAAAAAATATTAATACATTTGTCAGAGAGGACTTTGGCTTATATCCAGCAAACACTTTAATATGAGTATAATTACACACACGAGCACTCCCAAAGAACTACTTACAGGCTCAAAGTTGCCCACATACTTAAGTTTCTTGTTGCACCAGGCCTTCAACGTTAGAGTAAGCTTTAACAGAAAAGTTTCTTGGTTTTTCATTATTTCCCTGCCTTTTCTTAATTACTGAATATATTTGTGCTTCTAAAAGGGTTTCCCCCCATTTTAGCCCATCATCTGTTCTCCATTGATCTGTGCAAACTGAGAATACTGAATAGGAGTAACTTCCATGGCAACAGATTATAATCTTATACACACAAGACTTTGGCTCTGCTGTGTGACCCTGCCATATCAGAAGGTCTATGGGAAGGATGAAAGCTCTGAAAAAATCCTTAAATAATTACAGGGCTCAAGCTCTGAAAAAGTCCTTAAATAATAACAGGGCTAAGAGAAAATTACAGGCATAGTAAAATGCATTTTGTGTAAATGTTTTCTTTATTCATGTTTTCTCAAGTGTGTCATTTTCTATTGATGGGCCAGATCCAAAAGCCCATTGACATCATCCATAGACTTCTTTGGGGTTTGGGTCAAGCCCTAATAGAACATGTGATAAAACTGTTACTTCCATACAAGACCAGATATGCTGCACACCTTACTCTGGTTAAATTCTAGAATTCAGTGGAGATTTGCTTGACTTGAGAGTATATTGGATTTGCTTGAATTGCTATATTGAAATTCACTAGAGAGAGAGGAATATATTTTCTTAACATTTGCAAAGTATTTACTAAAACATATTATGAAAATAGGTTAAATATTTGTGTGGTCATGAAAATTACATTATTAGGCCAACATTTTCAAAAGTGACTAGTGATTTTGGATGGCTCAGTTTTTGGGTGCTTCCAGAGGAACTTAGCACTTTCTAAAAATCAGATGCATTTAAAATGTTTCATACTGAGAACCTAAATTTAAGGCAGCTAAAGTCACTTAATGACATTTGAACATCTTGACCTTAAAATGTTTCAGCAATAACTAATTTGTGTGAATAGGAGAATGAAGTAGGTTTAAAATAAATATGGCACTAAGATTTGCTGGTAATTTTGTAAAATGTTACATAAGGTTACGTATGTATAACATACCCACAGTATATATTTTAAAAAATTGGAAATATTCCATTATATTTATTACCTTTACACAGATGATTAATAAAGGCTTGCTAGTACTGTTCTCTATTTCAGAGATAAGAGGTTAACTTCTAATCTTATTTACAATGGTGTCAGTTTACTGACTCCATCTGAGTTGCTCTGTGTTTGAAAAGCTGTGACTCAGAGCAAGATATCTGGTCCACTAGCTATTGGTTCAAAGATTTCCCATCTCACAGCACAGGTTTGGCAGATCTTAGATTAAAGGACGGAGAAAAACAAGTTTATCCTTTTTGCAAAGGGGTAGCTGAGTTAGCTCAGTTCAGCAGAGTGAAAGACAAGTCTTGTGGCACTTTAAAGACTAACAAGTTTATCCTGCTGCTGAGTTGCTTTGTCTTTTTAGACTCAAACAACACCGGGCCAAATTCCGTGGTTCTTACTCAGTTTTTCTCAGTCTGAGTTTCTTGCTCATTTTTTTTCTCAGTCCTCCCATTGTCTTCATGGCCTTTTTCCCTGATGCTATTAAAAACAATTGGGAGTTTTCCTGAGTAAGGAGGGATGAGTAAAAATGGAGTGCCAAATTGTGCCCTTAGTTGCACTTATAAGGAGGTGGAGAATAACATTTTTCTCCCATTGTGTGCCTAGCTGCAAACTTTTTGATCGGGTACTGTCTCTTCATATTACATATTCAGTGCCTAACACAGCGGAAACCTGACAAACCTGAAGTTGATTGTTGCTGATATGAAATAGTGTCTTAAAATATGAAATGTCTGTAAAGTGACTGAGAAATGTCCTGCAATGGTTTCTGGTGCGCTAAAATCTGGGGCGTGACCCAACTACTTACCAAGTTTTTACGTCTTTCTAAGACTAATTTAATGGCCTTTTTTGGGGTGTGAGTGTCTGGGGGGGTACATAAAATAACTAAAATTCTTTAAAATAATCAGAAATACTATTAAGAATATTGCTTGAGAAAAAAATTAATCTTCCATTCTCATTTATGCTGAAAAAATAAAATACTCCTAACAACTCTCATTCTTTTTTGTAATAATTACATTGTCTCACTCATTTGTAGCTTGTGCCTGACTTTTCTAAATATTTTTGATCAAGAGAAAGAAATGTAAAAAATCAGTAGATTGCAGCTTGTAGCTGGAATTGATAGATAGTTTAGGTGGCAGGCTTTGAACTCATTTGGCAATCAGTAGTTGAAAGAAATTACCTTACTTCCATAACTAGGATCTTCTGCCAAATTTACCCTGTTCACTTCTAAATCTCTTACATATTTTAAAGGATTAAAGTTAAAGATGAGATTAAAAACTTTCCTCTTGGCTTCAAAAAGAGAACAAAATTCTCTGTACAAGCATAACTGACAACCTCCTCTAAAGATTGAGAAGGGAAAAAAGCTTAAAGAAGTTTCCCCTTTTCCTTAACCATTTATCTTCCACTTTTTTTTTGTTAGTTGGTGTCCTGGTGAGATGGATTTTTAAGTATTGTCTAGTTAGACTTTATGCAAAGGTGATACTTCATGGTTTGACATAACAATATTTTTTCTTTGAACTCTTTCTTGAATCATTAATTCTTAACAGTGCAGTTAATTCTACATGTTGTGGCAGAATTAATTGTGTTGCCATAACATTGCTTTCCCCTAATAAATTTTCCACTGTGTGGATTTCAGCACTTCAAAGACAATACAACATACCTTTTGCTAATCAGATGATAAGGTTTCATCTATGCAATGGAGCCAACAATTATTTTTGAACCAATGTATAATTATTAAGATGCAGTCAGAGAACTTTGAACATGCTCACAAGTGGCAGAACTAAACACAAGTAGAAATGTCATGCTGGGGTTGAGGTTCAAAGTCAGCATCCAGTTTTCGACTCTGCAGCCGCTCTAATTACACAACTCTGTAAATTGGAATCATTTATCCTCTGCCAACTGCAGTAATTAATTTTTTCCTCAGTCAGTGGAGGGGGGATTGATCTTTCCTTTATGAAAATCTTTTTCACATAAATACCACTTTGCTCTTCTGTATTTCCAGTTCTGTAAAGGTGGAACATTGTTGTTCTGTACAACGGGTATTAAAAATTAGACCCTCAGCTTCCTTACATATGTGTTCATACCCATATGGAAGTTATGAAAATGAGTATCCAATATGTTAATATGTGTAGTAAACTTAAAATATTAAATACTTTGGCATAGGCGGTTGCAAATGGATAAAGGAGCATTTCACATCTAGACCATTGATTGCAGCCCCAGTCAGTTGTTCCTAAGCCTTTCCACCTCATGGCTTCTCTGTGTTCTATGTGATGTGTTTGTAGTAGCAGCACACTTCCTAGAGGACAAATATCCCCATCCCCCAAACCACCAATGCCTTGCCAAGAACTGTCTCCTTACAAAACACAGCATGGAGACGAGGGATTATATAAACAGAGTTCAATTTTCCATTGTGCTACAGCGCTTCTGTACCCTGTGATGATACATAGTGCTACCAAGCCAGTGCATGTTGCCACCTGGGAACTCCTTTTATGTAAGGGGGATCTCTGGGTAATGAAAACCCAGTCTAGCATCTCTATATTAAATACAGTTTGTCCAGTAGATGGTGTGGCTGGGGCAGTGGGACTTTGCTAGAACACCACTGAACTCTTTGTGACAGAGTGATCTCTTAGGGAAGTAAGCAAATAAGTGTAGGATAAAGCAGCCCTGATGCTGATGTTACATGTATTGGGTACTGAACTGGCACCCAATTTACAGAGAATCCATGCCACAAATGTCATACAAAGTTACCTTTGTTATCCACTGTGTGTCATTCATAGCTTGCTTGGACCCAAGCATTTGGGTGGAAATAAAAAGGATCTCAGGCTCTGCAGGTGTCAGTCAGGCCCCTCTCATGACCCCAAACACAGAGTAGCCATTAAACACAGGAAAAAATGAGCCTTGCACCTTCTGTATCTGATCTGCTAGTTCAGTAAGGTTATTTTATCTCATCCCTGCAGCTTTCAGCTGATGTTAACTGGCCACTCTAGAATTCCTGTGTTAGGGAATGACTGCAGGACTGTGAATTGCTGTAAGAGCCCTTGGTCACACCTTCACCTCTAGTAATTTGTGCCAAAGCCCACCATACCCTGCCAGAACTCTCATTCTGAGCTGAGGAGTTATAGGAAATTCAACTGCATTTAAGAACACACAAGTCTACCAGGTATATGAAACCAGACTCCTTTTGCCCATCAGCTTTGGTTCACCAGCTGGCAGGCTGAAAAAAAGCCACAGGAAAGGCATAATTTCCATAGCAGACTACCCTCAAGATGGGATCTTTTTGCTTACGGTGGAGGAGGTGGCTCCACTAACTCTGTGCTGCCTCCAATTCCTGCAGTTTGGGGAGTATTTTGGGTGGGGCAGAGATAAGGTAAGGAGGATATTGTGTCCTCATGATTCTGTGCCCTTTGAAAGCCAAATAAGGGACACTGAAGCAGATGTGCGAGTGAGGACAGCTGTAGCCTGGTCCAGAGATGCAGGAATTGAGGTGTACATCAGCATCTATAAAGTCCTGACCAGGTAAAATACAAACTGCCTCTCCTCTGTCCCTTCATTGGTGTCAGGCTGAGCTTGTCTCATGGTCTTTTTCAGGTTATCCAGAGCTTCCTGAAGACTGTTTCACAACAAACAACAGGAAATGGACCTGTTAGGAGGCAGTAGACTTATAATGACTGAACACAGAAGAAAGTAGAAAGAGAGATGTGTAATGTATTGGTAGAATTACTGTACATACAGTACAAGTTGATAATCTAAATAAAACTACAATTTGTTTACCTTTCAGTCACAAAGGGAGGGTTCTCGCTAAAAAAAGACATTTGCTATATTCTAGTTTAATACATTTGATAATCCTTTGTATCACAGTTTTAACAAAGTGAAAGCACATCAAACACAATCAAGCTACATTTATCAGCAGAAAGCAGTGCGAGTGAAATTATTTAAAATCCTTTGAGTTTCAAAGACAAGAATACAGCGTGCTTGTTTGGTGTTTAACTTCATATGGTGGTTCAGAATGATCTGTTTCCAATCCTTTATCCTTGCATATTTATATTTGTTTTATTGGTGTTGGAGTTAGTGTGTGGGTTTAATAATTATGCAGGCTAAAATGGAAGTTGCATTCACTTCAGCAGATTCCTGAAATTGCAATTAGGTTGGACAAGAAAAGTCAACATTTTGATTGCGGACTACATTTGAAATCATTTGCATTCAGAAAACCTAGGGCCAGATCCTCATGGTTTGTAAATTGTTAAACTCCTTTGACTTCAATTAAGCAATGTTGATTTGCTCCATCTGGGGATCT
The DNA here is from genome assembly GCA_007922195.1 of Podocnemis expansa. NCBI lineage: Eukaryota > Metazoa > Chordata > Testudines > Podocnemididae > Podocnemis > Podocnemis expansa. The sequence continues at coordinate 3,769,011 of ML682060.1, read as the reverse complement.
GGTCATTATTCTTGGTTTCCTGTTTGATAGTTGGATCAAAAGCAAAGGAAATGTCTTAGTACTGAGGTTTGTTTTGTAGGCATACATTTTTCCTGGAAATGTTTTTTTCTTCAAAATCTAAAGTGAGGATCTGAGAAGCTGAGTATCTCTGGGTGGAACAAAGGAATTGAAGAGAGGGTCTAATTGTTTAATTAGTAAATGTCTGCTTGGTTAATGACATATTAATGAGTTTTTAAGACAGTCATAGCATTTACCATAAAAGACTCATATGCGTATTCCTGGATGTACTGTATAATTAAGTAATGTGACCCAAAGGAGGTCCATCATTTAAAAACCTGTCAACTATCTCAAGTTTGATAGCAGATGAGTAAGCTCAGGAGGGATCTTTTGGGATTTTAGTCCCAAAGTATTTCTCTGTGTAAAATCTGTTTAATCTCTCGGCACTATAGTCTCTTTGTGTGGAGAGAGCCTGGATTAGGATTTTCTTCTCAATCCTCTGGGTTCTTTATTACTCGGAAAACATCTGGAGGCCAGGCTGGTGCTGTGTCATGAGTACTTTTTCTTTTCTGCTCTTTAGCTTCACCTGTAATAAAATGAGCAAGGTAAATCATGTTTGAATTGGAGGAGGGGCAGTAGGGAGGAATTTACTTTCTTATTGTGGTACTTGTCCCACTCTTTTAATGCTTTTAGTTTCTCTCTCTCTCTCTCTCTCTCTCTCTCTCTCTCTCTCTCTCTCTCTCTCTCTCTCTCTCTGTTTTACAAAATATTTATGAAGTTTTTGCAGAAATTTTTAGTCAGGATTTTCCAAATTTTTAGCCAGCTTTTACTGCCATACAAGAAGGTAGCATGGTTGTCAGAAAATAATAAATCCCAGATCTCATAAATGAGGTCTAAGTGGTGACATATTGTTCTACCTCTATAGCAGGAGTCTCAAACTCAAATCACCATGAGGGCTGCATGAGGACTAGGACATTAGCCTGAGGGCCACACCACTGAAACCTTTCCATACTACAGTATTGAAAATACTGGTAACAATAGTGTCATTGTGGGCCACAGGAAATAGCTATAGGGGCTACATGTGGCCTTCGGGTGGTGTGTTTGAGACCCCTGCTCTATAACTGCTGGGTGAAGAACTTTGTGAAATCTTTCTTAAAATAGCATTTTTTTTCCCCACCAAAAAAAAAATGCAGATTTGGCTTGATCGAAACAATTAGTGAATTCAGGTAGATTTTTGGTGAATTGGTTAAGTCAAAAACTTTTCTGGGGGAAAATGTCAAAATGGTTCATTTTGGAAAGATGTTTCAATTCCCAGTGAATAATTTATTAAAATAGCTAGGGTAAGGCACAACGTATATCTGAAAATTGGGGGAGATTAGTGATGATTCTAGAAAAATAGACAAAACTATTTTTGAGATTACTTGAATTATGATAATCTCTGAAGTAATAACATTCTAGCAGGCTGGCAAAGTGTGTTTGTTTGTCTGTCCTCTTCTATTAAGATTCTATTATCTGTCTAAAAGTATAATCCTCACCTTATAAAACTAGAGTGAAAATTGAACTTCTTAGGCAACAATCTGCTTCCCAGCCCTTTACCACAATGGTGACTTTAATGAAAAAAGAAATATTTGGCCATAAAAATTACTTAACCATGATCAAGAGGATAAGTAGAATTTTACAAAATGGATATATTTGTGTGGGTATATAACCATATGGATATATGGGATCAGGTCATCAACTGATATCAATGGAGCTATGAAAATTTACAGCAGCTGAAGATGTGTAATATGTGATATTTAAAATGTAAAAGGAACATATTAATAGTAGGTGATATTCAGTGACTTTTGATGAAATTCTGACCCCACTGAAGTCCTCATAAGCATGAAATTAAAAAATTAAGGTTTTCATAGCAGCATTAAGTCACCTATTTTGTGAATACTTATGAGTCTAAATTACCCACTTTGTTAGAAAAAAAATTCTCCTCAGTGAAATGTTGACCATATTTTAACTGTTACTGCACGAAAGCTCTCCTAATATATTGTAAACCCATGGTGAGTGTTCAGTTTAGAAAGTGCAGGTGTTTATATGATATCCTTGCTTATGGGTAACAAAAATAGGAACAAGGTAGACAGATAAGAGTGAGATGAAGTACACACAATAATGACCTTTCCTTTCATCTTCAAATTTGTGCAAGATGTGTCCCCTTGATGTCCTCTCTCCAACACTGGCAACCATACATTTTAATGTCTGAACCAGTGAACCAATTAAGCATATGCATAATTTTAAGCATATGAGTAGTCAATAGTACTATTTGTTATAATATTAATATTAAAATTTTATTAGTTACTCAGGTTATAAGCATAATGAAGTTCTTTGCTGGAGCAGGGTCATGGAGCAAGAGTTTCATTGTCTTATTGATAATATGAAACCACAAAAGAACTGACTTGTTTGTATGATCAAAATTCAGAGATTAGAATAGAGGATTATGTATCGATCTGTTAATATATGACACTGGTAGTTTAGTTTATATATCAGGGATGTTTACATCAAATAAATATGAGCAAGCACAATCCACTTATGTGTTGATGTATTATATTATTTGAAAACTTATTCTGAATCTAGTTTTTAGTGTGCTTGTATGTGTACATCGTATATTTTATATGGATTAATATAGAAGGGGAAAAGGAGAAATACAATTGTATTTCTTCTATACTGTAGTACATTATACAGTGTAGTGTTGGGTTTTTTTTTTATTTGATCTATGTTTTAAAAGAAAGTGACACTGTGAAGTACTCTAGGTTTGTAAGCTTTTCCTTTGAGAGAGATATGGACCATGTGTGCAATCTGCATGCCTAGCTAGTTCTTTGATGATAAATTTGGACTCAGTGTTTAGTAAGCTACAAGAAAGTGCCAAAAGCATTGGCGTCTGATTTAGAAAATTGGCAGTGTTTCCTTGGCTGTTTATTTCTTCATCCTGTCTCATTACTTTAGTCCTATCAGCTTTTACCTGCATGAACAAAGACCAAAGGAAGCAGGCAAGAAAACCCTTTAAAACTTAAGTAGCTATTACAACAAACAGCCTAAACCAGTAAGGGTGAAGATTCTGTAATTTTCACTCTTTACACATACTAGGTGCAATCAAACAACTTGAAGCAATAACACAGGGGGAAATATGTTTTACATAACTTGACTTCCAAACAGTGATTATCCCTTCAAGGCTATTTGTTTTTCCAAGCAGCCTACTGATTGTAGGCTCTGTGTTAAACCTGCTACACCTTGGCTTTCTGTTACATTAACCCATTTATGACTGCCTTGAATGGGCAGGAATTGTGGAGGGTTTGCCTTTTTAAATGCTGTAATAATAAAAGCTGTACCACATTTCCGAACCATGTCACCTGCAGAAGGTGGGGAAATACCAAAGGTGAAATCCTGTCCCCATTCCAGAGCTCCCTTAATTTCAACAGGGTCAAGATTTCACTCGTAGGATTTGCAGATCATTCTAGTTGCTGTCTGTACCGAAAAATCTGGATCCGAAACACAGAATCCATTCCCTTTTTTTTTATGGGCAGCAGGTCCCTGTGTTTTTATCTGTTTTTTCTTCATGATTTCACTGGTCTAACTTTAAAATAACAGCCTAAGAGAGCTTCTATTCCACTTTAGGTGATACAGTAACCAGGAATATTATTCCAAACCAATGACGTGTTAGCCAAAATTGGGTGGGACTGGAGAAGAGTTTGGGACAAGCTCTAAAGATGCCACCAACATGACTTCCATACCGAGTGATAATATAGACACCAGCTAGAAAGGGAAAATGAGAGTGACCTAGAGAGGCTCTAGTGGGGTGTATTTTGCATATAGGCCCAGCAAGAACTGAATTAGACCAAGTGACTCCAATCGGCGAATTAACCTGCAAACGGGAGATTTAGGTTGTGAGGAAAGAGCTAATTAGAAGGAAGCTTATCAATGAGGGAACAGTTTGGGGCTGCTAGAAAACCGTGTGGCTGGAAATAGTGTTGCGGGAGCAGCAGGGAGAAATCCTGCAGTACCACTCTCAGAGGTAAGGGAGAAGAAGCACAGGACGAAGGAGTCCAAGGGCAAGAGCAGTAAGAGGGTGCAGCCAAAGACCTTAACTGTTCACGACGGGGCCTTGGATTGGAACCTAAGGTAAAGGGTGGGCCTGGGTTCCCCTAACAATCACTGCAGAGAGGTATTGTTACGGGTAGTGGATATGACGACTGTTGGAGAGGCATAATTAAGGCAGTGGGTGTGGATTACCTGATGCTACTGTGAAGAAAGACCTTAGAAGACCATCCCGAAAGCGAAACCATTGAGTGGTCTGACTGGAGGACTGAGTCATAAAAAGGAAGCAGCAGTTCTTGGAGTGAGAGAGACAGAGAGATGGAGTGCACCTGCGGGAAGGCGCATCAGCCTGGCAGAGCTCATCCCTCGAACTCCCAGGAGGAGTCGCCAGCCATCAGTGAGTAGAATGCCCGGTCACAGAAATATTATGCAGAACAACCAAGAAAGAAGATAAGTCCATTAATATGACACTCAAAAATCTGACCAGACCAGCAAAAGTCTTAAATAAAAACTGGAAGTTGATGGATGCCTTATGCACCTGAGGGTGTGGGATGATAAAGGAAAGAAAGTATGACAAGGAAAATAATAATTTCTTTAACCTTATTTCAGATACCGTAGGGATCCAAGACAGGGTTCTTGGTTTCCATGGATGCTATAGAAGTCCTAGGTGTCTGAAATACCCAGGGCTGGATTAAGGTAGGGGCTATAAGGGTTACAGTTCCAGTCCTGGCTTGAAAGGGACCCCAGACTGCAGCCACTAAAGCCCCTGCTGATCTGGCCCTGAGGGACTGGGGCGCTAGTTGTAGGGGGAGCCCCTGGGCCAGAGGCCATGGCAAGTCTCTGTGCTCCCACCATGCCCCTGGGCCAGCTGGTCTGCCCCTGGGAGCACGGCAGTCCAGCATGTGTCTGCTGGACACTTGAAACTTGTCTTCTAGGTCAGCTAGTCCATCCTCCACTGCACTAGTTCAGAATTGCCCTGGGAGTGGGGCTGGCAGGCACGTGGGGTCGCCTCCAGCACAGTCCTCCACAGCCCAAAGCACTGTCAGGTCCCATGCTGAGGTCCCCACAGCTCAAAATGACATGGCTGGTTCACAGGGAACCCCAGCAAGGTGGCTTGCTAGCACTCCATGCCCTGGAGGGCCATGTCGGAGGCTGTCCCTTGAACCAACCAGCTCCACTTCGTGAAGCAGACCAGCCAGTCTGGAAGCAAAGCAGGAGTGCTGGGGGGGGCTGTGGACTCTGGCCACAGTGCCCTGGCCCACCCTATTGCCAGGCCACTGTGGTGGGGAGCTGGGGCATCAGGCAGGGGGACCCCACAAAAGTGGGTAGCCCAGGCCCCCTAATCTGGCCCTGACATACCTGTATTGATATCGAGTGAAAGAGACAAAGTAGCACCACACAAATCTTGGGAAGTCAAGTCTCACAGGAAGTCCTACTGGGATGCTCAAAGCCTGAAGTGCCTGATTGGCTTGCACCCTCCTCTTAAGTCAACAAGTGACTCCGTGGGCTGTCTGAATAGCTCTGTAGATTCCTTATTGCTGTTGCATTGAGCTTCTCTCCTTTCCTCTCTCCTGTGATCTGCATCCAACCCTGTGTGTGCCTTGGTCCCACCCCTGATCCCAGTTTCTGCCTTACTCCTGCTCTGTGCCTGACCTTGTTTCTAGTTCCTATGCTTATCCCTCACCACTGACCATTACCTCTGGTTTTGCCACTTGGCTTTACTTTCCAACTCTGACTCTGATCCTTGGTTCAGCTCCTGCTCTAACTGCCTGTGGTCCAGTTCCTAACAGTCATAGGACAGGAAAATCATTCTCAGTTCTGTGTTGTATCTAATTTGGAGATTTATTTCTTAGCTGGTGGCATGATAATATCCTCCTTCGTCACTTTGTCAGTTGCTTGTTCTCTCTCTTTAAAAATGATATGTGGAGAAGAACCAACTAGATGGCAATCTGTCTGTTTTTGTTGAGGCATCTTATGTGCTAATAATTATAGGAATAGAAGTTCCAGTTTTAGTTTGCTATGATTTATGAGATCCTATTTAGAATTTTTGAAATATTTAGACATTATGTGAGAATCCCAAAAGCTTTGAATTTTAAGACAAATTCTTTCTTGTCTAAAGATTTGTGCTGGAAAGGTGTCTTTCATTATTCTCCAGTTTGAAAGGTTTATTGGCTCATCAGAGCACAGAAACAAATATCATGAGCTCACATGAGCATACACAATGTAAATAACAAATAATGCGAACTGTTTCCTTTGACATTTCAAGCAACCCATAATCTGAAATTTGTTCATGCAAACTTTTTGATGGTCACTTTCAAGTAAACATACATGTGAATCAAATCAGGATCACCTTATAAAATTGGCTAAATTAGCAATAAATAGTAAATGCTAAGATGCCTTAAGATTTTGTTTTTGTTTTGGCAATTGTATATCCTTTTAACAAAAGTAACAAGTGTTCATACTTCTATTACTAAAACACTCTTTCAAAACCTATCTTCTTCCTCCCATTTTAGAGCTGGAGACAGGTTTCCTGAAATATTTAAGAATCACTGTTCTCTTTCCTCCACTTTAGAAATACTGTGGAACAACCATCTTGCAGCAATGCTCTAGATGACTTGGATCTTTAGGGCAAGTCAACAGAGAAGGCAGAAACCTTAAGGAGTTAAAGGATCACAGTTCATGCTTTCTGCAGTAAAAATGGGACTGGTGATTTAAGAACTTTGAATGGCACAGGGCAACTTAGTAAGGAAGGCTATGAAAGTGCCACAGTTCTGTAAATTTGCTACCATTTCATTACTTTTTGCTCTTTTTGGAGAGCAGGAACCCCTAAAAGAAACAGTTAAACCTAATAGTTGACAGAGAGAACTGCAATTCAATATCCATTAGCTTCTCTGCCACTGACATGCCAAGCGAGAGTGGATGAAGTTCTTTAATTTCTCGGGCCAAGTTCTGTGGTCTGTAATTGAACCAAAGTATCATTGGTTTCAATGGAAGTTGCACTTTATTAGGCGTGCCCATTTGTAAGATAGAGAAAATAATAACATACTTCTCACAGCATATTATGAAGGTTTATATAACATGAAAGTATTCTGAGCAACTTCAATGGAAGGGTTTAAAATTTTAATTTGAGCCGTAGGGCCTGTAGAGGTAGAGGAGTGGAACTCTGTGCTCCTTGTATGTGGAAGAAGGGGAAAAGGAAGCTCTGCCCAGCTTCATGTATGTGACTTATAATGGCACTTACTCATAATTCCACCGATTGTGTTTTGCAGTTTTGGTTAAAATTTGTGTATGATTTGATTTTATAAATTAGATTTTGTTATCATTATTATATTTTATGAAAGCTATATTCCTGAAAGGGTATGGGAACGTTGCAGGATACCCTCTGGAGTGAATGGATAATCTTGAGTTTATGGGAAGGGGAATTTAGTTTTGAAATGAAAATCAAGCTTAACAGAAGATATGGCTCTGTACTAGAAACCAGGAACTCCAGAGCCTTGTTTTGGTCTGGGCTCCCCAACTGGAAATTTTGCACTTTATGTTGATAAAATCTGAAGGACCGAAGCAAACTGAGAGCAGCAGCAGTGTGGAGCTGCCTTTGCAGCAAGGCCTGGCCAGTCCAGCAGCATTGCAGAGCGATCATAGCCCACCAAGCCCTCAGAAGCGGAATTGGTGTCACAAAAACTGGCTCAGGTAGCTTCATATTGGAGCAGGACCTGACAGGGATTAGATCTATCTGGGAAGGTGCAGACCAGTGAAAGAGAGCCACTTCTTGACACCATTTGAGTACTACTGAGTCCCAGTGGAGTCATTAGTGGGGTTTTAGAGTGGGTGGCCATAAATTGGATGCGGTGGGAAGGGGGGCGGCGGCAGAGGTATAATTAAGCCTACTGAGAAGGAGTGGGAGGAGAGAGCTCTATCTGCATATGGAACTATGGTCAAAGGGGAAAGAAACTCAACTGCAGTGTTTCCCAAACAGTGTGCCACAGCACACAGGTGTGCCATCAGGTCTGAGCAGATGTGCCACAAAATTTTTTGAAAAACTACTCAGAAAGCTCTGGATTGGCTCATGAATATTCATGAGTTCATGTGGAAACTATATGGTTGTGTGCCTCAAATTAATTAAAGGCAGCAAGGTATGCCACAGCAGAGAAAATTTTGGGAACCACTGCTCTGTTGGCGTATTGAGCTATGGTTCTGTGAAAGGAAGTCATATGGTTTTATGTTTGCTTGTTTATTAGCTCCAGGAGACATCACATTGCCTGGACTCCAGCATGCCACTTTCTGTCTGTGAACGTCTGGGAACTGAGAGAGACAGGCTATGGGAGCTCTAACATCTTGATGCCGTGACTTGGATACATGTCGCTGAACAGGTAAGTAGCAGCTAGGTAAGTTCCCCTTGACAATCGTATGTGCAGCTGCTTATTGTAGGTTCTTGCAAGTTGTGGGTAATGGACTTTTTAAAACAAATAGTTATGGAAGAATCAGGGCTCATTACAGGTGTCGGGGTCAAGCTGGGATGTGGCTGAAGAGGATGTGGGTGAGGTGTTGAGGGACCCAAAGGGAAAAGGAATTTTGGGAAAAAGGAATGGTGGTACTAGGACTATGCACTGGGATGGTGTAATGGGTTAAACAGGAAGCTGATCCCCTCCAGCATATTAAGGCTCAGGATGGGATAGTGGATCAACAAAGGATTTTAACAGAGAAATCTGCACTAGCAGTGGAGATAGCAGTGGCTAAAGATAATCTGACATTTTGGGGTTTGAAGTCAGAAGCAGCATGCAGGTGAGGGGTGGGGGGAAGCAGGTAGATATCAGGTTCTTTGTCACCCCAGGCACAAAGGGTTGTAGGAAAACTGGTTATCCTGTTAATCCAGAGTACAGCCTGGCAAAGATAGGTGGTACCCTTGGTCTCAGCAGTGCATCACTCCAAAGGATGTGGCAGCAGCTCCCACTATCCTTTCAGATAGGGGTTCAGAATGCAGGTTTCCAGATGCTTTGACCCATGGAGCCCCACTTCCAGATTTGTTCTTACTGTTTGTACTTCTCTTGGTTTAAGTTTTCTTTCCTTCCAAAGTTGTTCTTGACTTCCCTCCAACTCCTTTTCTCTGTTTCTTCTTCCCAGCCCCCAGAACTCCCACCCCTGCAGCTTTTTCCTTTTGTGTGTGCTTTATATTTTGAAAGTTAAGTGTTAAAGCCACAATAGGGATGCTGGGGAATGTTGCTTCTGTTAGTTTGTACTTTAAAATGATGTCATGGAGTTAATTCAATGAAAGTCCTGTGGCACCTTAAAGGCTAAAAATTTTCTTTGGACATAAGCTTTCATTGTTTTTGCTATGTGCAGACTAACATGGCTGCCCCTCTGGAACTTATAAGCTAATTGATTGCTTTCCAACCCTGTGCCCCACATTTTTGTTTTTCTAAAATTTTAATGGTGGGAACTTTTCATAGTTAGGTAATTTTATTTTTCTTATGTTTTATGTTTGTTTGTTTTTAAATAGAGCACAGACTAAGGGAGCTGTATGGCAGAGGTTGTATTTGGTGGCTCAGGTTTTACAACCAAACTACATCACCATAAGAAATGAATAAAATGCATAAGAATCAGCACAGTAAAGCTGTAAGAACAGTAGCTGACAAATACAGGATTCTGAGTGAGAATGGTAAGTTTCAGATCACAAAACTCTGTTGCCAGTGAAATGTTAATAGCTATGGCAGCAAAGAATGGTATAATAAAGCAAAGTAAATTTAATGCAGAAGTAAGTGATTTAAAGAAAAAGTGAAGACTTAGAAGTTCAGCAGAGAGCAGCCTGGCAAGATAAAGAAGGAACAGCAAGGATCAAAGCATGGTATAGGTTGCCTGAAAAGTACAATTGACATGTGGTGGGAGGTTGAGTGATGTACTGGATCCCAGGATGACATCATCCATTCCCATCTTCTAAATGGAAGGGCTCTTACCTAATCCTTGACTGATTAGGGCTCAACATGCCTCAATTAGCAATAGAAAATGGAGCACAGAAATAGGTTCATTGCACACAAATAAAAAGGTACAAAAGGAGGGTTTAGAAGGAGAATGCATAAATTACATTGCATGTGTGTAACAGGTGAAGCCACAGAGGAAAAACAAGGACCCTCTGGCCTGGAAGGGAACAATCATTGTTGCTAATACAATTTTTGCTGTTGCAGTTCCTACCCAGATCCCACAATGTGAGATAGTGAAAGGAGGAAGCCTGTGTGGTAACAGCCCCAGCTGTGGTAAAGAGGTAAGTGAGGATTTTAAGGATCTACCCAGAAAAGATTGTGCCAGCAATCCTCCCATGGGAATTTGAGTGTCGGAATGTGGTGGACAGATCCGATGAGGGATCACAATCTAGTGGAGAATATAAAATTTATCGAGAAATATTGGATGGTATTCCCTGGGCTCTGCCTTCAATAATGACAGTGGGAAACACATTTATCCAGTCATGTGATTTCTCATGGAGGGCCCAAAAATATAACTCTCTAGTTTTCTGGTGTGTATGAATCATCTTTGGGTTACAGGATCTCACATTTAGGGTGTGATGTCACCATTTGTGATCGTAATGTTACTTCCATAGAGGAAGATCCCTGGCTGTGCAGTTGTTACTGACATATTATATTGGGCATAAAGTCACCTTGGGCCATCAGATCTATGATGATTTGATTGTTTTACAAAATGTAACCCTACAGTTAATATGGATGCCAAACTGGATGAATCCATATTTGAGTTGGCTGCAGCCTGAAGCCTAAAAATCTATGACCAAATGTGTGGGAGCCACTATGTAGCAGGGGCAGCCAGTACTTTTTCAGTATGCCCTTTCTGTCTATTATGTGGGTGGTACATTCTAAAGAATGGTGTGTGGACCATGTACACTCCAACTGTAGCACATTCATAGATGTGTTGAAGTGATAATTTGATTGGAGGGTGGAGAAACACACAAGGGATTGTTCACTGAGAAGGGATTTGTGGGCAGTAGGAAACACGGGATTAGATGCATTGGGAGTAATATTGGGTAATCAAGAGACTAATAAGTTAATATGTGAAACTATGACAGCAATTCAAAGAATTAATGGCACATTGGCTGCCTTCCATTGCAATAAAGTGGAAAAGGGCAACAGAGGTGAACCTGTGATTAACTCAATGGACAAGAGAGCTCATGATATGGATGAGAAATCACTTTGGAAGGTTAAATGGAGGGAGGTGGGTACAGGAATACACAATGTTCAGATAGTAATGCTAATGACTATCATGAAGGACATGTGGTTGGGATGGCGGTCATCAGCTTTGAATTGAGAAACTGGCCCATATCTATCCATGCTTGCATAAACATACCCGTTCACATAGAAAATAATATCACCAACTGGAGAGGTCACCTCTTGTGTAATAGTTACCATGATACTGTGGAAAAGGATGGCAGGTAAAGTAGTCCCATTGGCTATATCTACATTAGCAAGCTTAGTTCAGACGTGCTTAGTTAAAGAACGTGGTTAGTTCAAACTAACAACACAGTTCAAACTTATTTAGTTTGAACTTACATGGCTACATCATGCTAATTTGAACTAAGCACTAAGTTCAAACTAACCGTTCAAACTAAACTTTGCTTAGTTCGAATTGAACTTTTTAGTTTGAAAGCGGCAAAGCCTATTATAGACAGCAAACAAATTAGTCCAAATTAAGCCTCCTTAATCCAGAGAAACTTGCTAGTGTAGACTTAGCCCATGAGTCCTGTGGGAATAGCAAGAAAAGGAAGCAGTTCACTGGGAACCATTGGGAAGAAAAGGGGAAAGGTAGAATGGTGTAAACTAGACAATAATTATGCTAAGCAATTACCTATCCAGGAGAGAGATCTGGCTATGGAGGACTGGAGCCAGTGGCCTGTTGCAAAAGGGGGCATTTAAGCATAATGTATATGGGGAATAGAGTGTTTTGCTTTGGAATGTAGACAATCCTGTAATATAACATGAGGGAGCAGAACTGAACAACCATATAACAAAATTACACATATCTATACACTGCCATCAGAATTATTGTGCACAAATGCAACAGTGGAGTCACTTGTAGACAGTCAAACTAGTACATACTACCTGATTCTGTAGCAACTAGTTGAGCTGATGTAGGCAATATCTCATTTGTCTGTGGATGTTCAGTGAGTTCATAGTATGGACAAAAGCACACAAAGGGTGTATTCACACAGCACTTTTGTTTCGAAACAACGAGGTTGTTTCGAAACAAAAAAAAAACATGTTCACATGACGCACAGTTGTTTCAAAACAAGGGGAAGCCCTTGTTTCGAAACAACTTAAACCTGGTTTCTGGGCGAAACAACGTTGTTTCGCAACCGTTGTTTCGAAACAACGCAGTGTGAGCGTGGTGTTTTGGAACAAAGTGTTCTGAAACAACATTGGACCCTCAGCACCCTGGCCAGGGAACCCTTAGGACCCTGGCCAGGATGCTGAGGCCTGTCCCTCAGCCCCCGGTGGGGGGGGGTGAGCTGCTGCGGGGCGGCTCAGCCCCCTGCCAGAGCTGCTCCCCAGACACTGCTGGCAGGTCAGGGGCGCGGGGCTGAGCCCGGAGCCCGGGCTGCTCCCCGGACATTGTCAGCGGGTCGGCAGTGTCGGGGGAGCAGCCCGGGCTGTGGGCTCAGCCCTGCGCCCCCGACCTGCCGGCGGTGTTGGGGGGCAGCTCTGGTGGGGGGCTGAGCCACCCCACAGCGGCTCACCCCCTGCCAGTGCCTGCAGCCCCCTTTCTGGGGCTACAGGGTGAGCCAGCAGTGGCTCACCCCCAGGGGGCTGCGGCCCCCTGCAGCACGTAACGAAATAGCATGTTCACACTGTGAACATGCTATTTCGTTTCCCGCTTTTTTCCCTATTTCGAAATGACTTTTTGCTAATTCAAATTAAGTCATTTCAAAATAAGGCGTTATTTTGAAAGAAGTTGTTTTGACACAACTTGTTTCGAAATAACCATCTGTGTGTGAATACAGCCAAAGACTTCAGGAAAACCTTGTAGCAATGCTAATAATTAGACATATTTCAAAAATACACTCCAGAATGGTGTTGAAAGAATCTTAACCCTGTCAAAGGAGAAGCCATGTTTCTGGTGGTGGCCTAGATGTTGGACCACATTACAATTGTTGCATCTCCTGATGTTGCTGTGGATCATTATGGCAGCTGCCCTGTTCATACGTGCACTACTCCTACAATACTTATGGCAATAAAGAAGGCGTGCACAATCCCACAGGGTGCAGCCATTCAGTATAATACATAAGTTAAACCCTTCACTAAAAGTCTAACAGATAACCTGGACCCAACTTCTTCAGGTTGATTGCTATGGCAAATCCGATACACTAATTGGAACATGTGCAGGGCACTAAACTGCACAGGGAGCAGTGGAACAAATGGAGAACTGGCATGTTCCATATTGATGCCCGCCCCTGTCAAAAAAAAAAAAAGGTGCCACCATATGTCCAATGCTTTTCCCAAGATACCTGGGGCAGGAGGATCCTAGAAAGAAAAATAGGAAAAAAAAAGAAGTGGGGTGTTATGATTAATTATATAAAATTTTAGGTTTGTATAAGTATTTGGGCCTGCTTGCCCGTCTTAACACCAACATTTTCAAGATACACATGTAACCGAAACCTCAAAACACTGTATGTCACCCTTGTCTACTCACAGCCTGATGGGTTTTCTTTGATACTGTGAGAAGAGCTAAGAGATGAAGTTAAAATGTTTTGAGGTGTAGCAGGTGTTTGATGCAAATATGTATAAATGAAGGAAAGCTCTGACATCTCTTCAAGACAGGTGTCAGAGCAAGGTCAAGCAACTGGTTGGGGGGAGTGAGGTGGATAAAGCGAGGTGTGAAAAAAAAACCACTTAAGAATTGAAGTGACCATGGTCAAAATATAACCTTACTCCCTACCCCATCACCTAACAGAATAAGTCTAGTACAGGAATAGAATAAGCATGGAAGAAAAATACTGTTTTTAACATAATTCCTATTAAGTCACTGAAGCTGCTCCATATTGTCAGCCTGAGCAGTTAGCCAATATTCAGAACTTTGCAGGGCTGTTCCTATGAGAAGAAGAAATTGGTGATATGGGGCAGGTATTTTATTTGGTGGAATTCTGTTTATTTATAAAGAATATTCACAAAATCCTGTTTTCCTGAATGCAGCAGAAACAAATAACATTTTCTGACTCTGTCTTCAAGTTTGCTCTTTCACTGAGTTGTACACCCTAGGGAGCTCTCTTCATGGGCCACACTCATGACTTCATCTCTTGCTTTCTGCTGGCTTTCATCCTCTGACTCCCACAGATGCATACAACTGCAAGCAAGCAAGCAATGTCCTAGCCCTTGCATTTTACTATCAGCCCTAGGTCGATCCCTGGTCTAATACATTTTAGGTCATTGCCTTGGGTGATGGCTTCCTTCCTCCCCCCCCCCCCATCCCCTGCTATCACTAAATGGAGTATTTAATTGCTCCTTCCTTTTAGCTTGGCACACCCATCAACTTTAATAGGATCTGTAAATGTCTAGATCAAAAATTTGCTTGAGAGTAACCATTAATTCCTTTTCAGCAAAATAATATTTCTTAAGACAAGTTTGTATATTTTGTACTTTTTGAAAAGAAGCTTTTAAATTTAGCAGAAAATAGTAAATAGTTAGGAAATACACAATTTTATTACTTAAAGCATGTTTTTTGGTTGCTTATACCACAATAATATCAAAGAAGTCATTGAATAAATGAGGACTCAATGGAGTTATAATGGTTTCATTGAGAGGGACATTGTATCCAATATTCATAGACTGATCAGATTAAGTACATCAGATAAATTAAGTGATGAAAATCAACGTATCTGTGGCATTTAAAAGTTTTAGAGGGAGCTAGTGGAAGTAATTTAAACAAAAAAAGACAATTTCCTACTTATGAAATTTTGCACATAGAAAAAGTTCAATATATTACATCTAAAGTGGATCCCAAATTATAACCTGTGTATGTGTGTTTATATCAGAAATGAAATGGTGATTATCTTAACATCTATTCATTTAAATAGATTAAAAAAGCTGTAATTTGAGTGGCAGCTTTTATCTGTAAATTACTATTCTCTCTCTCAGCCTTGATTTGATACATCATGTGTCATTAGAGCCTTCTACATTACATTTCATTTCCCTTCCACAAAGTAGTAATGCATACATTAGAGTTAAACCTCAAAAACATTAAAGAGAAGGCATTTTAACCTGCATTAGCAGTGTATTTAGCTAGCCATAAAGTTTTCTTCCCCCTTTGAGATGAATACCCAAACACTTTAACAGGCAATGGCACAAAAGCTGTGCTAAAGCAAATAGATTCTTATAATGAACTACATTTTTCTTCTTTGATTGAATGCCAGACTCAGTACAATTATACTGGAAAGTGAGTCTCTTGCCACTGGAAGACAGGGAGACCTTAAGTACATCCCTTCCATCAGACAATCTCCAGGAACCCCTCTGCTCTTTTTGTGGGTGTGTGTGTGTGTGTGTGTGTTTTCCACTTTTGACAAACAGCCAAAATCCACTTTAAAATAGTTTAAAGAATTTAATTTTTTTTTCAAAGCCCACTGAAGTCAATGCAAAATTCCAAAGATTATAGTGGTCTTGGATCAGACCATGGTGTCTCACTTCATAGCTACTGTTATATTATTTAAGTATGGTAACAATAGTTATGGATAACACCTAGGGCAAACCCACCAACTCTCAATTAGTTCATAGCTAGGCAGAACTCCTATTGAAATTACTGGGTAAAGGTGGAAGGATTTTGACAACGGACAGTGTCACTATTTCATTTCTCATCAACTGTTGATACTTAAATTGAAAGAGCAGGTAAAAAGCGGATATGAGGGAAACATGGTGTGGTCTAAAATGGTTGCCTCAGAGGAGAAGTATCAGTTCAGTGGTTACAGCATTAATCTCTCTAGTAAGGTTTTTATAATACACACAAACAAAAAAACCCCAACGGTCTAAACTATCCTTCCTATTTCCCATGAAGCACCTGGGACACTATGGGTTTTTAAAAATGTATTCATTCTTCACCTACTCTCTCCTTTCTAAGCCTAAAACTATTTAAATCATGATTTGAAGACTTTAATAACTCAGTAATAGAGTGGACGTTTATGACAGGAGCAGGTGAGTGAGGTTCTGTGGCCTTCATTGTACAGGAGTTCAGACTAGATGATTATGCTAGTCCTTTCTGATCTTAGAGTCTATGGCTATGTCTACACTGGCAAATTAGTCTGGACTAAGGAGGCTTAGTCCGGACTACTTTAGTCAATGGCCACACTAGACTTTTCTTAGTTCAAACTAAGGAAGCTTAGTTTGAACTAGTTAGTATCAGCACTTAGTCCGGACTAAGTGTCTTAGTTCAAATGTTAGTTTGAATTAAGTTTGGCCAAGACCCAGACTAAGGATTAGTTCAAAATTACAAGTTCAAACTAAACTGGTTAGTTTGACCTAACTGTGCATTCTAGTTCAAACTAAAGGTGTGTTCACACAGCAGTCTTATTTCGAAACAACAGAGGTTGTTTTGAAATAAGGAAGGCCATGTTCACACAACGCACCGTTGTTTTGAAATAACGTGTTCTGTTGTTCCGAAACAATGGCGTTGTTTCGAAACAATGTTGTTTTGAAACAACGGTGACTCGTTTCGAAATAACTATTGTCCGAACCTGCTATTTCGATTCCTGCTTTTTTCCTTAATTCGAATTAACAAACTGTTAATTCGAATTAACTTATTTCGAAATGAGGTGTTATTTTGATACAACTTGTATCGAAACAACTTGTATCGAAATAACTCCCTGTGTGTGAACATAGCCTAAGTGTTTAGCTTGAACTAGAACATGCAGTTAGTTGAAACTAAAAAGTTTGCAGTTAGTTTGAACTAACCCAAGGTTAGTTCAAACTAACCTTGAACTTCTTAGTTCGGTCTAACAAGTCCAAACTCACTGTGGCAGATGTTGACATAGCCTATGAGTCTATAATTCTAGCACATATTTATAAAACGTTGTATACACCCTGTACATACACTACCCAATGGTTTTGGGATCAGCATGTTACCAGTTTGTGTGTTACCTTTTGTGATACTTGTTAGATACAGATTATGACAACAGTGTTACAGGTGTAGTGAATACGTCAAGCCTGACAAAAGGTGCTGAATGGGCCCCTGTGTCACACAATGGGTCCCCGTATCACACAAATATTATTTGTTGAGCTCTAGTCAGCTGATAGTGATGACTATTGTTTCTCATTCCTGGGTATAAGGATAATGTGTGGCACTTTGAGTACTGCTGTGGGATATCTATCAGTAAACACTCTTTTAAATAAGGATAGTTGTACATGAAAGGATAGATTTTAAATAATGGGAGTCTTGTTACAGGAGACGCCTTCTTTGCTGCACTTAGTTCATAGCAGTAAGCACTATTAGTAACCTTTTTGAAAAAAACTGTCTCAATTCATGGCTGGTAATGTATTTAATATCGATTTTAGTGACAAAAACAGTGGTATTAATGCTGTCATGAAGAATCAGAAAAAAACAAAAGGTTACATTTCAAACTGAGAAATTGTTTTTTAAAAAAACAAAATTAACTCACACATTTTTCTATTGTGCCAAAGTCACAGAGGCAATAGATCAAACATTTATCCATGTTACAGATGCATCTATTTAATTGCATATACAGGAACAGAATCCAGGCTTGAGCAGACATATCACTGACAGATTCTGGGAGGCTGAGCAGTTGATCATGATGAGTGGTTTTGGACTTGCACTTCTGTAGTTAAAACAAAATCACATATCCTTGACTTCACTAGCCGACAAGCCATAGCAGAACAGGGAAGGCTAATGGTCCAAGAGTTCCATGGTGAATCATGGGGAAAGAGCTTATATAAAGAGATACATTGACATGATTATTTTAGATCATGAAAGAGTGATGTAAAGGGGACTAGGTTTTAACTTGAGCAGGTTGGGAGTGTTCCAGCAAAACAGGTTTTTCATCAGAAAATGCTAGTTCATTGAAACTGAAACTATTTGTGAGAAAAGATCAGTTTGGACAAATTTTCTCTTTAAAAATTTTGGGAAAAAAAGTTCAACATTGTCAAAATGCAACTGCTTTTCAGATCAAAATGACTGCTTTGTGAAAATTTAATTTGTTGTGTATGTGTGCATAGATAATATATATGAAAGAAATCAAAAAGAAATATGTGGGGAAATCAAATTGAAATGTTTCAGAATTATTAAAAAAATGTGTAGATTGCCCTGTCCTCACTTATTTTTCCCCAGATTTGTCACTTGCAAAAATTGAGATTTTGAATTTTTGTCCCAGCTCTTGAATGGAAATGTTCTCTGGAAGAGTTTCCCCACCCAGCTCTAATTTATCAGCTTCCTTGCACTTATACCATATTTAAGGATCTGAAGGGGCATAGCATCACTCTCCAGGGTAAGAGTTCTGGTTAGAGAAGTGCAGCATTATTTCCTCACTTCCATCTCTGAATGTGGGTATGAAAAGAGGCTATGGTTAGCAAAAAAAGAAGTTCCTGATCACAGTGTTCTTGCCTGAATGCTGCATTCTGCTGTACAACATGGCCAGAAAAAAAGCAGCCTATGTAACAACGAGCCACCTAGGGATCACCTGAACAGCTGGTGATCACATACATGAGTCTGAACATCTTTTCTGATTTCTGAGGAGAACTTGGGTTACCCATTCGACTACCTCATGACCTTTTGCCAAATTGCAAATTGTCTTGGTTACCTTGACTTCTACATTCTACTTATATGATAGTATTTGTTTCTAGGTTGCTGTATAAGATGAGAAAGGTACCCAAGTGTCATGTATCAGTGCAGTTACTCATGGCAATATCAGTGCCCAGTGACTCAAATATTTCATCTACTGTTATGGGCCAGAGCTCCAATATGATGCAGACTGGCACAGCTCAACTGACTTTTTGCAACAGCAGCAACTTTGATTTAAATGTCAATGGAATTATATCTTCTATAAGACTTGTCTATGAGGATCCACACATTACATCAGATTTTTCATAAGGAAGATACTTACCTGCAGATCCAGGAGAATTTCTGGTAGTGCCTTCACCTCCAGTTTTACATGCTGCTTTCTGAACCATTGGGATAGTATTACATAGTTCCATAAAACAGAAGAGGCCAGCCCCATAACAGATAGAAAGAAAGAAAGAAAGAAAATGCTATAAACTTTCAGAGTGAGAGCTCCTTCCTTCCCCATGCTTTCCTAAGTTCATGAAAAGTATGAGAGACATTCAGGTTTTGTCCTCCAGCTAATGTAATAACATTTAACTTACTGGGAAAACAACTTCTAGCAAAAAATCATTCCTGAACAGTTTGAAGGATGCAATTTCAGGTATGACCTTGGAATTTACCCTGTGAATGATAAAACCTGGCTATAACTCCTATCCTGATGAGTCTGTCACCCCTAACATGACTATAAATAGATACCTAAGCACTTTACAGCTATAGTAATACCATCTTTTGCTTAAAAAACCCTAAGAATGTGTGCCTTCTAAAGTCAGCAGATCTGAAGACAGCCCTATGCTTGCAGTGAAATTTGGCAGCAGTTGATGTGAGAGACACTAACTACATTGAGTAGCTTGAGTATCTTGTACTGACTTCCTAAATTCTAATTAGCACAGTGACCTTACTGTGCTGCACCAGTGGGAAATACCTTTCTGTTGATGCAGTGTTAATATCATATATATCATATCATAGGGCTGGAAGGGACCTCTTGAGATCATCGAGTCCAACCCCCTGGGAATTGAACCCATTACCATCTTTTTCCCAGGGGGTGGATTTGTTCAGTTGACTTCCAGATTTATCGAGCGGGTCTCCACTTCCGTTCAGTTGATTCCAAAGAATCAATCCTGTGATTCTGACGGTGGGAGAGAAGACATACTCTCAGGTTGGTTTGGTTTTGCAAATCCACTAAATTGTATGACTTGGTAGGCAGATGTATCATGTTGCAGTAACTGATCATCTGATCACAGAATATGTGGTATTTTCAGTCTATCCACTTCTAGCATCCTGAGTTCAGCATTGTGGAGGTCCATCTGTGCGCCTGAAATAAAAAGGACGTAATTGTTAGCCATCCTTCCCCTACCTGATATTAAATGCAGTTATCACTTTGACACTGGCAAAATACAAATAATAGCACTCCTTTCTCTCACAGGAGTGTTTTGAGAATAAATATATAAATGTTTGCAAGATGGTCAGATATTATAGTGTGGGGGCAATAGAAATACCTAAGATAGAAGGCTCATGATGTGGCGGTGGAAGCCATGCCATCTGCTTACAATTTATATTTCTAGTTTAAATCAGAGTGAGTTTAAATGTGCTGTAGAAAAGATTATACTGATTGCAAAAATTAATTGGGAAATATGCAAAGTCCTCCTAAGATGAAGAAGCTATTAACAAAATAACAGTACATACGGTAAAGCCGTGTTTACATTTTTAATAAATTAACCATTTTTTATTTAAATCCATCCAAACTTTTGAGTGAACTGGCTGGTTTAAACTTTGTTGATAGTGAAAGACAAAGAAGGAATCCTCTGGAACTTTTAAAGACTAATGAAGAAACACAGTTTAACTTCAAATATAGTCCAGAACAAAGCAGATCCTTCACTATTTTAGAAAACAGTGATTCTCACCTCTCTCAATCTCATCATTTTCTGATATGTTGTTCCACTCCATTTGAATCTATACAAATATTTGATTTGCTGAAGTAAACTGACCTGACACAGTGAAATCTAATTACAGGATTTATCTTCCCTCCCATGCTGTAATTTTTTCCCATTTCCTACCATCTGACAAAGTTGGACTTCACCCACAAAAGCTCATGTGAAAAAAAAATTGTTAGTCTTTGTAAGAGCCATTGAAATCCTTGCTCGTTTTACTGAGCTAGCCTAACATGGCTGCCCCTATGGAATTTGTGTTCTCTTCTATGGCTATGTCTTACACTAGAGGGCTCAGTTAAGCCAGCTTAACAAAGTCTACTTTAAATTGACTTAAAGTAGGCCTTGTTAAGTTGATTTAGAGAGTCCACATTTGAAATCCCACAAGATTGCCCACGTCCACATTGGCAGTTGCTAGGTCACCCTAGGAGTGGTGCCTTGGGGGTTGCTGGCCCACAGTACACCACAGCAGAGGTGCCCCTCTCTCAGCCACTCCTTTACAACAGGAAGAAAGTGAGCACAGCACCCTTCCCACTGTGCCTGACAAGATAGATGGAGCCTGAGGATGTCAGAGATCCTGACGTGACCCAGCAATGTGCCAGCACAGCATGCCACACCTCCATGCTTCGGTCAGACTCCTCCAGCTCTGGAGCAGGCAGTACAGGGCAACTACTAGCACAGAAGTAGGCCTCAGCAGGCTGACCCCCTTGCACTCCCTGGGAGCTGGCACAGACAGGGTGCCCTCCATGCACCCAGGCACAGGAAACCAGCAGTGACTGGTGGCACCAGCTTGTTCTCACCACCTGGGACGATGAACAGGGGCTTTGGAATCTGTGAATGAGGAAGAGCACCTGCCTCAAGCTGGTCCAACCCCACCCTGGTTCTGCAGTGCACCAACACCTGGCTTTGACCCGCCCTGCCTGTGGACAAGCGAGTGGCCATTGCCCTCTGGAAAATGGCAGTCCTGGATTCCTACCACTCCATTGCCCACCAGTTCAGGATCAGCAAGGCCACTGGGGGGGCCATCCTGAAATTGCGCCTCCTAAGCACTGTCACCACCCCCACCCGCCCGTGCACCCCCTTCCACTGATCTCCCACCTGTCCCAAGCACAATAAAATAATGCACAAGACACAGGATAACTGTGTAACGTGTTTTATTTACAAGGGAGAAGAGGAGGAACTGAGGGGGCAGTGGGGTGGGAGTTGTGGGGGTTTTAGAGGAATGAGGAGGGTTTGGGGAATGGGGGGAGCAGGTGCCTTGCAGCATCAGACCAGCAGGTCCCAAGCCTGCATGGGCCACCCTGAGTCTTGGGTGTGTGGTGACGGGAGTCCCAAGCAGGGGGATCCCTGGCCTGCTGAGAGCCCCAGACCCATGTCACCAGGACTCCAGGGTGTGGGTCTGGTGCTCCATGAGGTCCGGGAGGCAGTCCATCTGGGGATGCTTGACCCTGTGGTGGGTGTTCTCCTGCCACTCCCACTCCTGCCAGGCTCGGGGATCCACCTTGGCACACTCTGCAAGCTGGAGGTGGTCTTCAAGGATCTCCTCACGTGAGAAATGCTGCCTCCATCTGCTGGACAGGGTGGGTGCACCCTGGGAGTGGCCGGTGTGATGGATGCAGGGTCTGCAAGAGAGAAGCAAAGAACCATAGTTTCTCCCATTAGGTGGTTAGGAATGCAGGCTATCAGCACCTGCTGTCCCATGCCCATTCTCTGCTTCCCTTTCCCTCTGTCCTTTGGGACAGGGACCCCTTAGCATACATGTCCGTGCTTTGCTGAACAAGGTAGGTGCAGTGCCCTGGGTGGTGAGCCACAGGCAGTCCTGTCTCCTGAGGCCATGTGCCAACAGTGTCAGGCACGTGCTGTTTGGCCTTGGCTGTCCCACTGACAGTGCCCCCACCTCATGTTGTGCCAGCCCCTGACCCGCTCAGCTCTGGGTCTCCCCTGCCACACGGCCCCTGTGGGAGTCTTTGTGCCCACCCCCGTGGGACCTTTCCTGTCCCCTGACCCTGTCCCCTGCATGCCTGCAGGGTGGGAGCCCTCACTGGCAGATGCAGCAGGGGTCTGGCACAACCTCTCACCTGGGTCTTCCTCCATAGGGGAAGTCTCCCCCTGCGTCCTCAGGGCTTGTGTCGGTGCACTAAACAGCTCCAGGGTGGCATGGTGCCCTGTGTCTGGGAGCTGGCCTTCCCCTGGCTGAGCACCACATCCTCATACACCAAGCCCCCCTCCTGGTCATCATTGGCCGGGGGGGGGGGAGTCAGCAGAGTTGAGGTTATGGTTTGGCTAGGAGTCAGCTTCCTGGCTCAGGAAGCTGTGGAGCTCTGTGTAGTAGGGGCACATGGTGGTGGCTGCCTCCAAGCACCACGTGACCTCCCGGGCCCTGTGGTAGCCCTGATGGAGGTCTTTGACCTTGACTTGTACCTGTTGGGTGTCATGGGTATGACCCTTCTCCGCCAGGGCCTCAAAGATGGTCCTGTACACTTCCCAGTTCCTCTGGCTGCCCTGGAGCCAGGAGTGTATGGCCTCATCCCCCCAAATAGCCAGGAGATCTAGGATATCTTGGTGGGTCCAGGATGGGGCCCCCTTCCTGTCCTCCCTACCCCTGTCCTCCAACATGCCTCCAACACTGCTGGAGTCCTGGCTATCTCTGTGTGTGATCAGGGTGGACTGGGCTTTTTCCTGCCCTGGGACTGGCCACAGCAAGCACTTCCTGGTTATCAGAAAGTATGGCTGATAGCTTGGAGGCTAATTAAGTTGACTTAAGCCAAATCCCAGGTTATACTGGCTTAAGTTAACTTTAAAAGTGAGAGTTAAGTTGACTTAAGCAAATACTTAATGCTTTACTTAAGTCGACTTAAGGGGGTTTAAGTCAACTTAAGCCCCTCATGTAGAAATAGCCTGTGACCCTAAGAGCACTTCAGTGACATATGGCAAGGAGCCACCTGGTACCTAATGGTAACTCTTGGCTAGTCTGACCAGTTCAATACACCTCATATGTCATTGTCATGGTATTTATTTAAAAGTGTCTTGTAATATATCACTGAAAAACTAATAACTTGTTGGTTGTTACTATCCATGTGAAATGATGGTGAATGTGAAGTTGTGGATGATCTCGGATATTAAGTTTTGAAGTCAGTAAAAGGACAAAGGAGGCAAGACAGGTTTTTTCCAGACAAAGGAGAATGGCCAGCACCTTTCTGGCTCAATTGCAAATCAAGTGAGGTGTAGCCAAGGACAATGGTATCAGAAGCACTGCTGGCCCAGGAAAAAGCCCAGGGCTCACTGCGCCGCAACTTGGGGCTCAAGCCCCATAAGCGTGCCAACCCCATGGGCAGCCTGGCAGTGGACCTGGGGCTCAGGTGCTGGGGCTTGAGCCCTGTAAGCCCGTCGCCAGTGATGGTGTACTTATTTGCATTGGGGATTGCAGAAAGTTCCTTTGTATTGAAAAACATTACAGGAGACCCCAGAAATTAACCTGCCTTGGCTTCCTTAAAGGCACCAAGAGTTGTCCCCCTCTCTCCTCCCAGGATCAATTCCTGACTTTTAAGATAAAGGTAAACTTGGAGAATATAAAGAACAGAAGAAATACTTTGGGGGTATCTAGCATGTGGGGGACACAGGGGAGCAGTGCTTTTTGAATTCATGAAAGTGCCTGTTAGTCTGGGAGGCAAGAGGAGCTGCAACTGACTATCGGTGGGAAGCCTGCTTAGATAAAGATTGTAACTTACTGAAATTAAGTTGTAATCACTAGAAAATGTGTTTGGTTTTGTTTTATTTGTATCCATACCTGTCTTTTCTATTCTTATTTGACATTGCTTCTATTTCTGTTCTGTGTTAATGAACTCAGTCTTGTTTTATTACAAATCTGCCTCCATGCTGTATATCACTTTGCCTGGTAAAATACTCAGCTAAACTTTCAGGCTGGTATGTATTCTGTCTCTTTGAGGGCAATGAACTTAATAACTTCTGTGAGGGCCTTGTGAGAGGGATTGGACATTGCAGGAGAGATGGTTTTGGGGAGACTTGGGATTTTAGGAGTCTGCAGCACCTAAAGCCCAAGCCTTAATCTGGCCTTGTCAGTATTAATTCAAAAATGATGATGGTTATGTCTTACTGAATTGCCAGCAGTTTTCTGCAGCAGGTTGACTTTCCTTAGATGGCTCCTGTCTAAGTAATAATTCACACAAATACTGAGATCTGTTGGGATCACAGCATAAGTTGGTGTAGCTTCAGTTTCGTAGGTCTTTTATAGGTTTTGTACTGGAGAAATGTGAGCTTCTCTTGGGGTTATGGTTTAGAGGAAAGGGTTATGATTGCCCCCACCTGTTGCTGCAATGATCATGATGTGGATGGTAACAAACAGAAGAAATATAAGAAAGAAAAAATAAAAACCCTGTTGTGGTTTGTAGTACAAAAACAATCCGACAAGTATTCTGGAATATTTGTTTAATACATTCCATATGCTATAACTGTGACAAAACTATCCATTTCCTATGTGAACCACCAGCTGTCTCACAATTTTGGGGAATTCTGTAATTCACCCAAATTGGATTAACTTGCAAGGATAATTCTTTTTCAACATCAACGGAACTGTGCTTATAAAGTTTGGCAAGTGAACTGTAACCTGCTTCAGATTTCTTATATCTGGTTTCTTATTGTGCGTTTCAGCAGTTCATCCAATAGCTCTGTTGTGCAAGATTGCCCAAATCAAGTTTACATACTAGAGGTAACATAGTCAAGTGAAATTATGTCCTTGCCTTTTACCTCTCTGAACCTGGATTCACATACTTCTGAGCTCATTTCTATAATGTATGTGGTGGTCTCAGTTACCAGCATGTCATCAGTAGAAATTTGTCCATGTTACACAAACTACTTAATTTTGACAAAGTCCAGGCCAATTTGCAAGCTTGGATCAGAAGAGATCAAATACTGGAGGAAAATATTCTGAAAGGTCATATGTTCCAACTAGACCAGCCCAGTCCCCATGCATTTACTGTTCACAACTGGTACTTATGACAGACAATGTAAGCTCCTATTGACCTTGGCAGCACTGCAAGGCTAATATTTTCATAAGAATGAACAGTTGTTGAAATGCTTTACTTGAGTATAAATGACATGTGGGTTGTTTTTTCATCTTTTAGATTCATGGGCAATCCATCTTTGCTACTGCTGCTGTTGCTTTTATGTGGGTTTTTAAGGCATTCACAGAGCACTATGCTGTTCCAGGCCAGTGTAGGGTTTTTTGGGTAGTGCTTCAGGTTATCAATGCAATGCATCAACTAATAGAAATAACTGCCTAGTTGAACTTGAAAGTCTGTCATTTGGCCACTAAGACTGATTTTCTTATGGCAGTCCGTCATGTGTCCTTTGAGTCATTGCCTAAGAGCAACTAGAACTAGCAACCTCAAAACTTTTGAGGAGTGGAAGAGACAACACCAGCACTAGATGGTTCAACCAGTACAGGAAAGCTCAAAACTAGAACACTAATCTTTTCCTTTTAATTAATTGTTTGATTAGTTGTAAATTCAGTTAGGGACAGTTTGCTACCCTAAAGAACTTAAAATCTACATCAACATGATACACAAAAGCTGGGGGTAGGGGAAAAGAACCACAGTCATCCTTATATTACAGATAGAACTGCTGTAGCTGTCGTTATCCTGTGTGAGAGAGGTAAACTCCATTTGGTTTCTGGAATGACATTTATTTTACAACAGATGATTAACAACACACAAAAGTATCAAAGAAAAAGGGGTGGAAATTCAAACAATCAGGAAATAGCTGTTTGAATTTTTAAATTAATTAATTTTAACTGTTGACACCCCTGTTTGTTTGTTGTGACCATACTTTGAGAATAAGTTTACCAGCAGAAATTTTTAGAGTCATTAAATTTTTAAGGGAATTCTGGGAAGTATTCACAGAGAGCAGATTTTGAACATATAAACATGAGCATTCACACCAGAAACTGAGTCCAACACTTAAAATTACGTAGTTAATTTTTGTGTATCTATTCAAAATAGCTTGCATAGCTGTTACAAGTTGCTCACAGACAACCTGCAGGCCACATATTTGCAGAAATTATTAGGTGAATAATTTTTAAAAAATGATTACATGGACAGTTCACAGTCAGTGGAAAGAGGCAAAGTTAAATTAATAAATTATTCATTATTAATAATTTGCTAACTCCAATATTGATATAATTCCCATGGAAACCAATCTTGAAAGGTTTGTAGCACTGTCACAGTCTGCACCTCCTGAACCATTGGGAGGGTGCCCCCTTGTGGGGCTTACAATGGTTTAGACCCTTTAAGTGGATAGCCCCTAGCCTCTGAGCAAAGTGGGCAAACACTAAACTCAGTAATCCTGGGTGGTTGGCCAAAGAATAGGCTTACAAGGAGAAAGGGGAGAGAGGAGGACATAGGCCCAAGCAACACCACTGCATCCCAACCCAGGGCCCTACCAGTGACCGGCCACAGTCACTGGGTCAGCAGGGCTCCTGCCACAACACGCTGACACTCATAAGAGCCAGCCTCTGACTGAACTGGGTTTAATTCCCCCTGGGCCACTTCCTCCCATCCTTTGCCCAGGTACCTGTCTCTAAGGGGCTCCTCTGGGTCTGGGAGGTAGACTGCTCAGGGAATCACTATGAGTCCCTTGCTGTCCACAGGCAGCAGGTCTGGGTAGGCTTCATGGTCCTTGGCTGAAGGCAGCTCCTCTACGTTACAGGGGCCCTCTGCACTAGGTAGTTCCTCAGGGCCATAGGGGTCCCCAGCAGAGGGAAGTTCCTCCAGGTCACATGGCCCCTCCTCAGTCTCTCCTGGGCCCCCTAGAAGGGGCATTCTCACAGAGGCATGAGGCTGGCCAGGAGAGCCACCTCAGTCCACAGTCCAGGGCATTTCTTGCCAGTCTTCCAGTCCCAGTAAGCTAGGTGGGCCCTCCAGCTCACAGACAGGGCTGGCAGGGGTCCCTCTAGCCAGACAGCCAATGATATGGCCTCACTAGAAGCCTGTCTGAGGGAACATTCTTCCTCCAGGGCAGCTCAGCCCCCAACTGAGCTGCCAGGCTGGCTTTTTATACCCCCCTTCCTGTTCTAGTCCCGCCCCTCTGCTCCTGGGGCTTCAGGCTTGTAGTGCCTGGGTTTGGCCAGAGAGGGCATTCAGGCCCTTCCTCAGCCCCAGGCTCAGAGGAAGGCCAGAGCCCTCTGCTTATAAGCACCTTCAAGTTCCGTTATCCTTGTCTGATTCTTTAGCTTGCCTTGAGACTTAGCTATTTCCAAAGTTTCTTGCCTCACAATAATGCTTGAATGAGAGGTAGCCATTTATAATTAGTAAAATCACCTGTTTCTCCAGCCTCACTAAATGGATGTCTTTAGATAAAAGAAATGACCCAGTGAATGATTCTACCTTGTACCTCCCACTCACCAAAAATTCTTAAAGAGAAGAGTGAGCTGGTCAGCTGTTCTCAGAAGATGTTGGGGGAAGATAAGGTTGCAGATAACACCGTAACTACAAGACAGCACAAGGTAAAGGAGAAAGCTTCCACATGGAGGGGAAGAGGGAATCTGATGCTGGAGTCCTCTTAGAGGCCCTTTTAATCTCCTGCCAAAATTCATGGAAGTCATTGAGGGGACTTCCACTTTTTATAAAGAGGTTGAACTCAGGTGAATATTGCCTGAATTGAGGTTTAGTTATGAAAATTTCACACATTTCTTTTTGTCATCTTTCAGAGCATGTTGCTAGGTCTGGCTATTTTTCCTGGTCTACAGGTAAATAGTAGAAGGGTGAAAGCGTGGTATCCCATGGTTGTTCTTTTGATGGGGCTGATTATTAAATTCCAGTTGTATTCATGTTTGTGCACTCAGGAGTTGCATATCCAGTTGGGCTGATTGTTAGAGTATGGTGTATATGAATTCTATTTTTAAGAGTCCATTATGATCACTCAGAGCTTAGGCCGGGTACTCCTTTAGGTTTTATGTCGCTATTGTAAGACTAAATAACAAATAATAAATAAATAAATAAAGTTTAAAAAACAGTTACTGTATTTTAAACAAGGTCATGATAAAATTGCAAATATGGCACCTATTATGAGGCACTGTCAATATGTGGCTGAGTACAGGATCCTATGATGACTTTGGTGGTAGACTATCACGTGATAAAGTCCCATGAAACACCACATAAGAGCTGCTCTGTTCCAGCAAGCCATTGGTTTCCATGAGTGAACCAGAGGTGTCTGAATTTACTTTTGCAGTACCTGACGGATCTTTTTTTGTAGAAAGTAACACTAACAGTGAAATTCCTCTAGACATATTAATATTTTGTTAAGAGAATGATAGCCACATAATGTGATATGTAAATATTTCCTGTATATGAAGGTATCATCAAAGGATCAGTCTGCATTGTGTCCTCCTGTTCATGCCAGTGAAATTACTGAAAAGCAGCCATTCACAAATACAGTGCATTCTGCTTTTCCGTGTCTGCCCCCAACTCTGGTCTCAAAGCTATATAAAAATAATAAATAATGCAACCACTAGTCGAATCAAAGGAAAGCTCATTTAGGCAAAAACAAGCAAATAAGTCTAGTTCTATTACTCCAAACGCCCAAATATTAATATTTATGGAAGAGTCCCCAAGCATAGATGATAGCCCTGCAGTAGTGTCCTCACCACAGTAAACTAAATCATCTGCACAAGTGGTTCCAATAAACCATTCAATGTGATAAAGGTGTGCTATTATATTACAAAGCCCAGAAGGCTTGGGTACTTTCACTATCATGAACCAAGGCAGGTTAAAAGTATTTTAACGAGCCTGATGTAGTTTTCCACAGTGAAAACAGAGCTAATGGCAGACAATATTCCTTTATTCATGTACACAGTAGGTCACCATGACAAATTAAAAGAAGTAATCTGGTTTGTTCCAATCATTCAATGCTGCGAAACAGCTTAGGAAACTATGTAAAGCATCCAGGAAGCAAATAAGTTTTATGAGAAGCCTTGTATCGAAAGTTTCCCTTTTGGAAAATGAATTATATTTTACTGAAGAGGAGAAGCCCCTGAAGAGCCAGTCATGACTTCCAACTGTGGGAAATTAGACTATGATCAGCCTCAGAAAAGATCTCCTGCCATCTTTTACATAAGCTTTCTGTGACTGAGGAAAGTAGAATGGCAGAAGAGGTGTAGTTTCCTTTAAATAATGAATCCCTTTTTAAAACTTCCCATGTTCTTTGATTCTTTTCTTACCTGTTACCACTAGAGGTACAGTAAACGGGATAAAAAGTCAAAGCATAATCCATGAACCAAATTCCGAGCCCTCAAACAGGCTCAGGCCTCCCTCTTTTGATGAGGAAGCTGTGAGAAGGCACTAAAGGAGAAGTGATCAATGTGGATTTTCTGTCACAGTTCCCTCTGAATTCTTGGGTCAAGGGTTTTTTTCCAGCTCCATAGGGTTCAGGCCTCAAAATTTACAATGCATATTTCAGGGGACTAGCAGTAGTTACAGTGCCAACCATGGCTACCCCTTTGAAAGGGCCAGTCATGCAGTTATTGGTGGCTCCCTGGCAACTTGCCTCCTTTGAACCTATCTACCAGTGTCTGCCTGTGGGATGCTCCTTAAGAGGGATTTGTGAACTAGGTCAGCTCCTCAGGAATGCTAAAATAGCTCTGCCCTTTGGAACTAGCTGCACATGGAACCCAAAAGATCAACAAGTCGGACAAGGCTTGGTCATTCCCTATGGTCCCAATCCTGAAATATTTACTCAGTTCTTTTTTTACATACAAGTCTCTTTAACAAGTTGGAGCTTTTGTCTGAGCAAAGAACCATAATAAAGGAGAGTAAGAACGTAATAGTGCAACCCTGTCTGTGCAAACATGAGCAGCTTCTATTTTATGCAATTCTGATATCAGTAGAGTATTCCTCATGTGTAGGATCAGGTCCACAGCTCATGATGATCAGCATGGCTCTCCTAAAGTTAATTGTACCCTATTTATACTAGCTGAGGCTCTAGCCTATAGACATACGGATATGCAGAGTAAATACTATACTTTCTGGTCCAGAACCTCAGATTATATAAAACATCATCACTCCATTGACAGATTTCAACCACATCAGAAAAATGGTAGGCAAAGTCCCATGGAAAGACCAATTAGGAAGAAAGAGTCAATGGGGGGTGGCAGTTCCAAAAAGATATAATGCTAGATGCTCAAAATCATGCTATTCTGATACACGTGAAAGACAAGAAGAGCCACAGGATACCTCTATGGTTGCCCAAGAAGCTTTTTGGCTGTCAGAAAACCAGAAGAGATGCATAAAGGAAATAGAAGAAAGGGCATGTCACCAAGGAAGTACACATGGGCATAGTGTGAGGGCATAGGAATAAAATCAGGAAAGTCAAGGCAAAGAATGACTTACACTTGACATCAAATGTTAGTGACAAGAAGAAGGAGTTATACAAATACATCAGACAGAAAAGAAAGCTCAGGGGTGGTGTGGTTCTGCTGCTCAGTGGAGCAAGTGGTAATGGAAGAAGATAGGAAGGCAGAGTTGCTCAATGCCTACTTTGCTTCAATCTTCTCACAAAAAATAACGTGACTGGAAGACTACCAAAGTTATCACAGACAATAAAGAGGAAGGGATGTAGATCAGGATAAGTAAAGAAGGTATCAGAGACCTTGTTACTAAACTGAATAAATTCAAGTTAGCAATGACTGATGCTGTTCATCCCAGGGTGACAAAGGAATTAGCTGAAGAACTGTTAGAGCCATTGGCAATAATATTTGCAGTCTCATGGATGGCAGGAGAACTCCTGGAAGACTGGAGAAAAGATGGCATAGTGTCCATCTTTTTAAAGGGGGGGGGGAATGGACTGGGAAACTATAGAGCAGTCAGTTTGTTCTTGAGACTTGGGAAGCAACTAAAGCAATGTATAAAACACTCCATTTGATGATGAAGTGATGACTGCTAGCAGCAAGCACGGAGTCACTGAGAACAAATCATGCCAAACAAGCTTGATTTCCTTCCTTCACAGGGTAACTGGTTTGGTGGATGGGAAGAATGCAGTGGATATACCATACTTGGACTTTAGCAAGGCTTTTGGCGCAGTTCCATAAGAGATTCTCATAAGTAAGCTTGAAAAATGTGAGTGCAGTAGAACTACAATTAAGTGGATACATAATTGGGTAAATAACCACAAAATGGAATGATGACAGATTGGAAGTAGATTTCAAGGGAGTTCCGTAGGGATCTGTTCTGGGTCTGGTTTTGTTTGATGTCTCCATTAATGACCTGGATATAGGCATTAGGAGCATATTACTCAGATTTGCAGATGATCCAAGCTAAGTAAGGGGGATGCAAACACTTTGAAGGATAGAGCTAAAATTCAAAGGGATCTCGATAATTTGGAGAACTGGTCTATAGATAACAAAATGAAAGTCAACAAAGAGAAGCATAATGAGCTACCCTACATAAGAAAAACCAAATGCAGAAAGGGGATAACTGGCTTGGTAGCAGCTCTGCTGAGAAGAATCTGGGAGTTGTAGTGGATCAGAACCTCTACGTGAGTCAACAATGTGATCTTATTGCAAAAAAAGCAAATGGAATTTTGAGTTGCAGTAACAGAGTCATTGTGTACACGTCACGGGAGGTTATGGTACCACTCTACTCAGCACTGGTTAGGCCTCAGTTGTGTCCAGTTTTGGTCACTGCTGTTTAGAAAAGATGAGAGAAATTGGAAAGGATCTAGGCATGAATGACAAAGATGATCAAAGGAATGGGGTGCAACACAAATAAGCAAAAGCTGAAGGACATTGGTCAGTTTAGTTTGGAAAATAAGAGGTTAAGGGGGCACATAACTCCTGGTTCCAGAGCCACCTTCCTCCCCAGTCAGGGGGTCCTGGGGCAGGTGCCCTGTCCCAGCTCCCTTCATCAGGAGGCTATGCGCTTCATGGATTTCAAAACACTTGTTTATTGAAGGAATTTAAAATGACTTTTCTTGTCTTTTAGTTTGCCGACACTTGGAATAGTAAGATAATGAAATAAACTGCCTAGGGAAGCTGTGGAAGCATTTCCACTGGCGGTTTTCAAAAAGAGGTTGGGATAGCCATCTGTCTTGAGTGTGTTAGACAACAAATCCTTCAACTTCAGGGAGGGGAGTAGGCTAAATGACGCTGCTGTTTCCTTCTAACCTTATGAGATTTTATGACTCATAGGAGCCACTCCAATTTATACCAAGTGAGGATCTAGCACTTCTGTTTTGAATCTACTTCATTAAATCTTTACCCAGTGCTGTAAACTGGCTCTGATTGCACCTTTGTGTCAATTCTGCCTCCCCACATTCAGATGTCACCAGACTCCAGTGCATTCCTCATATGAGAATCATGGCGATTACTTGTTATATGATTATCCCCAGAAAATGTGGCATGAAGCGTCTCTCCACAGTTGTAAGTATTTGAAAATGAAAAATTAATGCAAATATTAAGTAAAACTTGTAACAACATATATGGAATTAAAAAAATATGATTTGAAATGCTTTGTATCATTTATGATGTAATCTCTTGGCAATAGAAAACTGGCAATGTGCTGCAATCATGATTTCAATTATGGTACTAAGTAATCACACATTAAAGTCTAATGGCAAATGATTCTTTATTCCCAGGGTGCCCTGTCCAATTGTTTTCTAAATTGGTTTCAGGAATAAGGATGCAAGCATGACTGCAACAATATTATTTATGGTTTGGAAGTCCTTTTGTTTTGTACTTTCTGGCAGATAGTTCAGAGTAGAGCACAATTTATTATTCGTTAAGTCCATGTTTTAGTTTGACAGTTAAGAAATGCTTAGCCCTAATGATAGACTTGCTTGGCTTGATAGAGTTCTCAAATTTCCTTTGCCACCAAATATGATTCTTCAAGGTCCTTTCCAGAGCAACATTTCTATGAATCTATGTTGCTTGTCCTATGAAAAATTAGTATTCTCTAAGGAAACACCTCTCTGTGATCTCAATATTTTTAACTTGCAATGGGCAGGTATTTTTTCTTGCATCAGACAAAATATAGTGAGAAGAATATCCTGGTTTTGGTTGTGTCTTCATTGTAAAGCCAATACTTGTATTTCTTCTCTTCTAAAAATAGCAGTGAAAAATAAATTAACTCCCCAAATAATGAGGAAAATCCAGAGGTTCAAGAAAGTTTTCAAAACTTTAGGAAAGTTCAAATTCATATTGTAGAAGAAATGGACTTTCAAACATTTGAAATTTATCTCTAAGTTCTACATCATGTTTCAGTAAGACATTTATATGGCTATATGATGTGTTGTTGTAGTGAGGTTATTAGAGAGACAAGGGTGGTGAGATAATATCTTTTATTGAACTAACTTGAGGTATGTGTAAGCTCTTCATCTCTGTAGACTCACAAGCTTGCCTGTCTCACCAACAGAAATTGGTTGAATAAAAGATATTACTTCAACCACCTTGTGCCTCTAATGTTTATGTGGGTGACTGCAATGAAGTGGCATGACCTCCTTCCAAGTCCAATGCCAGGGAGCTCACCTCCATTACCTGATGAGCAGAGCCACATATGGCACAACCCGCCTTCTGGAAGTGAAGGGTCAGGACAGGAAGAGGACCTATAAAAGCTAGGCTCTATAGATCAGTTAAAGGAGAGATGCTGGAGGAGAAGGTCCAAAGGAGCAGCTGTGTTAGCAGAGCTGTAACTAGGCCGGGGCAAACAATACAAAGCCCTGGGTGGGGAATTTTAGAAGGTGGAGGGGATGGATCCAGCTTCTCACAGCAGTTGGGGATGGATCTGGATCTGTTCCAAGCTGCCACAGGGAGCCAGATCTGTTCCCTCAGCCCCCTAAAATTCTGCCACCACCATCGGCAGGTAGCCAGTTCTGCCCCCCCTCCCCATGGCTTGTCACTGGCAGTGGAAACTTTCCAGCTTGTCCAGTGGCAGCTGGTGATGGATCCAGATCACTGCAGCCTGCCGGTGGTGGCAGAAGCTTTCCATCGCTGCCAGGAGGCCAGGGGAATCTGGATCCATTCCCAGCTGCCCCTGGATGAGCTGGGAAGTTTCTGCTGCCTCCAGCAAGCTGCCGGGGGGTGGGGGGGGGGAGGTGGATCTGGATTGCTGCTGGCGGTGGCAGCAGAATTTTAGGGGGCTCAGGGGATGGATCTGGCTACCTGTAGCAGCTGCAAACAGATCTGGATCCACCCCAGCTGCTGCAGGAAAGCAGATCCATGCCCTCCGCCCTCTAAAATCCTTCAGGAGGATCGGCCCCGGGCTGGATTGGAGCCTGGGGGCGGGAGGGATGCATCTGGGGCCCTTGCCCCAGGCACCAAAATGACTAGTTACGGCTCTGCGTGTTAATCTAGTTCAGTAAAACAAACAAACAAGGAGTCCTGTGACAGGACTCCTGGGAGGAAAAGGATAACACTGAAGCTGAGGAGATACAGGAACGGCTGCTGAGACCGATGATAATCCTTGGAGGAACATACATTGTAAAGGGAGTGGAGGAAGTAGCTCAGGGGTTGCTGACCACGGTCCAGTTGTGCTTGTGATTGTACTCAGTGAGTTTTGACTGGACCCCTGCTCCCAGTCATGGAGCACTTTGTCACTGTTAGCGTCCTGGGCTAGGATATAGTGGAGTCAGGAGCAGAGCCTGTAACTCTCCCCTCTCTCCTTGCCACCCTCCTACTTGGGTGAGAGGCTCATCCTGACGTGTGAAACCTCACTGGTGCTTGACCCCATTGCCTGCAAGCCCTGGACTGTGCTAGGGCTCATCTCCCTTGCCTAAGGTCTGAGACCATGCTGTTTGTTGGCCTCACCCTCTCTGATGTTCAGAGATATAGACTGTTTGATGACTCACTGTACTCAAGGGCCTATAGACTTTGAAGGGTCTGCTTGGTTACAGACCAGCCCCTTAACTATTGGGTGTTCCACCCTACATGAAGGGTTGAGCATCTAGATGGATGTGAGCCCTTCCCTTTCCCACTCTGGTCTTTGAGGACTTCCCATATTGCTGCTTATGAAAAGGGCTGTGCATGCCTGATTGGCTGTACTCAGAGAGTAATCAATGGTTCTCTGTCAAGTAGGGAAGGCTTATCCATGGGTGGACTTTGGGGAGAGAATGCAGAGAGGGGGGCATTGGTCCCCCAACTGTAGCCAGAGTGAGACAGCCAGGGGCAGTTCCACACACTCCTACCTCTCTCTCTCGAGGCCCCATCCAGTGCCAGAGCCTGCAAATACAGGATGGCTGTTGCTTGGGCTGGTGCCAGGGAGCAAGTGGCCATGGTGCTCTGCCATCTGCTGGTGGTACCCAGGGCTCTGGCTGCTCCTCAGCTCCCAGCATGCTTTGACTGCTCACACAGCTGGTAAGAACCACTTGTGTGTGGGGACATAGTTCCGGAGCTGGCACAGCCCTTGGGAAGCAGCAATTGTGAAGGAAAGAGGCTCCTGGCACAAAGCTCCTACTTACTCTCTTCCTGCACCCTGAGCTATATCCTGCCTCCAAGCAGTTGCTAGTTGTCTCTCTTGCTGCATCCTGAGCTGCCTTCCTCTCTACACAAAGCTCCTAGCTACCCCCTGCCTGCACCATCAGCTGTTTTCAAACTTCTTGAGCAGAGTCCCTCCCTTGGGTTATAATTTTGGTTGTGCACCATTCCTCCCAGCCCAATCTGCTGCGGTGAGTCAGGGATGAGGGTGGCACTCCCTCCCTGGGCCATGCCAGGTGGATCTGGTTCAAGCCCCACCTGACCCCACAAAAATACAGAAATCAAACTATGACTATGGCATACCTAGAGGGATGCTGCAGATATCTATCCTAGGTCCAGTTTAATTGAATATTTTCTGGCTTGAATAGTCCAATGGATAGTATGCTGATACAATTTGTGGTGGACACTAAGCTTGGGAGGGTTGCAAGCATTTCCATGGAGAGGATTAGGATATGAAACAATCTGGGCAAATTGGAGAATTGGTCTGAAATTAGCAAGATGAGATTCAGTAGAGACAAGTGCAACGTTTACTCTTGGGAAGGAAAACAAATGCACAAATACAAAATGGAGAATAAATGATGAGTTAGTACTGCTGAAAAGAATCTGGAAGTTAGGGTGGATCACAAATTGAACTGAAATTGAATTGAGTCAACAGTGTGATTCACTGCAGAAAAAGATAATATAATAGAAAATTCTGAGGTGTATTCACCCATACATGAGGTAATTGTCCCATTCTACTTGACACCAGTGAGATGTCAGTTGGAGGCTGTCCAGTTGTGGGCTCACAGTTTAGGAAAGATGAGGACAAATTGGAGAGATTGCAGAGGGGAGCTAGAAAAATGATAAAAGGTTTAGAAAAATCTAACCTATGAGGAATGGTTAAATCTTGACATACTGAGTTTTGAGAAAAGAGATTTGAGGGGACAAAATAATCTTCAAATTTATTAAGGCTGTTATGAAGAGGGAATTTCCAAAGGTGTAGCTGTGTTAGTCTACTTCAGCAAAACAAACAAGGAGTCCTGTGACACTTTTAAACTAACAGATTTACTTATTGCATGAGTTTTCATGGAAGAAAATTCCACTTCGTCAGATGTTTGAAGATGAGGAATTTACAGAATGGGAGGAAAATAAATGCAAGGAAGTGTAAGTCATAAGGTCAGGTCAGACTGTTACAGCAAATCAAAGCAGTTGTTTAGATGATAAAGCGAGAAGTGGTTGATTGTTCTTCACGTACAGTGGAGGTTGGCAAAGAAGTAATGGGCTTAATCTTCACCAAGGGAGATTTAGATTACATATAAGGAAACAAGCATTCTAACTATAAAGATAGTTAAGGTCTGAAGTGGGTTCCAAGGGAGGCTGTGGGTCTCTGCCACTGGAGGTTTACGAACAGATAAAACAAATGCCGTTTTAAGGAAAATCTAGGTATGCCTGGTGCTTTCGCAGCCCAGGGGGTTGGACTTGATGACTTTTGAGGTCCCTTCCTGCTCTACATTTCTACAGCCAAGAGTGTCGCTGGCAGATGGCACACGGGGCCCATGCCCTGAATCCCAGCGCCAGTGCCCTGGGTCCCGGCGGGGGCTCTGCCTCTCCGGTCTCTGGCCGGATCAGCCCGGAAATCCGGGGCTGGCAGCCACTTCCAGCCCCTTCGAAGGCCAGGTGGCCCCGCGGCTGCGGCTGCCACTCCCTGCCATGTCCCCGGCCGGGGGCGTGGCCTGCAGTCGGGGGTGAGGCCTGGGCTGGTGCCCCAGGTCCTACCCTGGGGCAGCGACTCTCCTGTCTACAGCTCAGTGTTAGCGAACTGTCATTTCCCAGTTTCAGCAAGCCCTAATCCCATTAGGCATCTAAATTGCTGTGTAGTATTGAGATTTTATTGTTAGGACTCCAATTGGATAAATTAGCACTTTAATTCAGTTTCACTATATAGTTTCATTATATCAGAATTTACTATAAGTGGGTTCCACACTTCTATGGTTTCTATTGTCTTTGAAGAAATAAGAATGTAACATAAAAAGATGTGAATATATGCAGATTTAGAAAAATTCTTTATATTATTTTCTTATGCACTATAGAGGATGCCGTTTTCATTAAGGAATTTTACCAAGAAATGCACAAAAAGCAGCTAAATGTGTTTTCTCTCTGCCTCACCTTTTGTGGACTTTGACTCCAAAGGACTTTGGATCATGCCTTAAATGCATATGGTGGTTTTGATTATATGATGTTGTTTGCAAGTATTGTATACCCCATTTGAGGTGCGTGAGATCGTGTATATTCAGTAATGTCAGGTTTAGATCCATAAAGATTAACGTCTATGACATTGAGAAATAGCAAAAGCCTCCAGGGGTATTTCAAATACAAGAGAGTGCAGTGAGCCTGTCCATATAACTGATCACACCTTAATTTAGCATTATATTCAGAAATCAATGCTTCACAAATATACACAATATCAGGGAAGTTTTCAGATGAAAATATGAAAGTCTAAACAAACATTCAAAATTACAAATGCATTATCATTTCTTCATCTGAAACCAGTTATGGAATAAAAGCGAAAGATTTGCAGTTAATTTTAAGAACATGACCAAAGATAACTAGAAATTGATTCAATTTAATTATTTCCAAAGAATCTAATCTATTTCCATTGAACTTCAGCTGTAATCTAAAGATAAGAGAGGCAGCCGAGATGAAAGCAGCTTAACCCACGCTTTGACCCAAAACATGAGCTACTTTCAGACACAGGAGTTTTTCAGGACAAAATTGTTTAGACAACTTCTGCTCCATCTTCTGTTTTACTTCGTTGTGCTTAGAAACTTCAAGGTTCAATGAGACCTGAAAGCTGAAGCAACAAATATAGCAAAAATAAAGTCAATTTTTAAATTTTATTTCCAGCCACATTAGAACAGGAAGTTTTACCTATTAGTACTATTGACAATGTTATATGGGTGAACGGACATAGGCATACATTGGGATTGGGGATCACTGTGAGTAGGTCGGCTCTCTTTTGTGGAGAGGGTATAAACAATAATGGTGAATAAATAATAGCTGTGTTACGTATCTGGAAGTTCTTCAACAACATTAATTAATTAAACCTTGAAATACCCCTTTTAATTCACAAGCATAGAGTGTAGTAAAACAACACCTATGACAGCATTGACTGACTACTAAATTCAGGGTAATTCAGTTTTGATTGAGCAAAGAACATGGCTGGCATGTGCTTAGCTTTCTGAATCAGGGCCTAATAGTGGAAGCCCATTTGGCATTAGTTCTGCAGAACAGCTATTAACCATCTCTAGATTCCCCATGAACAACATCTTTTTTGCTGTAACATGGACCAACTCAGTAAATGGGGGACAAATTCTAAGCTCCATTTAAACATTGGTATAAATCCGGAGTTACTCCAATGAAGTGAGTCATTAGATCGTTCAGAAAAATATTTAAAAGAGGATTATGCTGACCTCAACATGCATTCTGTGTTTCTTCCTTGATGTATGCAGTTCACATTAATTGATTCATTAATTTATCTTTATACCTAGGGATTGAAGTGGTTAGCAGACTTCTTTAGTAATCAGTTCCTCTTGATTATTTTTTTACACTCTTCAGTAAAACTAATTCAAAGTAAAAGACAATGAGTGCATATCCTGTGCATTGAAGTGGCCAGTCGGTACCCTAATTAAAAAAATCCTGCCAATTAGGAACATAATTTCAACCAAAGTTTGCATGGAGACCACTAAAAAGGCATTGTCCTAAAGCCTGAAGGCAGAGTTCATGTTCAGAAACAATCCCCTTTGTCAGTGAATGAATGTATTGTTCACTCTTTGGAAAGCTGACAGAATTACTTGTTGCTGATTTTTTTACTTTTCTCTTGCACTGTATGACATTAGTGAGCATAACTGTATCCTACACAAGATCTTTAAAATAGTAGTTGAAGAAAGAAAGAAAGAAAGAAAAGACTAAATGTTCTTTTGGGCTCATGATACCCCAAGAGCCTGACAAAAATAGCTTGAAACCTGTTTTATTAAGGCTTAGATTTGATTACTTCCACTAAATCCAGTTCTTCAGGGACATTTGAATTTGGATGATGGGATTTTGGAATGCTAGACTTGAATGCTATATGGTTCTCAAATGGATTTTATTTCCTTGATTTGATGCCAGTTTGTAGGCTTTATGCCCTTGCCTGTGCCAAGTGATGTAGCAGGGGAAACACCACAAGAAAAAACCAAGGGAGAATTCCTGATGGGGGAACTCAGGCCACTCCTAGCAATGTTGTTGACTCTGAACTTGGATGAATTGATTATTCATCCTTGCTGTACCCAAAGCAGCTGCCACTTTGGTTTCATGGCACTGATAGCAGCCTGTGACGGATGGTCAGACAGACAGATGGACAGTGTTTTACCATGGAATCATTACTTATGTTCCCTCTTGTACTATCATTTTTAGATAATAAAATATAGGTCAATCTTACTGAAAGCACACAGTTGATTATTGCAGCAGAATTTGTAAAAGGGAATACTTATATGATAAATTGCACATAGGAATGTGGGAAATTTACTTATTCACTTTTGACTACATCACCCGCTCTCTATACACTATTGTTTAGTCAATCTGTCTGTTTTACATTTAGAAAGAAAGACAGAATGGTTTTCAGCCTGGCTTTAACTGTCATCATAATCCTTTTTTGCTCCCACAATTTTGTGTGTGGAAGTAATTACAGGTTGAATTTTGTGCCCTTAGTGACTTGAGGGAAAAATATAGGACATTCAGGTATCCTACGGCCTGATCCAGCACAGTTTAAAATCTGCCAAAGAACTTCTATTGGCTTCATTGAGCATTGGCCCAGGGTCCTAAGCACTTTGTGATATCATCAATTACTTGCGCTAAAAATTGCAGGCACTAGAAAGGTATTCAGATTTTAAAAATGAATCCTTAAATGGCTTAATTATGCCCATAATTTTGTGGCTAGAAAAAGGCAGCCCTGGTTAAGGCCTGACTGAAAATGACCTGATTTTCAGAGATGTTGAACATCTTTTTATTTCTGTGGTGATATCAGAGGTTGATATACATGAAAATCAGGCTACAGATGTCTAAGTCTTAGTCTATACTTGGGGCAAATTTGGCAGCAGTTGACCGCCAGTTAGTCAAGGAATGGAAAATTCCTTGTGTAACAAGTGGTAACTTTTAAAGCCAGTGCTCCACATTAGGGAAAAGCCAGCCATTGTGGTCAGCCGTTCCCTATGCCCCCGGGCCTCCAGGACTTCTGAGGCCGACTTTTGGGAATGGCGTGGCAAGTTCATACTAGCCGTGAGCTGCTCCCAGAAGGGCAAACTGATGGTGGCGAAATTGCCACTGTCAGTGTAGACATGGCCTAAGATCGATATAGTGCATGTAAAAGAGGAAACAACCAGTCTAAAGCACCACTGTTGCAACATGTGGGTACAAACAGGAAACTGTTGCTTTACAAATGTGTTCTATAATTAGCTATCTTAGTAAAATAGTATCAAATCTGTTTTGTCCTCCCGTGAATTTTCACTTATGCCTTCTTGAAAAAAATTTTGTAACACACTTTTCATGAGAAAAAGTAAGTGGAAGGCATTGCAGGAGATTATAAAAAGTAGTTGCTAGACCAATACGCAAGTAATACCCCCTCATTTTTCATCTTTGTTTCCAGATTGCATTGCATAAATTTGGAATTATTCTCATAAAACTTTTTATTGTTTCTATTTTCTTATTTTCTAACATGTCTGCATGTTGTAAAAACAGACAAAAATCACACATTTAGTATTCAGTTCACAATATAGTAGCATATTTGAAACCAAAAATAACCATACTAATGTCGTCTGCTGTTTCATTACAAGTTTGAAAAAAGAAATAAAGCAAAGTATTGGACATTGCTTTTAGCAGATTTAATTAGCTATGATGGTTATTTAATATGTTGATTGAGTTTTAATCATGATAAAATGGACCAATCTCACCATTATTCTGCCATTATAAATATGTAATTGAAATAGACTAATTCAATACAGTATTTTTTATTCAGTGTCTTTAATTTTTCAGATCTTAGACACAACAGTGAAATGGCTAAACATATGTTTTGTGTTGAACAAGTTGTATTTTGCCTAGCAGTATGATTTCATTTTGTTGGTATTCTATATTTAGTTTTATATTTCTCCAGTCAGTTTATAGTAGCAATTCATGACATAGATTTCCATACATTTATCTTGTCTCTTTTTTATATTGGACTGTGGGGCTGACAAAAAAGGTGCCGGTGCTCCATACCCCTATGTACCATCAGAAAAAAAAGTGCTGATATTGGATATTATATTTTTTAAAAATCCAGCTGTTGCTTCCCAGGTATACATACTAGGGGCCAGAAGTTGTTTTCGGTTAAATCAACAGTGTTGCTTATGCTTTGCATTGAAAACTCATGAGACAGGATTAAAAAGATGAGCTTTTAAAAAATGATACAGTGTGGATTTGTGGTGGGTGGTTGCTTTGCCTTCTGGTTTTTGTGTCTTTAGGGTACATTTTAGTTCAGACTTGTCTCCATAACTATAAGATCTAGAATCATTTTTAAAAAATGAATACTGAGTCTCTCATGACTCCACGTGCTGGGTCTTTAGCAAAAATATATAGTAGTGTAAGACTTCTGATAAAATTTCAAGAGTTGGCAGCAAAAAAGAACAGAAGCAACTGCACTGATTTCTTTAAAGTTACTAGTGTTCTTCATTTATGTGCGTGAGAGCAGAATGAATCTCACAGTGTATGGCATTTATACAACAATCTAGCAGATAGTTCCAACTGCATAATCTGTACAGAAGGAAATCGCCCACTGACTTCAGAACTGGGCCACCCATGTATTGTATCTATGAACTAAGTATCTGATTATGTCTCTAGAAACATTATTCTGCCAAGATCATCAAACTCTACTTCTTTTCTACTATCAGTATTTCCACAAATCTATGGTTTGATTTTATGATCTACAGCTAAGAACATCATTGCAGGTAAAATTATGCCCCTTAAAATTTTAGCACTTGATAATAATTTCACTAAGAAGTATGTGGTTCTGAGCTCTGAAGTATACAGTGTATGGAGTTTACAGTGCTATATCTCTTGGTTAGAAACATGTCAGGTTTAATGAAGCAATATACACTACTTGCCCCTGTTTCTTGAAGGGATATGCAGTCTGTTTTCTTTAAAAATATTCTATTTTTCTTAGAATCAATAAAGCAAATAGAATACTCCTGCTTGCACAATGGGGAATTCAGACAAAATAATTTTTAATAGGGTTTACAAAAGACACTTAGCTTCATTCAAAAGACAAGGTGGGTAAGGGTAACATCTTCTACTGGACTAACTTCTGTGGTAAGAGCCAAGCTTTTGAATGATACAGACCTCTTCTTAGCTTTCTGTTCATTTTAAAGGGTGATTGAGAACTGCAGATGAGTCTTTCAAACACAGAGCCATATTCTTTGTAATGTAGATAAAAAGCATTTTCTGTGGATGTCTATGTGCCAAATTCAACGCTGATAAGTGGTGGCATCGTTCAGATGAGTGTATTTTCAAAATCAATAGCCCGGACACTTTTGTGGCAACATTTGGTAAGTTGAAAAATGTTCCTTTTTATATTGGAAAAGCTCAACCTGAAGTAGCGTTAGCTATCAAAGAGAGGCTGAGGCATGCCGTTTCTCCCTGGGACCCTTTAACCCTTGTTTCCCTGTTCTCTATTTTTCTGGCAACCATTGTAGGGAAGATAAGAACAAAAGGTTCTCAAGACATTCACCACTCTATCTACAACCTGCTGAGGGGCCAGAGTAGAGGGTTCACTTTGACTGGATTAGGTAATCCACTTTATCAAATCACATTGCAATGATGTTGCCTGGATAATGCTGGTGTACAGTAGGAAATTAGTTTGGCATAATTACGGGTATGAAAAACACATGTCCCTGTGGGACACAGTGAAACCAACCCAGCCCCCAGTGTAGATAGTTCTAGATTTACAGGAGAATTCTCCCATCAGCCTAACTACCACCCCTTGGGGAGGTGGATTATCTATATCAATGAGAGAATCCCTCCCATCACTGTAGGCAGTTTTTCCTCACTGAAGGGCTGTTGTGCTACAGCTGCACTGCTGCAGGTTTTAAGCCCTTAGTAATGACACGCTATGGCCTTAGCTTGTAGCTAAATGAAACAAATTCTTATTATACAATGTTGAAAGCAAAACAAGGATGCACAAAACATTTTATATCAAGTTATCAATATACCCTGAGCAAACAATATTTTGTCTGATTAAATGAAAAACTGAGATGTTACAAGTGTCCAGTTAGAAGTTGTTATGGCACTGGAACATCATGTGAAAATATGAGGGCTTATGTGGTAAAATGGGGGTGTAAAGTCTTCTTAAGTGTAAATTCACATCAGGTGGAAGGAAGACAAATCTAAGTGGCAGAGCTAGTTGAAAAACAGGCAACTGTTCAATTTGGTTTTTTTAGAAGATTTCAAAGTTTGTGTTCTGTTATGTTCAAAACTGACCAATTTTCTGTTTTTCCTCCTTGGTGAAACAGTCAATGATAAATTTTATTGACATGTTAATCAAAATTTTAATAGAACTTGTGTTCATATTTTTTATTGATCAAAGCCCCAGTTTTGAGTATGAAAA
Source organism: Podocnemis expansa (assembly GCA_007922195.1). Classification (NCBI taxonomy): domain Eukaryota; kingdom Metazoa; phylum Chordata; order Testudines; family Podocnemididae; genus Podocnemis; species Podocnemis expansa. The sequence goes on along the minus strand of ML682060.1, from coordinate 3,724,079 downwards.
CACAGCTTATGGTAAATGAGACATTCTAGTAAGTTCCAAAGTTGTTTTAGATGGAAATTTCAGTAAAAAAAATTGTTAAAAGACATTGCAGAGCTGATTGTGAGAATGGAAGCTGTTTGTAATACCAACTGTTCTTTGTGGAAAAAAATTATGCTAATAAAATGACCATTTTTCCATTAAAAATCCTTGTGAAAAATGTCAGCCAGCTCTCAGAAATGGATGTATGTGGTAAAATTGCATAACTAAGACTGATTTGCCATTCAGAGAGTATGCAAGCTGAGTGCAATTCATTTATAGACCCTTTTATTAGAATATTTTTCTGATACACTTCCCTTTTCCATCCTTTTGGTATGTGAGTTAGTCAATCTGCACACCTGTTAAATTTCAGATTGATACAAGATCCATTATGTTACTATGTTAAATGAAATAAGTAAGATAAATTGGGTGTTTCTATTTACCCTTTCTTCTGTGGGTAGCAGAAGAAACAAGAAGATAGTCACTAACAATTAAAAGCAACAAATTGAAAATCACTAAAAGCAAATGTAAGTTACACTATATGCCTTTAACCTATGGAATTTATTGCAACAGGTGCTTTTGAGGTAAAGTACTTAATAAGATTCAAGGAAGGATTAGACATTGGTGTGGAGATCATAAACATTCACATTAACATTAGATAGGAATTTTATTTTTTCTGAAGGAATATAAACTCACATGATTCAGGGCATAAGTGAACCACTAAATGACATGCGTTAAGGATTAAATATTCCATAATTATCCAATACAGGCTTTTTCAAGTGTTCTTTATTTCTGGCACTGGACAATGACACAGACAGGATAGACTAGATAGAACACTACTCTGATCTGATATAGAAACATAGGAATTGCCATGCACAGGCCTGCTGACTGGTGGGGGAAGGAACAAGGTAGGCAGTTACCCAGAGGCCCAGTGACTTGAAAGGGTCTGTGTGGATGAGAGGGTAGATATATATTCTCCTTCCCTCCACACACCATCCTTCCCAAAGGCTCCTGCTGCTCTTGTTCTCCACTGAAGCTGAGCTTGTTTATTATGCACTATACAGGTTGCCAGGAGGCTGAGGAGGTGGTATTGCTATTCAGTTTGCTGGGTTCATCAGTAATCTCCCTGGAGAGTACAAGTGAACGGAGGCTCTGTGTAGCAGATAATCCTTCCTCGGGCCCCTGGAACCTGCCTGGGGCATAGTAAATAAGCAAAAATGTCTGGCAGAAGCTCACTTGTATCTCAACAGAGGGGCATTTGCTGTTCTGTCCTGGGAACTGGAATTGCTGTCGGTGGGTGTGGCCCTAAAGGATCAGACCCAATGTCCATCGAGCCCCAGATTTTATCTCTGACAGTGGCCAGCACTGCATGTTTCAGAAGAAGGTGTAAGAACTCTGCAGTGGAAAGATGTGAGACATTCTTCCATCTCATCCCAAACTCAAATAATAACAGTTTCTTTGTTCCTGTGGCTAAGAAGCTGAACTGATGGCAGTGAGACATTTCAGGTTTTTAACTGTTCCCTAGAAACAATTCACACAATTGTACATATTACCTACCATGGAAAGAAATACAATAATTAAAACTAAGACTGGCTGAACACATCAGTGAATTTGTCCTTTTCTTTATTTGAAAATTAGCCATGAATGGATTGTCATTTTTTAACCAGTTTTTGTGTTATTTCAAATGAGATGAATGCTTGGAGGGACAAATTTCAGGCTATCAAATTGTTTCCTGTGATTATTCTATCAAGTGTTTATTATTCAAGATGTGTGACTGGTCATGAAGATTACATGGTATTATTTTTGTTCCCTGATTGGATGGCTTAACTTTTATCAGCTATAGTCTTGAAGCTTTAAAACTTCCCCTTTTCCTGTTGGGGAAAAAATATTTTTTAAAACAGGAATTCAGTATTTATTCAGTGGAATTCACCCTGAAGGGCAGGTGGGATTTTAAACTGCTCTTTCCCTGCAAAATGAATTTTGCTTCATTGCAGAACAAATTCTTGTTTCATGATTAACGAAATTTAGGCAAAGGGCCCAAAATTTGTCTCCTGTGAATGTTCATATGGATAAAACTTCTCTCACATAAATCTTCTTGAAGAACAAATAGAAAGGACTGTGCACACCTGCCAAGCCAAGCCAAGCCAAATTTTATTTAAAAGTCATGGAAATTCCTGCAACTGTAATTCATAAACTATATTTAAGCCTTGGTCTTCACTAGCTGTGCAAAACTCTAATGCAGATCATGGCAGTGGATTGTTGAACTGGTTTCATTACACCTGCATGGCCTTTTTCCACATAGTTATTTTAAGACACAGGCTACAGTGAGAGAGATTCTGATACCATATCTGGCATCTGCATATCTTCCATCCATTTCAGTGGAACATCACTGACCAAACTGTACATTTTGGGGGCTTCAGCAGCAGGAGAGTTAAGGCAGATTTTGTAGGACTGGCAATGGTTCAAATGATCTAACAGCACAGGAATATGGTTTTGTGAAAATGATCTAAAACACATGAGAAAGCACAAGGAATAAATGAAATGGATGACCATTCTACTATATCCGATCAATAGGTGTCTTTAAAAATAAATGCTGTCTTAGACTCTATTTGACATTAACTGAAAATAATTCTTTCATGACCATTTATTTACTGAAACCAATGTGAACTGCCAGGGCATATTAGGGTTAGACATAAGTGTTAGTGCTACACTATTACAATCAGGTGCAGTCAGCAAAGCTTTGTTATGGTTTTCATGATTAACACAATGCAGCAGTAACAATTGACCAGCTGTGTAGAAATCATTTTCTTTCTTCTGGATACTATTATGAGACCCACTCATTTCAAAGCAATGACAGTAACTTTGTTTTCCTTTTTTACATGAGGTCAAGCATTATGGTTCAGTATTTTATGCATTTCATATGACATTACAAGAGGCATATTGAAACTGGCTTCGGTCAACCTTAGAACTATCACTCCTTATTAATATGAAAGTCAGCTTTCTTGGAGAGCATGAATTATTTGAACAATGTGTGACAGCACAAGCATCCTGTCTGTCAAAGCAGTCTGTGGTTACTGTTCTTTTCTCTGTCAGGCAGAGGGAGAATAATGATACCTGAGTAGCCGGTAGATGGCAGTGTTAGAGTGTAGATTAAAACCTTGGACCCACTTTGCATGAAATGAGCCAAATAAAAATGGCTTTTTGACTTGGAAGCATTTATTAAGTGAGTCCTTAGCCAACAAATTGTCATGCAGCCAGGTTCCTGCTCTTGAAAGATCCGGTAAACCACAGGTGCTGCTCTGGAAGTACTTTCCTTGAAACAAGACCAAAGCCCTTCTCAGAGCAAAGATGAAGTACATATGTCTGCTATTTATTTATTCAGAGCCACGCAATCTGCCAATCAGCCTTTACATCACTTGCTGCCTCGGGAAAAGCTGCTCAGAAGCAATCTTTGTTACTCAAGGGAGCCAGGCTTATGCTTCTGTGTCACTTCGAGAAAGCAAGAAACATTCTTTGTCTCTTAAACTCAGTGTGTGTAAATCAATTTGGAGAAGACCTGAAACCTCTGACCCTTTTGCTTCAGACCAATCCCAGCCTAGCCTCTCCTCTTTCTTCCCCAGAAAAGAGTGGGTGGGAAATAACATCACTGAAATGACAATCCCAGCCACTGGAAGATAGTTATGTTTGCCTCGGCTGAACGGATATGCTGGTTGATTGGGAAACACTGTGTATGTAAAGTCTTTTGAACAAATTCAAAATAGGAGAAACAAGTAGCCAGGCTTTTCTTGTTCTTAAAACTAACAGCTGAATGCAACAGAGGCTTAACCAGAGTTGGGGGTGTGTGTGTGTGTGTGTGTGTGTGTGATGGTAGTATCGACACCTTTTTTTCACAGTGATCAGGCCCCGGCTTCTACCTGCTACTGAGTACTGGCACCATTTTTTAAAAATTTTAAACTAAAATAGCACTGGGCTTAACTTTGGCTGAAGTTTTACATAAGGAATGAGGAATGAAGATGGTAATATCACCACTCGTTCCTCCTCCTCCTCCAGAAGAGATTTAAGGCCTTATCCTGCTTCTATAGAAGTCAGTGGGAGCTTTGCTACTGTCTTCAGTGGGAACAGGAGCTAGTTCTAAATGATCACTTCTATGCGCTAAATTATAGTATACATTACTTAAGAGCTGCTAAGGGGGTGATGTAAAGATCCGTGTAAAAAAAGCCATTTGCAGTGCAAATTAGCAAGAAATTGTTTTGGTCCTTCAAAACCTACAAACTCTGTTACACAATTTTGAATTCCATCTGTAGGCAATTTATCTATTTGCAGGTACACAGAAATCTCTAGAAGCAGAACTGGAGAACTATATTTTCAGAGAATTACTCATGTAGATCCACATTTATTCTTATTACATGCCTTCAGTAGTATGATAATATTTATTCTTCTATACATATTTAGCTGGGACAATTGCTGTTCAACTCCACTTGGCAGCTTAAAAGCCACACTAGCCTATATTTTGTTTATCTAAGAGCAAACTCTGGTTCTGATTATAACCAAATGTTTGTTCAGATAGGTGTGGTCTAGGGCATCTTGTGAAAGCCACCATATCTGATATTCCTGGTATTTTTCTTATGGACCAAAACCTATAGTCAGTCCTCAGCATTGTTCTTCCTACCAGGGAATGTGACTTTTTGGCTGCAGTATTATTTTTCCATGGGGAAGCAGTTGGTGGATGTATGTTGCTGTGCATCCATAGGCTTCTCCCTGCTTCTTGCCCACCCTATTGATAATTTCTTCCCTCATTGCTTTAATGCAAGGCCTCCAGGTAGGCTCTCTCCTCTGTCGACTTTTCAAATCCTTAGCCTCTTTAATGAATCATTAATTTTGTTTTGTCTAAGGCCCACTGTACCTGTCTGTCTATGTGTGGTGACGGGAGGCTAGTACTTGCCCTGCTGATGCTTTGCAGACATCTCTATAATGAATGTTGGTTTTACTGAACCTTTTAGAAGTGTTTCCAGTGCATCACTTCCCCTCCCCCAGGTTTTTTTTTTAAAGCAGTTAATGAAGGAACCAGGAGCATTTTAAAAAAAAAAAACAAATAAAAACAAAACAATGATCAAATCTTTAGACATGAGTAAGGATTGGGAGAAAAAGGTAGGTTTGAACCCCTTAAAAGTGAGCAGAGTGTAAAGGAATATAAGTACTCAGAAAAAAAATTCTATGGCTAAATTTAGGCAGTATCTTCCATGTAAAGTAGCTAAGAGCGGACCCATGGGACACAACAATGCATCCTTATAAAACTATTGGATTTTATACTCCACAGATAATTCAGGCCCGTAATGGAGATTCTGGAGTGAGCTCTGGTATTAAGGTCATGTTCAATACATTTTGAGTCTATACTTTTCTTTGTCTGGTGCAGATTACTTCTGCCCCTGAATGAAATAATCTACACAGAAGACTGTTTATGGGTCCACCAGCAACCAGGTTATGGACTCATAATCATGCTGTTTTTGTAAGGTTAGTGGCCCATCTGTTTTGGGTAAAGTGGTTGCAGCACTGGAATTTCATCTATAGAATGAAATTTGTTTGGGTTGTGCTTATAATTTCCCCTTCCCTACTTCACCCCATTTGTGTAACATTGAAAATGAAGTGACCTGAACTGAAAAATGCATTGATTAGGTTTACTTTCTGTTGGATGGAACCTGAAAATAAAATAAACAAACATTACTTATCTGAGTATGGAGCCATAATCTCTTTGATTGAGGGTATGGAAGTTTTTCCATTTCTTATTCTTCTGGAAATCAGCTGGCACCCAAAACCTCTGGAGTGTTGGGTTTGGATAAATATTCAGAAGTTGGGATGGTTAGCTGAAGCTTTCTTAAACCTCAGGACCCAGATGCTATCTTCAAAACTGTGAAACTGTATACTTTGGCAGAACCCACTGAAATCCATGGGATTCTACCTTGGCATAGGACTGTCTCCATGAATCTGCTTGCAGGTTGGGCCTTTAATTATAAAGATGCAATTGCCTTAATCTCATTTTTTCAGCATTTGTGCAACACGATTATTTGTCAAAGGTGACTCAGTTAACCCAGGCTGACAACATCTTTGTAAAAGGAAAAGTTAACCAAAAGGTTTTGAACCTTAAAAAATAGATCTGGGTTTTACTTCCAAGTTGGCAGAACTTTGGGATGGTTCTCATTTTAGCCCAACTGCTTGGACCATCCAAATTTGGACATAATCCAAATTCTATCCAAAACCAGAAGTTCTTAGGTAAGGTCAGATCCTGCAAACTGCCAATCCACTCTGGAGAGCTGCTGAGTACCCACCAGTCCCAATGAAGCTCAGGGGTTTTGATCAAACTGAGGATGTGCACAGCACCTTGCATGTTCAGTCTCTAGAGTCCCCAGTTGCTAGTATGACCTTTTGGGAGAACACAAAGTAGGGCTCCCATTCTGTAAACTATGCACTGGAGGCAGACCCTCGTACCTGTGTGGATCCTCAATTAAATTAATGAGGTGACATATTGGTGAATAGAATATCCCATAAAGGGCAGCTTGTGGGAGTGAGGCCTAAATCCATAATTTAATTCACGGTACTGGATACCAATCTGTCCTCTATAGGTCTGAATACAGCTAGTATGTTTCAAATCACCTTGGAACATCAGTAAAAATCTGTTTGGCACTTGCTTGACTCCCTTGCCCAAGCCAAAGCAGATTTTTCATAGTTTCTTTAATGTCTGCCATTCTGCTTATGAGGAACTGTTCAAGCAAGTTTTTCTTTAATTCAAAACAAGCAGTTTTGCTTGCACACAGATTGTCTGAATGTTAGCTGTGTTGCTGGAGCCTGAACACATGACAGGTGTTGCTATAGCAAGAACATTTTGTGGGTCAAGAAAAAAGCGAAAAATGTCCTATGGTGAACCAAGGCTGCTGATTGTTTCCCACCTGCCACTCTTTGCAGTAAAACTCTGATTGGCAATTAGAGCTGAGACATATTGTGTTGGCCATTCTTAATCCACTGAAGTCAGTGGGACCTTCCCTGTCAATTTTAATGGAGTAAGATCAAGACCATAAGATATAACTGGTGAATTTATGTATTTTTATAGTTACCCAAAAGTGCAAATTCATACAATATAAATATAAAACAAATTAAATGTATTTTGGGAGAGGGGTCAAGTGACCAAGATGGGTCATGTGTTAGTAATTTTGATCAGTTTATGTTCATTCCGGCTTAGTACTGTCTAAAATCCACATTTTGTTGACTGTTCAACAACCTACATGAATTAAAACCATTATTATTAATATAAAGGGTTGTTGGTTAAGCACTGACAGAAAAGCAGCTTTTGGCTCCCTCAGGGAACTGATGGGCAGCTAACCTGAAGGGAAAAAGTGTCCAAAAGAGCTGGTTGTATTTTAAAGAAATGCTACTAAGGGCATAGGAAGATACCATTCCAGCACGCAGAAAGAACATCAAATATGGAAGGTATCCAGCATGGCTTAGCAGAGAACTGTATGGTGAGCTGAAACACAAAAAAGAAGCTCACAATAGGTGAAAGCTTGGACAGGGGACTAAGGAGGAATATAAAAATATTGCACAGGCATGCAGGAATAAACTCAGAAAGGCCAAAGGGCACTTGGAGTTGTGGCTAGCAAGGGATCTGAACGATAACAGTAGGGGGTTCTGCAAGTATGTCAGTAAGAAGAAGAGGATCAGGGATGATGTAGGTCCCTTATTGAATGGGGCAGGTATCCTCGTGGTGGATGATGTGGAAAAGGCTGAAGTACTCAATGCTTTTTTTTTTTTTTTTTTTTTTTACCTCAGTCTTCACAGGCAGGGTCAGCTCTCAGGCTACTATACTGGGTGACACAGCATGGAGAGAAGAAAAACAGGCCTTGGTGATGGAAGGTAAGGTTATGGACTACTTAGAGAAGTTGGATGTGCACAAGTCTATGGGGCTGGATGAACTACACCCAAGAGCACTGAGGGAGTTGGATGATGTGATTGCACAGCCACTAGCCATTATCTTTGAAAACTCATGGTGAATGGAGGAGATCCTGGATGATTAGAAGAAGGCAAATATAGTGCCTATCTTCAAGAAGGGGAAAAAGGAGGACCCAGGGAACTACACACCCATCAGCCTCATCTGAATCCTTGGAAACAATCAGGGAGCAGGTCCTCAAAGAATCCATTTTGAAACACTTGGAGGAAAATAGAGTGATCAGGAACAGCCAGCATGGATTCACCAAGGGGAAATTGTGCCTGACCAACCTGAATGCCTTCTATGATGAGATGACTGGATATGTAGATGTGGGAATAGCCATTGATGTGATATACCTTGACTTTAGCAAAGCTTTTGATATGGTTTTTCACAGCATTCTTGTCAGCAAGTTAAGGAAGTATGGTTTGGATGAATGGACCGTAAAGTGGATAGAAAGATGGCTAGATCATTGGGCTCAGTGGGTAGGAATCAATGGCTCAATGTCTAGTTAGCAACCAGTAATTAGTGGACTGCCTCAGGGGTTGGTCCTGGGGCCAGTTCTGTTCAACATCTTCATTAATGATCTGGATGATGGGATAGATTGCACACACAGTCAATTCATGAATGACACCAGGTTGGGAGGAATGATAAACATGTTGGAGTGCAGGGATAGGATGCAGGGAGACCTAGACAAATTGGAGCTTTGGGCCAAATGAAATTTCATGAGGTTCAGCAAAGACAAATGCAAAGTCCCGCACTTAGGACAGAAAAATCCCATGTACTGCTACAGACTGGTGACTGATCGACTAAGTAGAAGCACTGTAGGAAAAAGACCTGGGCCTTATGGTGGATGGGAAGCTGGATTTGAGTCAACAATGTGCTCTTGTTGCCAAAAGGCTAATGGTATATTGGGCTATGTCAGTAGGAGTGCTGCCAGCAGACTGAAGGATGTGATTGTTCTCCTCTAGTCAGCGCTGGTGAGGCTGCATCTGGAATACTATGCCCAGTTTTGGGTCCTGCACTACAGAAAGGATGTAGACAAATTAGGAGTCCAGTGGAGGGCAACAAAAATGAATTAACCATGAAAAATACCAGTAAGTCCAGTATGAGGAGAGACTGAAGGTACTAGGCTTATTTAGTCTGCAGAAGAGAAGACTTGGGGGGGGGATTTGATAGCAACCTTCAGCTACTTGAAGGGTTGCTCCAAAGAGAAGGGAGCTAGACTGTTCTCAGTAGTAACAGAAGACAGAAGAAGGAACAATGGTTTCAAGTTGCAGCTGGGGTGGTCAAGGTTGGATATTAGGAAAAATTTTCTCAATAGGAGGGTGGTGAAACACTGGAATGGGTTACCCAGGGACGTGATGGAATCTCCTTCTTTGGAAACATTTAAGGCTCAGTTAGACAAAACCCTGGCTGGGCTGATTTAGTGGGACTGGTCCTGCTTTTAGCAGGGGGTTGGACTAGATGACCTCATGAGGTCCCTTCCAACCCTATGATTCTGTAACTGCCATTGTAATTGATGTTGTCCAAGACAGTGAAATGAAGACAATCCTTCCAGATCTCATAATGTAAACAGACATGGTTCTGTCGGGTAGCACTGGGAATCTCTGGAGAGAGAAAAAATAAAATTACAAAATATTTATGTCTGGTTATCATGGAGCATTCAGATATTTTCAGAAGCACAGATTAACATCTCAAAGATTGTATTATTGATAACAGATTGAGCTCTTCAGTTGTAATGCAGATATTCAATATTTTGCTGAGGAAAGTACTTTTTAGACTGTGAACATCTCAGGGCAAGGAACTGTCTCTGCTTTGAGTGTCTAGAAAACACCTAGCATTAAACGCAGATCATGAAATCTGACACCATGAACTGACTGACAAAATATATAATTGCAGTGTGTTTGACAATGAAAACTAACTTCAAAATGTAGCAAAATATCTCTTCAAAAATTTAACAATAGAAGTTCCACTGGTTGTTGGACAGTTGCTTCTGTATGTTTTGCACATTGCATATTCTTGGGTGTCTCTCCATTCAGCCACAAAAGACTTTATTGAATTTTTTTTCCAATTTGCCCTTTTTCCCTTCCAGTCTATTAACATAGCCACACACCAGCTGGCAATTGTGATCTCCATTTAACTGTTCCCATAATTTAAGAACTGGTGGGTGAGATTCTGCTCTCTGTAATACTGATGTACATCTGAAGCCACTTCATTCATTTCAGATGGAGTTACTCCAGTTTCAGGCTGGTGAAATTAACATTGGTCTGTTAAAAGGTGTCATGTAGCACTTAAAGACTATCAGATTTATTTTTCACATGAGTTTTCGTGGGAGAAAATCCCACTTCGTCAGATGCTTCGAAGTTGGGCGAACTTACAGAATGGAATGAAAATAAATGCAAGGGAATATAAAACATAGGATCAGGTCATACATTAACAGCAAATCAGAGCAGTTGTTAGGTTCAAACCCTCAGAAGGGTGAAGTCAAATTACTTTTTGTAATGGGAAAAGAAATCATAGTCTCAATTTAATCCTGCGTTCACACAATTTAATTTGCATATTAATTCCAGTTCAGCTGTTTCTCTTTGAAGACTTGATATCCCAGTCAAATCTCTGAGTACAGTCATTAACAAATCATTTATCAAGTGATTAGAAAGATGGAAGTGCTCATGAACTGGTTTGTTTGTTTTGTGATTTCTGATGTCACCTGCTCATCTACTAATGTGATCTATGCCATCATGTGCCAGAAATGCCCCAATACCTTATACGTTGGACAAACAGAACGATCCCTGCACAAAAGAATAAATGAACACAGAACTAACATAAAAAATCACAAAACAAAAAAACCCAGTTGCTGAGCACTTCAGTCTTTCTAATCACTCAATAAATGATTTGTTAACGACCATCATCAGAGATGTGACTGGGACATTAAGACTTCAAAGTGAAACAGCTGAACTGGAATTAATATGCAAATTAAATTGTGTGAAAGCAGGATTAAATTGAGAGTATGGTTTCTTTTCCCATTACAAAAAGTAATTTGACTTCACCCTTCTGAGGGTTTGAACCTAACAACTGCTCTGATTTGCTGTTAATGTATGACCTGATCCTATGTTTTATATTCCCTTGCATTTATTTTCATTCCATTCTGTAAGTTCGCCCAACTTCGAAGCATCTGACGAAGTGGGATTTTCTCCCACGAAAGCTCATGCGAAAAATAAATCTGTTAGTCTTTAAGTGCCGCATGACTCCTTGTTTTTTATTGCTGGACTAGACTAACACAACTGCCCCTTTGGAAACTGTGAAAAGGTGACTCTTAGATGAATAGATCTGGATTCCTTGTGGTTCTGAAATCAGAAACCTCTGAAAGAATATCTGAGTGGAGGGTACAAAGAAAAGTCACTAAGTCTATGTCTACACTAGCAAATTCATTCGAATTAAGGAACCTTAATTAGAACTAATTTGAACCCTGTCCACATGAGGCTTTGCCTAGTTTGAACTAAACAGTACAACTGCTTAGTTCAAACTAATTTGCATATTTAGTTCGAACTAGCCCAATGGAGACATGCTAGTTCGAACTAAATAAGATTGAACTGGTAGTTAGATCAAACTAAGCATGTTTTTAGTTTTAACTAACTTTTAGTTCAAACTAACTGCACTTCTTTAGTTCAAACTAAAAAGTTAGTTCAAACTAAAAAAGCGTGGCTAGTTTGAACTAAAAGTTAGTCTGAACTAAAAAAACGGACTTAGTTCGAGCTAAATTCGAACTGATTATTTTGGACTAACCAAGTCTGAACTAAGATTTTAGGTATAGACGTAGCCCATCGGTTCTTTTCAAATGTCATAAATATTTGATCTTTGTGTAGATCTTGTGGGGTTAATATACTAATCTCTTCTTATAAATGAAAAATTGCTTCTGAGAATCAACAGCACCATAAGTATTATACAGTAAGGTCAGGAAAAATGGTATCTGGAGGTTTGAGTGGGGAGAATTTGTATTGAGTGTTAATGATGTATGAATTACACTTTTAAAAAAGAATATGTTACTCATGCTCAGCTACCATAGAAAATAAATTCCTGGGTTTTAGGGTTCAACAGTTTGATAGATAGAGGAGAGCACAGATTTCCTGAACTAAATATAGAGTGGTAGTCAACATCTCTTTGAGGAAGTATGGGTTGAACTTAGATCTCCTCTATTCTCCTCAATGTACATTTCTGCTGGACAAGAAATATAATTTGAAAAAAATCTGGAATTTCAAGTTCTTTCATTTTATCTGAATTTATGAACAATTTCCAGTTCTGATACTTTACTGAAAACATTATTAAAACATTATCAAATATTTGTAGAATCATTTTGGTTAAGGCAAGACCTGAATAACTATTTTGATAATCAGTTTGTTCAATGTTTTGAAAAATATATAGAAAAAGTATAACTTTTTAAAATGAAAAACAAACAAAATTTGTCAGCGTCTACAATTTATTACAAAAATTTGGTTTTGAAAAAACGTTTTTCAATTTAAAAGCTTTTTGCTCAAAAAAGATTAGTTGTATGTATGTTACAGTAACCTCTAGGCTGCTTCTAGTGTTCATTAAAAGAACTGATTTGCTCATGCTGAATTGATAGAGTAAGATGCTCTTCAGCGTAAGGATATCAGAATATGCCTCTTATGAGTGCTATACACTTAACGATGTGAATTGTTGCTTGGAAAACATCAGCAGTGGGTGTTATTTCTCCAAGCGTTCACTTAGAGCACCTCTAGCAGGTTGATGGGTTTGAGTACAGCAACACCTGAAGTCTTTTGTACCTTGAGGTTAGAATTTTCCTCACAGGCTGTACTAACTGTGCATGACTCCTGTATGTTACTTGTTAGCTTTCTCCCACTTCAGGCAATACTCCTTAGGCTTTTGTACATTGTGGACAGTCAGGAAATTTCTTTCATTCCAATATTCAATAGTATTAATGCACCATTTAATTTCCAAAATATCAGCTGGTTCAATGGTTCAAAAGTATCTGAGTTTTCAAATAGAGGTCATCCCATTATGCTGTGACAGAATGGTTCTCTTTCACTTCACTTCACCATTTAGAAACCAAGTGATGGGTATAGTACAAGCAGGTTTGACCTTGGGGGGCGGGCAAGAGGGGTGATCACCCATTGCCCCACAGTTCCATGGGCCTTGCACTGTCCTGCTGTGAGCAGGGCAGTGCGGGGCCCACACTGCTTCCCCCCATGGACGTGCTGTATCCTGCCCTCTCCCCACTGCCTTTGGTGTGAAGCCGAAGGAAGCAGGGGGTGGGGGACTGGAGGTGGGAAGCTGGCCTCTGCTCTGGGCTGGTCTGCTCCCCTCCCAGGATGGGGAACAGCTGGCCCAGGGTTGGAATGGGCCAGGCCAGAGGCTGGTCTCTGGTCTCTAACCCCTACCCTGAGCTGATTGTTTCACCCTGGGAGCAGGGAGGGCCAGCCCAGAGACAGGGCGAGACAGCAGAGCCCAGCTCCTGGACCAGCCTGCTTCACCCATGGGGGCAGGGTGTCTGGCTCAGGGGAGGGGTGGGAGTGCAGAGACAGCCTCTGGGCTGGCCTGTCCCTCCCCCCCGTGTGTGTAGGCACAGGCTGATTTGGTCCCAGGCCCCGCATCCTCCTAGGGGTGGCCCTGAGCATAAGAGCCTGAGTTGAAAAAAGTTGTATTGAAGATTTAGATTCTTTCTTTCTTTCTTTCTTTCTTTTTCTTTCAGCAAGGCCTAGAGGCTTGCTTAGCAGCTAAGCAAGGGGGCCACCTGATTTGCATGGGATTTGTATTTACATGAGTACAATTAGGTAATTAGCATAATTTCACTGTTTCTGGGTGAACCTGCCCAAGTTCTGGGCATGGTGGTAAATTGCATATGTGGCTTGTTTGGGTCACAAATCCTCCAAATCCTGTGTTTTAACTGAAGGTGGGGGGGGGAGTTAAATATTGTCTTTTCATGATATGCTGCCCTTTGACTGTGTAAACTGCTCTGATGGAAAAGTCACCATCAGCAGCACAGAATTGGAACAGGAAACCCTATATTCAGTCTTGTGAAAAAGCAAGAGGGGTAAGGGTAGCATCAGTTCTGCTGAAAAGCTGTGCCTTAGGCAATGCCTAACCCCCCTACCCATTGTTAAAAGAGGGTCTTAATGACTTCTTGTCTCTTTGTTATGTTGATCAGAGAGCAGACTCTGGTGTCTTGAAGCTGAAGTCTGGAGCTGAAATTACTGAAATTCTCAACCACTGTGCTGGGACACATTACTGTATTACCACACAGAGGCAAGTATGTCATGGAGAGCTGGGGAGCTGGCTGAATTTGACCTGGAGGGAGTGGGCTAGTGTGTTCTGTAGAGTCATAATATGCTGCTGAGTGTGTTATGACCTACAAAGCATTGAGAACCACTGCCCTAGAGGTTAAAATTGTCTCTAAGCTGAATTCACTGAAGAGTTGCCTGAGGCCCAGCAGGAAAGCATCCTGCGAGCAGCCAATGGAAGGTGTGAGTGGCTGTGGAAGGCATGAATGACCAGGGGACAGTGTGAATGGCCAACAGACAGTGCCATGAGCCGCCAGTAGATGGTGCCAGCAGAAGGTGTAAGTGACCAGCAGGTGGCGCAAGTGGATCCCAAGGTGACAGAAGAGAGGGCTGGCTGAGCTCCCTTCCCCTTGTGAGGTGGATGCTATAACTATGATGGTTAGTATGGGGGTAATAGAGAAGCAAAGTACACAGTCTATGTACAATGGGGTGGAATTAGTTCTGTTTATTGGGTTTTAAGGCAACTCTGCCTCGTACTGTATCTCCAAGTCAATGCCAGTTTTGATATCGCCTCTATGTAGTCTCTTTATGTTACTATTAAAAGTTTTATGTCCTACTCTCAGACTTGTGCTTGCATCTGGGAAGTATTGCCCTTCAAGGGTGCCCAGGGAATACTGAATGATTTCTGAGGAGACTAGGTGGGGGCTCAAGCCGGTTGGTGTGGTAACATTGTTTGGAACCCCTAAATATAGAACCTGGCCCTTTGCTGCTACCGTCTTGGCTGGATGGAAGGATCACCTTTTTCTTTCTTTCTTTCTTTCTGACTATGAAATAAAACTTTAGCAAGTAAATTACAGTAATAGCCATGCTTGCTCATTCCTTTTACATTTCTGTTATTTTGCTGGTGATTTTTTTTTTTTTTTTAGTCTTAAATGCATAAACCAATCCATTGTTGTTTTCTTCAGATTCACTCTAAACAACCATAATGCATTATTCCCGGGACATCTATACATCTGATATATTTTGACTATTTATCTTGCAGGTAATAAATATCTGTTCACAAAGTGCATTTCATGAATTAGATCAAATTACATTTGGGCTGTTTTATTCCTGGAGAAATAGGTGCCAGGCTTTTGATGCAGGAGAACATTGTATTTAACTTCAGGGGTGAAAAAAACTTGTGATTTTATCATCAAAGGTGAAGTAGCAGAGTCTTATTTCTTGTTAACATTAAACCATTTATTCTTATTTATCTGTCAGTTTTATTACAGGCTTCAAGTCTGATGCTCATAACAAAAAGTTCAAGTATGATTCAGAAATGAATTGGTTACGTACATATTTCAGAAAGCTGTTTTGCAGATGGTAGCTTGGGATGGCTTATGGTTTACCACTGATTATGAATTATTAAAAAAGAAAATTGAAAAATTAATATTCAGAGCTGCTGAAATGGGCACAAGTTTCATCAGCACATATTCTCTCTCATTTTATTGTATTTACAGGATGGTATTATTCTATGAACTCCAGAAGAACATTGCAGAAATCAGGATTTTGGTTAAATGATCATCCAGTAATCTGTTACTTAGGTAAACAAGTAATCCTGGCTGATGAAAATATCCTTAGAAAAATACTAGAATATTCTATAGCAATCATCCCATATCACTTGTGGATTAAAATATACCTGAATTCTCACTCACCAGTAAAAATCAGTAGTAATTATTCCATTGAAGTCAGCAGACTTCCACTGGGTAAAAGTAGTGAAAATAAGAAGTGTTTACTGTAAAAGACTGTGTCATTTATTTATAAGGGAAGTCTTACTGAAGCCAATGGAATTATTCAGATAAATAAGGATTACTTGTTTGTATGACACACAGGGACAAATTAACTAACTTGTGTGAAGTTACAGTATTGGGTTCAATATATTTTGTCCATCTATATTTATTCTAAAGGAGAAAAGATTATTCCATTTTAAAGATTACTAAAATTTAACTGCTTTGATCCCTTTGGAGATAAATTGTTCAATTATTTTACTAAATGCCTAGCCCTGTCGTATTCCTGATTTCCCACCCACTATCCTGCCACTTCTTTGGATGATGTCTGGAACAGCAGCTCAGAAATCAGTCCAGCGGCTGAAAAGACATTCCCTACCTGTGAAAGGACAAGATAGCTTTATCATGTGGCATTGTGCTGCTGACAGTATTTACATATCTGGGCAAGTTAGTATCTCATCGTTTTCCTTGGATTCTTTGACAGGGAATTTTTTCACTGCACAGATTACAAGGACAATTTATTTTATGATGAATGCTGGGTACACTTTATGGCACGAAATGAATATAATAAAAGCAGGTGCCTTTAGTGCACACCAACAAAATGATTGTCCAGTCAGCTTTCAAATGCAGTATTCCACTCACCTCTGCCAGCCAATGCCCTGTGATGTTCAGCTGAAGAGCCCAAATCATCTTTAAACTACAGATTTGCACTTGAGCTCCCCATCATGTGATTATTGCACATTCTGATTTCATAGAGAAAGCGCATTGGGAAAGAACAGAGGACAGTGCTTTTGCCACAGTGAAAATGTATACATTTACTTACTGTGGGATCATGGTTAAATGGATGATTCTGCAAGGGTTACTCATTTACAGAATAATGGCAGAGTCTTTTATCAGTCATTGCACAGCTGTGTAGTTATTTACCTGTGTATATCGACTATTCATACAGAGAAAGAAGGAAATTAACCTGGACTTTGAAATCTGAATCTTAAATCTGTTGGCTAACAGAGATTGAGCAAAATGATACTGGAAACATCAGGGATACTTTGAATGGGTCAGGTAATGCATGGGGTGTAGATATATTTTATACATGCAATACAATGAATGGTTGTTTGATAAATTTGTCCTATACCACATATTTTTTTCCCTTGTTTTTTCTTATGTTTGCATGATTAAATAAATAATGGGTGAAAGGAAGATCCATGAAGTTTTGAGACAGGGATGGGCACTGAAACTCAGGGGTGAGGATTATACAGTTCTAGTTGGAGAGAATATTTCTTCTTTTTCCATATGTGAAATATTTCCCACCACTTTATTCCCCCAATAAATTCCATGAATAGGTCACTATATGACCCAAAGCTCCCTCACGTAGATTGCAGTTTTTCCATTGATTTCAACAGGATTTGAACTGGACTCTTGTTGTTGATTTGTTATCTCTTTCTATTACAGTAGAGTTGTGTCAAAAGGCACTAATTAAGAAGCAAGCTATAGAACATAAGTGACAGCCCCATTTCAAACACTGACAAGCTAAACAGTTGAGAGACACAAAAGTTTAGGAGGTGAAACAGAGATGAGGAGAGACTTGCTAGAAATAGAATCCATGTGTCCTTGCTCTCCAGTTCCCTGACCTAAACGCCATTCCCACTCTTGTTTGCTGTTGTATTATTGCTGCTACAAAAAAACCAATTTATTTTTACATGTGCTGCAGTTTAATGATGAAGAAGGGAAAATATTTAATTTAATTGCTATTTAGTCTTGAATGGGAAAAGGTATCTCACATGTGTGTATACATTAACTCAGTTCTTTCTGTGTATGAAATATACAAGGATCTACAAATGATGTGCATACATTTAGAGTGACTTGTAAAAGGAATCTAGAGTACAGTGGTGACAGAACTGGATAAGGAGAATGTGAGAACATGAATTCTGCAAAACATTGTGTTTCAAAGATAGTAATTAGGTCTCATGGTTGATATTCATGGATGGAAAGATTATAGGAATTAGATATACAATTCTGCGTCATGTCTGTGTTTGTCACATGGACTTATTCAGTGGCAAAATATCAGTACTGCTGATTACATTGGTTTGGCTTTCCACTCCTATAGTATCCTGCTTTGTTTTAAATACATGTAAAATTTTTAAAACACAATTTTAACCAATTGGAACAGCAGATCTATATATAAACAATCCTCCAAAGCATTAATTTCTCAGGTAGTCTAGAAAATCACAACAATGTAAGGGTTAATACTATCCCATGCCATGCTAAAGTAAGACTAAGAGCAATCCATTGTTAACAACCACTGTTTAGGTTGCTCCATCACATGCAGATAAGCTACACACTCTGCAACCTATGTTTTCAAGGGCGACTGGTGATTTTAGGTTCCCTAGTGTGAGCTATTTTGAGACCATCTGGTTTTCAGGAGTGCAGAGCATCCACTTTTTTAATATCAGGCTCCTTTAACATGGTTCAATTTTGTCACTCAAAAATGGAGGCACCCAAAATCAGTACTACCCTTGAAAATCTTGTGTGTGCTTGTATTTGTGTGTGTGTGTATAATTTCAAAAGGATAGCCGTGTTAGTCTAGTCCAGTAAAAAAACAACAAGGAGTTGTGTGGCACTTTAAGACTAACAGATTTATTTTTTGCATGAGCTTTTGTGGGAGAAGATCCCACTTCCTCAGATGCTTCGAAGATGGGTGAACTTACAGAAAAGAATGAAACTAAATGCAAGGGGGTGTAAAACATAGGATCAGGTCATAAAGTAACAGCAAATCAGAGCAGTTTACAGGCTCAAACCATGGGAAGCCTGAAGTCAAATTACCCTTTGTAATGGGAAAAGAACCCATA
Organism: Podocnemis expansa; assembly: GCA_007922195.1. NCBI lineage: Eukaryota > Metazoa > Chordata > Testudines > Podocnemididae > Podocnemis > Podocnemis expansa. The sequence goes on along the minus strand of ML682060.1, from coordinate 3,705,220 downwards.
GTCCGAATTAAGTCCTGCTTTCACAGAATTTAGCTTGCATATTAATTTGAGTTCAGCTGTTTCTCTTTGAAGCCTTGATGTCCCAGGTACATCTCTAACGACAGTCGTTAACAAATGCATCATCGAGTGATTAGGAAGATGGCAGTGCTCAGCAACTATGGGATTGGGCCCATATACTGTAATGCACATGGAAGACCATACCCTTGGCAGAAACAAAGACATTGTATCTCATGCTGCCTGGGAGCAAGAAGAGGGTAAAAGAAATGCAATTATAACAGTTTCATCTTACTTGGGTGAAGAACAAATACGATACAGTCAGAGAGTAGCAGTGAACTCTCACTGTTCATGGATTTTTTCAGTGAGGGGCATGTTCAAGAAAACTGCCTCAGAAAACTCTTACGCATATCATAGCCATAAATCATGGGCAGCAAAATAATTTTCCCCAAGCCAATGGCATCTTGTTGCTATACCTTGAGTGTAAATTACTAACAATCAGCAACTCACCTAGGAAATGGAGGAAATCTACAATATATTTACAATTTATCAGAGGTGAATACACTCTTGGCAGAATTTAAGATCCCCATAAAAATATAAAGAAATGGGTTAGACCCCCCAGGACTGGCAGAGTTCTCCTTAGTAAAGGGCCCAAGAACTGGGGAAAAAGCTACTTTTATAGCTCCTTTTCCCATTGCTGGATCTGTCTGGTTTGACCCTTAACAAAGTAACACCAGACAAGAACACACATGGGGCACTTTCTAGTGCTTACAAAATCTGATGTAAATCTAAACTAACTGCATGGGCTGCAAGGGAGTTCCTCTAGATTTACATTATTGTAAAAGAGATCAGAATCAGGTCCATCTAAGAGGACATTCCGAATGAACTCTGACATGGGAATTCTTTTCTCTAGAGACCTGATGGCAAAGTGAAGGATGCAAAGGGGGCACACTTTAAAATGTACTGGACTTACTGGTATTTTTCGTGGTTAATTCATTGAATCCTACTAGTAATAATGTAAAATGTCCCATTTGCAACCTTCCATATAAATGGAAGAAAGGCTTCTTTCTCTTTTGGTTCCCTGATGTTCCCCTTAGGTACATCCGGTAGCCGCAAAATCATTTTGTATATCAAATTCCTCATTGAGCTGCACATACACCTCTAGTCAATCATATCTTTAGTACTTAGTACTGGAGTCTTTCTACTGTTTGGTACAATGCTATTGTCTGTACAGGATTAACCTAGTGTGATTAACCTACTATCGTACTAATGGGTACTTTCCCTTCACCCACACAGAACTGCTGGGCAAGATTGTAGCCAGAGAAGGGGACTGTTGCACAGGTCAATGTCCAGCTGCTAATGGAATTCATAAGCTCCAAAGTACAAGAGACAGGAGTGACATTCTGAAGTCTGAGAGGATCAAGCTTAGAAGAGGGCCAAATACTGCATGTAAACAGGAGTTGCAGTCTGGGAGGTGAGATACAAAGACTGAGCTAAGCAACCTGCTGCTGGCAGGGAACCATCAGGAGCCACAGCAGCCAGATGCCTAGCAGTTAGAGGAGAGTGCGTGGGGATGACAGTACAGCACAATTATCCTTCTGCCTCTTTACTGGACATGCCTTCGGGGTTGGACTAGGAACTGTTGTTTCAATTTGTTAAAATAATTGAGCTTGGAGAGTTTGCATCTTTTAATTCTGTTGCTGGCTCAATGTGGGTATGTCTACAGTGTGTTTAAGTCAACTTAAAGGTCCTTAAGTCAACTTCGACAAAGCCCTGCCTACATTGCAGGGCAATAAAGTCGACTTTAGCATCAGGTACGGTTGTCTTTCAGTTAAGTCAACTTTATAAAGTCAACTTAAGGCACTGTGGAGGGGGAGTTGCCTTAAGTCGACTTAATTGGCCTCCCAATCACAGAAAACATGGGGATGGGGGCTGGCTAGAAGGCACAACACAGCTTGGGAGAATTCCCAGCTGTGTGGACCACAGCCAAACTCCACATTTTCCCTGATTGATCTGGCATCTCCTCCGTTCTGAGCCTGACCAGGCATTGCAGCCCACCCTGGCCATTTCCCCCATTCTCAGCTCAACCCCAGCATCTCAGCCAGACTCCAGCATCTCCCAGCATCGCAGCCGGACCTCAGCATCTCAGCCTGACCCTCGCATCTCCCTGCATCGCCGCCCGACCGGGCATCTCACCGCATCGCAGCCTGACCTCAGCATCTCCCCCATTCTTAACTTGACCCTGCCTGTCTCCCCTATTCTTAGCTGGACCCTGTATGTCTCCCTTGTTCTTAGCTGGACCCCACATGTCTCCCCTGTTCTGCCTGACCCTGCATGTCTCCCCTTCTCTTAGCCCAACCCCTCATGTCTCCCATTCTAAGCCCATCTCACGTCTCCCCCATTCTCAGCCCAACCTTGCCTGTCTCGGTTCTTCTTTGCCCAAACCAGGAGCATTGTTGCTATGGAGGAAGACCCGGGGCCTGGGCACAGGCTCCGCTCCCCCAGGCATGGCCCCAGCCCCTTTGCTGTGATCCAGAGGTAGGATCCTAGGTTCCTGCTGGTGACGGGGCTGGGCAAGACAGTGGCTGTTGGGGGTGGCCGAGCCAGGGAGATGCAGGCGCCTCTGTAGCCAGCCCAGATCTTGCTTCCTGGCTGAGAGGCACAGGCACTTCCATGGCCAGCCCAGACCCGGATGCTCAGCTGGGGGCAGGGCCGGGAGAGGAAGCGGGTGCCCCAGAGATTCGGGGCACTGGCGCTGGGACTCGGGGCACATGTCCCGTGTGCCAGGTGCCAGTGACGCCCCTGGCCCAAACCCATGTGTCTCCCCACTTGCTCTTCTCAGCCCATTTTTCTTGTCTTCCACTTCTCTGCCTAAACCTGTGCATCTTGCCCCTTGCCCTTCTCTGTCCAAACCTCTGTGTCTCACCTGTGCCCTTTTCAGCCTGACCCTGCCTGTCTCTCCACCTTTCTGCCCAAGCCTGTGTGTCTACCCTTCTCAAAGGACCCCCTGATATTGTTGTAAACCAAACAAGGAGTCCAGAGGCACTGCTTAAGACTAACAAATTTATTTATTGAATGAGCTTTCATGGGAGAAAAATCCCACATCATCAGACAGTTTGAAAATGGGGGAATTTACAGAATGGTAGGAAATAAATTCAGGGGAGTATAAGACAGAGGATCGGGTCACACTGTAACAGCAAATCAAAGCAGTTGTTAAGATTCAAACACTGGGAAACAGCACATTGAAAGAAAGAAAGAAAGTTGCTATTTCTTTTAAATTAGATTGTGTGAAAGCAGGATTAAATCCTGACCATGGATCCCCTCCTCCCCATTATAACAGGTGATTTGACTTCACCTTCCTCTATGTGCTGTTTCCATGTGTTTGAAACTTAACAGCACCTGGTCCAGAGCCAGAGGAGTCAGGGTGACACAGGGAGGGTGTGAAGTGCTGTGCTAGCACATCGCTGGGCTATGGCAGGCTCCCTGGCCTCCCTCTTGCCCCACACAGTATGGAGGGTGGTGTGGTCACTCACTTCCTGTGGTAGAGGAGTGACCAGAAGAGAGGGGGCACCTCTGCTGTGGTGCACTGTAGGCCAGGTACCCACAATGCACCGCTCCTAGGAGCTGCCAGTGTGGACATGGGCAGTCTCCTGGCATTTTGAGTGTAGACGTGCTAAACCAGCTTAATAAGGTTTACTTTAAGAAGATTTTATTAAGCTGGCTTAACCAAGCCCTGTAATGTAGACATAGCCGATCAGTGTACATTCTACTCCACTGAGGTCTAGCGCTTAGAATATCTAAAACGCTCACTTCTGAGCTTGTGGTATGTATACAGCACATGCTATCAGACTTCCAGGGCATACTGGTACAACATGACTCACAGTAATGTCTCAAAGTAGGGCTGAGAACAGAATTGCACAGTTTTTGTTTAATTTCATGTTGTTTTGTTGGGCCTTGTTTTTATATGCTTATGACTGGGTCACACACTGGAGAGTTTAGTTACTATTATTCATTACAAATTTTCATACCTAAGGTTTTTGAGTGGCTAATCATCAATAGTTCTTAATTAATAATATTATTAATTAGACATGACTCACATGGAAGTCTAAGGTCCCTTAGGTCATGAAGTCCAATCACTGTTCACTGAATTTATAAATTAACTATTTTTGAGCTGCACATGGGAAAACATAAGGACTTTGTTTTTCACCCATTCATTCCTTCTGGGATCATGGTGGGCTCTTCCAGGCTCCCTTCCCTCTCTTGTGACCTAAACTCACTAGGCAGGTGGTCCTCATACAACTTATTGTATAAGGACTGTATATTTTTGTGCCTATAGTTCTGTTTTGAGCATGGTATGCTGATGTTTCATGCCACTCTTCTACCTCATTGTCTCTAGTAAAGTGTAGTCCATGATCATGTTCCCATTTGAAAACTCTCGTGGGATTGTTTGATGGTTGGGATATAGGTCATCAGAGCCAGCTGACATTTTTCAGTTTTAGATTTTGAAAAGATATTTTTCATCAGAAATTCAAACTGCTGTGATTTGCCCCATCCCCAAATTAGGTACACACATACATGCACAAACACACATTACATACACACATGCACGTGCACATACAAACACTCCAGTTTTCTATATTTATTTAATTAATTAAATCTGACGCAGAGCTTGTGGAAGTATTTTTGGGGGGGCATATTAAAATTTTAAAAAATTGCAAAAGTGTGCATCTATGCAACTGCAGTTTGCAACCTGTAAATTCTTGGTGAAGTTTGTAGATTCTGGTAGTGGATTTTCCATATCTTATCCCTGTGGTGTCCTGAAATGAAACCACTTTTGATTTTGCAGAAAATAAAGCCTAAATGACAGCTAAATCTTCCTCTCTTTGTTACCATATTTCACTTGTTTGGTTTGTAAAATAAAATAAACAGAACAAACCAATTTTTTTTTTGCAGTTTCCCATTTTAACAGAACATTGCAGTACGCCATTTCTACCACTATGTGATGTTGCATGATGCTATAAATTAGCTCAGGAGTCTCAAACTCAAATCACCACGAGGGCCGCATGAGGACTAGTACATTAGTCTGAGGGCTACACTGCTGAAACCTTTTCGTACAACAATATTCCAAATGCTGGTCTTTAAGTGCCACAAGACTCCTTGCTTTTTTTTGGTAACAATAGTGTCATTGAGGGCCACAGGAAACAGCTTTAGGGGCCACATGCAGCCCACGGGCCGCATGTTTGTGACCCCTGAATTAGCTGCACAGCAGTAAGAGGCACATGATTCACAAGGGTGTTTGCCTGTGGTATGCAGGCACATCATTGTTCCTGTATCTCAGGGAAAAAAACTGGAGAAGGTCATTCTCTATGAAGGTAAAAGAATATTCAGATCTCTATTTCAGTGGTATATTGGACTGGTGAATGGAGACCTAGTTTCTGGTTCTCTACCTCTTTCTTGGGTCTGAACCCTTCTAATAGCTCACTGCTGTAGCACTTTGAAAATTGTGGGTGGTTTGAAAATAAAATCTTTTATTTGAACTCTCACAAACTTGGAGGATTTGGATAAAATGGAACTTGGATATGAAACACGTCCAGTTTTGTAAAACAAACAAAACAAAGCTTGATGAGAGCACAGCTAATGTGGAATATGTTAGGCTTGGTATAAGACTTAGTTTGCTAACGCCTGGCAAAACATAAGCCACTGCTTGTGCCCACTACAGATAAAGACAAAAACAAGATTTCTTATCTGAATCACTTCATAAGCTTTGGTGATCTGAAGAAACTGGGATATGAATTAAAACCTTGTTCATTCAGAAAACAAACCCTAACTTATGGCAAGCAGTCACTTAGCCTTCCCCTACTCTATTTCACCTACTTGGTTTGTAAAGCAAAGCTATGGGCTTCTCAGTCTGTTTCTCTAGCAGAAATGCAGTCACTGCATTCATATATTTGTCATTGCCTAGAGAGCTTTTACACCTTTTCCCCTAAAGTCCTACTCATGCTCCTTAGACAATCACAAGGGTCAAGCTGTTAAGGGAAACTGCATGATCTAAAGTATTAAGGAGTGGAAAATGGTACCTAACATTGAGAAGGCATACTCTGTTATAATGAAACAATTGTTCATAGTTGGTCTTTCACATAGTCTGGTAGAGTGAACATAAGTGAACTGACTAAGAACAAAAAAAAAAATCAATGTTATATTATGCTAGCAACTGAAAGTGTGGCACTGTGGTCATACCATTAACTGGTTTAGAAAATAAATTCACTAGTCCAAAAGGCTTTCCTATAGTTCAAATTATAGCATGTCAACTCTACTTGTCACTATTGTCTAATATATTTTTATAGGGAGGCAATCCAATCAAACTTTTTGATATCATGTAACACAGCCATAAGCTGTTCTGTAATTTAAATGTACTATAACAGAATTGGAGGTTTTCTGGTGAATTTCTTTTCCAAACAAATTATAATTCTATATATAAATAAAAAAGTGACTTTTTGTATGGTTTAAAATTAACTGCTATGATACTTGAGAGTGATTAAATCAATTAGCAGTTTTAGTTTATTTCTAGAATGTAAATATTTATTTATACTGTCTACACTGATTCCTCAGCTCAGTATAGTGGTTACTAATCTTATGTTTCTTAAGTGCCTGAAGCACTTATTGGCATCATTGCGAATTGGAGTGACTGAAAAATGAAGATTAATTCTTAACAGATATGAACATTTATCAAAGTTTGAGTTTTAGGTACATACAGTTGCAACAAACCACGTTGCCAAATTTGCCCACATATCTGCACAAAAGACGCTATCACAGGATTTAATCAAGCCAGCTACTCCATCAAGGGCTCATTTACCTGCTTATCTGCCAATGTGATTTATGCCATCATGTGCCAGAAATGCCCCCACCCTTTATAAATTGGACAAGCAGCACAATCTCTGCACAAAAGAATAAAGGAGTACAAAACTGACTAACATGGCTGCCCCTTTGGAACTTGGAGATCAGGAATTGCAACATTCAAAAGCCAGTAGCTGAACATTTCAGTCTTTTTAATCACTATGTTGAAGATTTGTTTATAGCTGTGCGCAAGCAAATGGGTAACACATCAAGACTTCAAAGAGAAACTGCAGAATTGGAATTGAAATGCAAATTTGACTGTGTAAAAGCAGGATTAAAATCATGACTATGGATTCTTTTCCCATTACAAGAGGTGATTTGAACTCACCCTCCTCTATGTGCTGTTTCTCAGTGTCTGAATCTTAACAACTGCTTTGATTTGCTGTTACAGTGTGACCTGATCCCATGACTTACACTTCCCTGCATTTATTTCCCACATCTTCAAAGCATCTGATGAGGTGGGATTTTCTCCGACAAAAGCTCATGTGATAAATAAATTTGTTAGTCTTTAAGTGCCACAAGACTTGGGCTATGTCTACACACAAGGTTTTATTTCGAAATAAGTCATTCCGAAATGACTTATTTCGAAATAAAACCTTTATTTCGAAAAAACAACTTGATTTGAAATTCATCCCAGGGTGCTAAACACCCTGGGAGGAAAGGCCACCCCCTCAGCACCCTGGCCAGGGTGCTGACGGGAGTCAAGCCACAGGGCATGGGGGGCTGCCCCCAAGACCAGCGGGGAGCCCTGCAGAGGGGTGCCGATGCCTCGCTCTCCCCACTGCTGGGGTTTCTCAGAAGCCCGGCGGCAGGGTGCAGGGGCGGCAGGGTGCAGGGGCGCCCTGCTCTGCCCGCTGCTGGGGCTGCTCCCAAACCCCACAGTGGGGTCTGGGGGCGCCCGGCTCTCCCTGCCGCCAGGGCTGGTGGCAAACCCCGCGGCAGGGGGCCGGGGCCCCGGCTTTTCCCCACCGCGGGGGCTGCAGCCACAGGGATCCGGGTCCCGCCGGCCCCTCAGGCCCTGGGCTCAGTGGCGGCAGCGGCTGCGAGCCCCGCGGCTCACCCGGCACCAGCTCGGGGGCCTGCAGCCGCGGGCGGGGTGGCCACAGCCCGGGCGGCTCACCCCGCGCCCTGTTGAGGGGGCTGCAGCCCCCAGCGGGGTGGCTGCACCCAGGGCGGCCGATGCCGCACCCTGCTGGGGGGCGCTGCGTCCACCCCGCCCGCAGCTGCAGGCCCCTGAGCTGGTGGCGGGGTGAGCCGCGGGGCTCGCAGCCGCTGCCGCCACTGAGCCCAGGGCCGGAGGGGCCGGTGGGACCCAGCTCCCCGTGGCTGCAGCCCCTGCGGCCGGGAAAAGCCAGGCCCTGGCACCCTGCCGTGGGGTTTGCCACCAGCTCTGGCAGCGGGGAGAGCCGGGTGCCCCAGACCCCACTGTGGGGTTTGGGAGCAGCCCCGGCAGCGGGCAAAGCGGGGCATCAGCACCCCTCCGCAGGGCTCCCCAGTGGTCTTGGGGGCAGCCCCCCATGCCCTGCGGCTTGTCTCCCCTCAGCACCCTGGCCGGGTGCTGAGGGGGTGGCTCTTCCTCCCAGGGTGCTAAGTACCCTGGGAGGAAGTTCAAATCATGTTGTTTCAGAATCCATTTGTTCCGAAACAACATGTCCAAATGACATTATTTTGAAATGATCATTTCGAAATAACAGCCATTTCGAAAACATCCAGGTTTAACTGTTTCGAAACAACAATTCTTATTTCGAAAGGACAGAATCCGTCCTTTCGAAATAAGAAAACGTCATGTAGACTAAATTTCTTTTATTTCGAAATAACGAGTGTTATTTCGAAATAAAAGTGTCGTGTAGACATAGCCTTGTTGTCTGTTTTTCTTTCCCTGTATAATGATCCATAGTCAAGCATCTCTCTCTGGGAGTCAGGTGGATTAGGTTCCTGTACTGTTTCTTGTGTGAATGCCTTGATAAGTGCCTGCCTCATGCCACAGAAAATGGCAGGAGGAGCTAGTAGAAGCGTCTGCACTATCCTGTTTAGCTCAGTGGTTAGAGCACTCACTTGGGATGTGGAAGACCCAAAAGAAAGGACTTGAACAGTGGCTTTCCATCTCTCAGAGGAATGCTCTATGGACAGTGGGCTATAGAACATTCAGATGCAGGTTTCTTTCAAGCTCTCATAAAATCATAGGGTTGGAAGGGACCTCATGAAGTCATCTAGTCCAACCCCCTGCTAAAAGTGAGACCACTCCCACTAAATCAGCCCAGGCAGGGTTTTATCTAACCAGGCCTTAAATGTTTCCAAAGATGGAGATTCCATCACCCCCCCTAGGTAACCCATTCCAATGCTTCACCACCCTCTTAGTGAAAAAGTTTTTCCTAATATCCAACCTTGACCACTCAGCTGCAGCTTGAAACCATTGCTCCTTCTTCTGCCCTCTGTTACTGCTGAGAACAACCTCCTTTTTGGAGCACCTCTTCAAGTAGTCGAAGGCTGCTATCAAATCTCCCCTCAGTCTTCTCTTCTGCAAATTAAATAAGCCTAGCTCCTTCAGTCTCTCCTCGTAAGTCATTTGCCCCAACCCCCTAATCATTTTTGTTGCCCTCCTCTGGACTCTCGCTAATTTGTCAAAATCCTTTCTGCAGTGCAGAGCCCAAAACTGGACACAGTATTCCAGGTTTGGCCTCACCAGCACTGTACAGAGGAGAATAATCACATCCCTCAATCTCTTAGTAACACTCCTACAGATGCAACCCAATATGCAATTGGCCGTTTTAGCAACAAGAGCACATTGTTGACTCATATCCAGCTTCCCATCTATCAGAAGGCTCAGGTCTTTTTCTACAGTGCTGCTACTTAGCCAATTGGTCCCCAGCTTGTAGCAGTACATGAGATTTTTTTGTCCTAGGTGCAGGTCCAATGCTCCAATTTTCTAGGTCTCTCTGAATCCTATCCCTGCCCTCCAGGATGTTTACCATTTCCCTCAGCTTGGTGTCATCTGTGAATTTACTGAGTATACTTCTATCCCATCATCCAGATCATTTAATGAAGATGTTGAACAGAAGCATCTTCTAGTGTTGATAAATAATTAGTCATTCTCTGGGAAGAGAGCGACAGTGACTGTGTTGTCTGGTGTTAGGGCACTCATCTGGGATGTGAGGAATGCAGGGTCCAGTCTCCCAGTTCTGATTACCCTTTCATCCTTGGTGAGCGCTCTAGCTACTAAGCTAAAAGTTATAAGATGGGTGGAGACATCCAGTGCAACCCTAGATTTTTGAGTGGAACCTGATTGGATAGGTGAATGCCTAGCTTTCCTTTGTTTCTGTATTGTTCTGTGACCAAGGTGACAGATGGGCATCTGGATACATGAGGTGAGGTGGCAGTGCACAGGCCCAGAGGAAGCAATGTTAGTGTTGGGGAAATTTTTACTCTGAATACATTAGCACTGGGTGAGTTTAAGCACCTAAAGAGTTTGGCATGTGTTTTGTGCATCTCACTAATGCCTAAACCTGGGACTTACACATCTAAATCTGGGGCATAGATACCAAAGCGCCTGTGTGAAGTCCATCTACAAGCAGATCAATACACAAAGTCTCACAGAAATTCCCCAACCTCTAAATTCTAAATATTGGTTTCAAAAGACAGTCTGGCCATCCTCAGAATTAATCACTAACTATCTCCTCTCAGACTGAGGTTCTGAGCCTACAAACTTTATTCTTATGGTTGTTAGCCTTTGCTATTTCAAGTCGTCATTCTCAGTTCTGTAAGGTGGCCAGGTTGCTCAAGGGGGAGTGAGGTAAAAAAGTTCCACTATACAGCATACTTTCTATTTTTGACCAACTCTCATGTATTTACTCCATGATTATCAGATACTGTATATGTCCCTTGCAAGCACTTTCATACCTTCAGTAACCTAGCATGAAAGGTGACAATCCCAGATGTCAGTATGAATTTAGCAACTTTTTAAAAAGAGTTCACTGCAGGATATAAGAACTACTGAAATAATTTAGTTAGCCCATTTTCCTATTTTGTTATTTTTTGGGAGGGAAGGGGTGCAGGGACTGGGAGGGTGTGATTTGGAATTGCCAGTGGGGTTAATTGCTTGACTGTTTTGTCAAATGTTAGGTTCCAGGACAGATATTTGTGTATATATGAACAACTGTTTTTTAATAATCTGCCAAGAAGCTATAATCTTCCTATTGCAGTCCCCCTGGGATTTAATTAGAATGGTTTTCTAGAGCTTGACATGTTTATGGGGCATAGGTAAAGAGACAGTTCATAAAGCTGTCAATTTTCTGAGAAATTAAAGAAAAATTGGGTAGCTTAGTACCGTGGCAATTCTATGCTGCTGATACTAGCATTGCAAACAATGAAATCAAAGGCAACGTAACAAGATACTGATGCATTAGAGACTGGGAGGGTTAAAAATACTGTACAAGAGCATTTGTCAATTTGAATGCGTAAAGAGAGAAATATGGAAAACAAAATATAAACTTGGGTAGCTTCATATTAGGCGCTCAGGCTTCAATGGTGCAAAGCTGAACAATAGTCTCTTCATTGCTTCAATGCTAGCTGTTAACTTAGACTCACCGAGGGCCAGTGGGAAGGAAAGAAACCTGTTATCTGCAAGGAAGTCAGACTGGTGTCTAAGACCAGTTCCTGTTGTGTATGTTACTTATTTACAGGAATCTCAGCATGTTCTGTAATGTAAGTGACAGGTGTAATATCCTCAACAGAGAGCTATAGAATTCTACTGCCTCTTCTTTTAGTAAAAAAAGATGATAAACTGTTCAGTGTGGATGGACGTTTTGCCTCTTAAAAGAAGAGCAGTTTTCATGTCTAATTTTTATATCCAAGTTTGCATTGTATGCTCATAACTGATACATACAAAAGCTCAATTCTTCTTCAGAGTGGCATAGGGAGGAACATTCTAGATACTAAATCATGCACTCTTTTGCATCTGTGCAGTGTCACAAAGACTTCAGTTCAGCTGCATGAGTATAACTGAGAGCAGAATGTTGCTTTAAATATTTACACTCTCCACGTCCCCCATATTTCTCCACACTCTGACACACAAGGGTTTTCACATTTAGTTTTTACAGCTAGGTACAGACCCGAATTCTCTTCTCAGCCTTGTGTAAATCCCCTGTACCTGGGCTGATGCTAATAGATTTCAATAGTAGAGAAACCAGTATTAGTAGAAAGTCTCTCTTTATATCATAGGGTTAACCAAACTCCTGGAAATTCAAGAGGGGATTAACATCCTGAACTGACTGTGATGGTACAGGTCCATACTGTATAAAATAACTAAGGAAAATATTGCATGGTGATGTACCACCTTTCAACCTAAAGGAACTTGAATAGCAATGCTGACTAAAGCCTCAGTCCTACAACTGACTCCTTGAGGGTTGACATTGGCCTCAGTGAGGTCCCGTTAGAAGTCAACTCACAGTTGTAGGATGAGAGCTTGTAAGCAAGGATCTTTTCACCACTGAAGTGCAATCATCTGAGAATGAAATGGAGCAATGCTTTTATTCACCACAGAGAGCAGTGCTACACAACATGCTAGGGGGAATGTGATGAATACCACAACCAAAAGAAATTTGAGACAGAAACTATCTAGTAGAGGAAACCAGGGTGAAGAAGGCTAGTTCTTATGAAAAAGTGATTTGGAGATTATTATCCCTCTTTGACTTTGTTAGATAACTCTGCTAATGTAACAGTAATTTTGAGTAACCTGGTGAATATACTCTACTTTGATTTTTTTTATATTCTTTTAAAAAAAGATAAATTCCTTCATAAGAGGCTTAGTCATGTCACCAAGAATAAAAGTTTTATCATGGGCTACCAATTTTGTTGTAAGGGGTTGGCCTCAGCAGCTGGAGTTGTATCCTTATTTTTTCATGTATATATAAAAAGGCGGTTTCCCTGTCAACGTTATATTAAATTACCTCATGTTGCTTTTCACATGATTTTTGAAGCAACACTTTATTTTTTTTTTCAGCTTTTGCCTTTCAAATCTAAGTGTTGTTTTCATACAAAAGGTAGCTCAGACTTTACATGATAAAGCTTTATACCACTGAGTGAATAATTTTTTACTCCCTGTCATACAAGTAAACAATTCCTTTGACTCTTTTTGTCTGCTGCCCATTTCTGTAATTTGTTTAATATATTTATCTGGAAAGTTATCAGATCTCAGTGGCAAAGAAACTCTGAAAAGTTGTTCCACTATTACAAAATGAGAAAGGAAGTTTCGACCAAGATTAAACTTTAATAGGGCCTACCTACAACTGGAGGAATATTGGGGCAGATCCCTAGCTGGTATAAAATGTCAGAGCCCTATTGATATTAGTGGAAGATCTGCTCCATTCCTCATATTTCCTGGTTAGACTGACTTTGATCTGCTATCGGGGAGGAAATAATGAAGAATATATGTGTCCAAGAAATTATTTTAGGAATTGATGAGAAAAGCGTGTTTTCTCTCTGCATGATATAGGGTTTAAAAAGGCTCTGCATTTCTCCTTGAAGTTATATGAAAGTCTGGTGTTGACTAAGCTGATGGCTGGCTGCGACCTTTGAAGATATAGTAACTACTAAAAACACTAGTTTATACTGTTAGCTTGTCCTCCTTACCTTTATCTACATTTGTCTGTCTATTCATTTGTCTGTTGTTACACATTGTCAACGTTTTAGATTGTGAGCTCTCTGGGTCAGGGACTGTATTTGTTGTTAGTTTATACATTGCCTAGTACAGTCATATGTTAATCCTTGATTGGTGTCCTTAGCCACTACTGCAATAGCAATGATAATTAATCTATCACCCTTATTATGGATGCTCTGGTTTATCTGCACTTTTTGTTCTCCACCTCCCCCTTCTCTCTCCCTCTGTCTTGCTCCTCTGGTCTGTCTTCTCCCCTTTATCTTCATTAAGATTTCTGCACTTTTTTCCCTCACTGTTCAAGTCTCTTCTATTCCCAGCTTTTTAAATTATAGTCATTACTCCTATAAAAGATATTGTAAGAAGCCATCAGATACAGAGTTTGTGTGATGTGTCTCTTATAAACCATAAACCACCTGAGGGAGAATACTTTCTCAGCCCAGAACATCATATTTTTGTCTCTTGCAAGATTATTTAACTTCCTGTCTTTTTCTCATTTCTTTCTAAGTTCCTAACATACTTACTGGGTTTTTTTCATAGACCTATAAAATAAAACCTACCAAACCATCAGATCTAGTTATTGTTTTATATTCCAACACGTCCATGATAAAAAGGGAGAATAAAAGTTTATGGGCAAAGAGAATAAAAAAAGAAAGGAGTAAAAGGCAAGGCGAGTCTGTACTATAGGTCAGCAAAGTAACACAGAGATTGAGTGCAGATCAAAGAAACTTAAAAATTATTTGACAGCATTTGATTTAGAACAGGCACACTGGGAAGTCTCCTGTAATAATTTATCCTACCTTTCGCTGGTAGAGTGCTGAGCTGTCTTGAAAGAATACAGAGAGTGCAGAGTGTGGCCACTCTTTTCATTTATGGTTTCAGAATATGGGATGTAGTGTAATGTGTCAGTGTATGATCAAGGTGCCACTCTATATAAGTACTGCTATAGCTGTGAGAGACTGAGTGTGTTGGTTTTTTATTTGTTTTATGTTTTTTTTAAACAGATCACTGTGAAATGAGTGTTCATGAAAAGTAGCAGATTCCTCTGCATTTCATGAGTCTGATGGAAAAAAGTACGAACAGAGAGACACACCCTCACTCTGCCTTCCTGAGATTCCTTTTTTCTACAGCTTTTTTCTTCTCAGTCCTATCATTCAGATCTGTTAGGAAGGCCTACTAAAAGGTGCACTGGTCATTGGCTATACAATATGCTAAATTCAAGTTCAGTGTCAGTTTAAATTCTGACACATCCTCTGCTGTGGTACTAACTGCACTTGAGTTTTAGAACAGTGTAACTCCATAATGTACAGTTGAGTTAATCTTAATTTATATTGGAGAATTGGGCCCTGTAACTCATTGCTGCTGTGCCAATAGGAGGACCTGGATGATCAAATGAGTCTTTTCTATATATTACTGCTATGATATAAATAATGATTAGCAGGATGTGAAATTATTCTGTGAAGTTCTTTGGTCTGTGTTATATAGAAAGTCAGCCAAATCTACAAATATAGTGCACTTCAGTCAGAAATATTGCCCAGATCATTGCCTAGTTTGAAATCATATATTAATTCACTCTTAGTTATTTAAGTCATAAACTAAGATAAGCCAAAACTTACTCTAGGACTGATTGGAAATTCCAGGTGAAATGGTCAAAGTAATGATGTTTAGGGAGCAATGTTTAGGCTCTACCTAGTGGTGGTAGCAACCTCAGAATAATGCCAAAGCAGTTGATGATAATGACAGCAAAAGACCTAGACAAACCATTGATAGGTTTGGCTACTTCCAACTGTATTTACTCTGATAAGCAAGCTCTATAGAATAGATTGCACAGTGCTCATGTGGTAGTTTTCTGTCTAGGGCTAGTGCTCCATTGTATGTTATTTCAACATATTTACCTCTAGTGGAAATCTGAAAAACTTGAGATTGTCCTGTTGGCTGGCTCCAAGCCTTTCTATCACTTGTCTCTCTCCTGTTTAGGAAAAAATGGCATAAAATAAATTTAATTTCTTTAAGTAACATAGTATTTCCTTTTGTAAGTGACTCTGGAGAACAAATCAGACAAGAATTTCTTCTTTATGGCTGCCCCAATATTATATATTCAGCATCAGCAGCCATGTAGTATTCAGCCAGTGATAAGCTCCAAAATCACAAGTCAGCTGCTCTTAAAATCATGAGATTGGTTTAAAATTGAGATGTTAGGAATAATAAATTTTGGGTTCTCTTTATATGACTTCTGCTTTTTGGGAGCTCATATTTTCAAGATTTGCTCTGTAACAGCAAGGGCTAGAAACTTGCATTTTTCTTTTGTGAAAGCTAAGATTCTCATATGATAAGGTGCATCCAAGACCTGGGACTTTAAAAAAAACCCAAAATATTGCAAAACTAAATAGCAAAACAATGTAAGGTTGTCAGCAAGCACAACACCTGTTTAAAGATTCTCCTTTGTGTCCTTGGGAATAGCTGATTACTCTGTGACAACAAATCCAAGTATAATATTATGGACCATTTATAGGATATATGTTTTTGATTGCAGTAGATGCCCATTCTGGGTGGCCTGAAGTATTTTTTATGAATTCAACCAGTTCAGCTCAGAGACCAGAGGTGGTAACTCTCTTGTATTCACAGGTGCAACTTCTTGAACAGATTGCAAGTGACAGTGGAATTAAATTCAGATCCAAAGTGTTTCAATTGTTTGTCTTACGCAAAGGTGTCAGACATGTCACATCAGTTCTTTACCATCCTGCTACAAATGGTTTAGTGGAAAAGTTTATCCAGACATTCAAGCAGGTGATTTGTGCTACAAGTCTGGATAAACGTACCTTGTGCTTCAATTGTGAATTTTCTGTTGGCCTCTTGGAAAGCAATGCTTACTATTACAACTCAAACATCAATATGTTGTTTATATGCTGTAATTTAAGGTCTTGCCTGCACTTGTTAAAGTTGGATCCTCAGAGAGGCATTCTTAAATAAAGCAAGCATGGTCAAGTAGTCACAAATAGTCACATCCAAAGGTTCAGATTCTGTATGGAAGAGTAAGGGTTAGTAAGGAACTACTGGGATAATTCATGGAAAACTGGAGTGAATACATCACAGCCTGGTTCTTTCTCACTTACCAGGTAGAAGTGGCACAGAATACGTCATAGACACAACATGTAAATCAGCTTTTGAGAATAATTTCAACAGGATGTTCTCCTCCAATTACTCCTGTTGAGAACACCGAATCTGCAGAGCAGTCACCTACAATGACTAGTGATGGCACCAGTTAGCTACAAGTCCCAGGTTCTCCTACAGGTGTCACGAAGGAGATGGAGATGTCACTAGAAGTGGATCCCTGCATGGATACAAATAAGTGGATCTGTATCTGATCTGCATCAACAAGAAATGATCCGCAGATATCCATGTTGTATCCACAGATGTGGATATAATGCAGATATGCACGGATATCCACATATTTGCAGGGCTCTAGCTCTATGCAGGTAAAAATAAGGGGACCTGTATCCGATCTGCATCCACAAGAAATGGTCTGTGGATATCTGCATTGGATCTACAGATGCGGATATCTGTGTATATAATGCAGATATCTGTGTATATAATGCGGATATCCGTGGATTTGTAGGGCAAAGTTTAGACATCTGGATACTTTGTGGTGATCCAGAGGGGTTATAAGCTATGTCTCAAACTCAGTTTTGTAGAATGTCATATCTTTAATGACAGTTATGTCTTGGTAACTTTAAAAAATCCTTTTCCCATTAAAGTGAAAGGAATATGTAGTGAAATAGTATTCAACCATTGTGCTGCAGGAGCTGTCTGAGTGTACTATGAAATTTTGTACAAAGGTAATGAAAAATCAATGTAAAACATACATTGTTTCATCTTGAACAATATTCTATCCAACTAAAATTGCAACTCATAAAACTTGTGAAAATTAATCATTAAATTAAACTTCGATTCTAAAACATGAACATTTTAAAGGCAGGAGGTCAAAGGGCAAAATTGAAATGATGTTTATTTTTTTCCATTGGATTTGAAACATTAATATATTTGATCCTTCTTTAGGTTGTTGTATACACTGTGTTGCCAACTTCTCTAGTAAGACAGTCAGCATAATAAATGTAAGTAAATGTGATGTTTATGAGCAATCAATTCATCTGAAAAAAGTGGGTGTGCATGGAATTGTTTGTCTCACTGAAATGTGCTATGTTACTGAAAAGGTTGGGAAGCACTGAGGTAGTATATAGGAAATGGGTAGTAACCCTTTTAATAGTTGGGAGCTTTGTAATAGCCTTCACTCTCTTCTCTGTTTGACAAGCTGCCCAAACACTATAGCAGCAGCAGTGTATGCATGTGGTTTGTCTTGTGTGTTATATATCATTAGTAACCCTTATTTGAACCCTATAGTGTTTATGTGCTTACTCTGTGTTATGTTTGTTGTACAAAGAGCAAAACTTACAGTAGGCACCTCATTTCCACTGTGTCGATGAAAATCTCCTTTAAAGCATTAGCAAGTTTGGGCAGTGTGGCGGCTCTCCAGATCCGGCCTAGCCTGCTGTGACTGAGACTCTGATTGGTTGGCAGACCACAGCAGAGGCGAGCTGGGATTGGCTAGAGTGCTTCCTTCTTTTCCCCTGTGCTGTGA
Organism: Podocnemis expansa; assembly: GCA_007922195.1. Taxonomy (NCBI): domain Eukaryota; kingdom Metazoa; phylum Chordata; order Testudines; family Podocnemididae; genus Podocnemis; species Podocnemis expansa. The sequence goes on along the minus strand of ML682060.1, from coordinate 3,687,044 downwards.
CTTGGATCATGTAAGTGGATCAGAAGCATACCCTGCTGTGCCAGGAGCCTGTCTTTGGAGTTCACAGCTGCAGACAGCTTCTAGGCACAGTCCAGGAAGCAGCTGCATGGGCTGGATCAGTGCTATTGGCTAGCCAGATCTGGCCCGTGTGCCATGAGTTTGACACACCTAGTTTAGCATTTTTATTGTTTTTATTGTTAAAATGTAAAATTTAGCTTTTAATCTCCTCTGTTACTACAGGCGTTAGCAATATATTGTTTCTCATATAAATCAAAGTGGCAAACTTCAAATTTATAATATTACTGAAATAAATGTGTTCTGGATTAGAATAAAGGATTCAGTTTTGAGCACATTCATGTTATCTTTCTTAGTTCAAATGTAATTTTAAATATACTACTTAGTGGATTTTTTTTGTAAATTGCAACTGTCACTCTTCACTAACTTTTATTTCATCATCTTAGTTATAGAAATGTTTGTTATATAGAAATTGGCCCTAATTTTTTGCATGCTGGTAGGGCAGAGGCATCCAGCTTAGTGAAAAGCAATTGCTCTGTATTAGACCTGTCGTCCTTTGCTGTTTGACTCTGTTCAGGGCTTATGACATGACTTTCACTGTCGCATGCTCACCTACTTCATTGCACCTTTTTTTCTGTATTTGTTTGTTTGACTTACTCAAGTGCTTAGATCTTTTTAAATGCAGTTGCTCCAAGCAAGCTGCAAACCATTGGTGATACTAAAGGTCTTATTTAAGCCTACAGGTACCGCAGGGAAGTTTGAAAACATGGAAGCTTGAAAACAAAGTTGACATATCTTTACCTTAGAACGGCTTCTCAGATCAGTTAATGCAAAACATCTGGCAGTCTTGAAAGTGTCATTTCTGCCATACCCTCATAATTTCCATGTCCTTTTTCCTATTGACTAGGAATTGTACTCCTTGAGCCATTAGGTGACATTCTGCAGCCTCAGTCATATATTTTACACTTAAGGAAAAACCTCTGGTCAAAGTGAACTCTGAACACCAAGAATGGCTCTTCTCCAAGAGACTGAGTGGCACTCCTTGTCTTTCAGATTCTCTGGGTATATATGCTAAATTCAGAGTATGCAGTTTGAACTGCATTTTATTAATGAAGAAGCCAGATAATAATTCCTATCCTGTTGATTGAGGAAAGAACACCATTCCTCCTAGCGTACAGGTGTCTCTGGCTTAAATTAATGAGATCATGCTGTGTTTACCACTTGACAAGTGCTGTAGTGGTTGTGGCATATCAGCTACAGCAGGTTGTGTGACTTTCATATTGGAAAAAAAGTTTCAAAATCTAAAGCAGAAGATAAGGTGTATTTGTGAGGAAGAATGCAATAAAATAACCCATTTTTCAGTGGATCAGAGGAAGGGGCTCTGTACACCCTTTCCTGAGGAAATCAACTGCATATCAGTGAAGGTAAAGTGGATATAAGAAAAATGCCATGTGTATGGAGAGCATTAGGAAAGGTCACATATTTCAAGAAAGAATATTGTTTACAAGGAGTGTTAATAGGTTTCAGGGGAAATGTTAATTTTTTTTTCCTGGCCGAAATAGCTACTGTAAGTTTTTAATGGTTAATCATTCATTCTTGAATTTTTATATTAAGCATTTCATATTACTTTATTGACTTAACTTTTATGCTCTTCTTCATTTTGACAGTAAAGAATGACCAGGCAATACTCTTTGAAAATTGGAGACCATTTGCAGCTGCTCTCTGCAGAGGAAAGTGAATAATAGGGTGCCCTCAAGGAATTTCAAAGGTATCACTCAACAGAAACTTTTGTGTCTGAAGAAAACTAGATCATTTTATCATGGTAGGCATACTGATATGTTTGCTTTAATAAAATGCCATATTTCTGCCTTTAATCTCTTGTCAACCAGCTATTAAAACAGCAAAGTGTATGTGTGCAGCACATGTAAACACTTGTGGTTTTGAGATTGCCACAGAACATAATAATAAGGCATGTAATTTGTGCTTTGTGAACAGCCTGTAATAATTTACTTAGTAAAGGAAAAGCGAAGAAGGGGTTTTTCCCTAAGTCAAGCCAGCAAACCAATTTGATTTAATTCAGTGACCCATGCAAATAGCTTTAAAAAATCATCTTATGAAAACCTACTTTGGAATGACAGCCTTTGAAATAATGCTTGCTTAGTCCACATAAATAGAGCCAAGTAACTTGCATATTAAGGAAATAAGAAAATTGAGGCTCTACTGTGTGGACTTGATTTTTTTCCCTATACTGGGCCTCCATAAATTTGCACTTGCAGTGAATTGTGGGCGCAGTGAATTTCTCTATCAGTTATGTGCCCACAATTCACTTGTCTTTTCTTGGCAATTAATTGAAGACTCAAAATTGTGTTCATAAAAATAGATGCTTGATCTGAAAATCAGGACTAGAATTTTTTCTGTGCAATGTTTTTTGTGGTCAGATCTTGAAATGACCATGTTTACTCAGGCAAAACTCAATGGAACTAGCGAAAGAATACCCTGAGTAAAAACTGAAGGTAGACTTCAGGCTGTGGTTCTAATCATCATAATAAATAGCATGGCACACTGGTTGGTAAACACTGATCTAGAGTGGTGGTGTCATTATTTGCTGAAGTGGGGAGAGATGATTTCAGATGCATTTTTAGATAGCCACAACTTTGCACTCTAGGGCCCACAACAGAAAAGGCAAAGTCATTAGCTTATAGAGAAGAGTGGGCTCCCTCAAAAGTGAATGGCATTGGTGCAGACACCATTACTAAGGAGGCTGAAGGAGAAGACTGCAAGTATACCTTGGGCCTGTACGGTTAGTAGCCCTCTCTATACCATTATTATTTTACAGATGTCTATCTTGTCACATCTTGTTCATTTCCTTCTAAACTAAATAGTCCTAATCTTTTCGTCTCTCTTTCTATGGAAATTTCTCCACGCCTCCAATAATTTCTGTGCTCCTTCTCAGGATCTTTCTGTTTTTCTGCATTCTCCTTTAGATAGAGAGTGTCTGAAAAGGAACTTGATATTCAAGGGGAAGGAGCACCATTAACATGTCTAGTTGTATTATCACATTTTCAGTATTACTCATTATATCTCTTTTAATAGAACCTAGCATTTTGTTTGCCTTTTTGACCACAACTGCTCCTTAACAGGATATTTTCATTGAGTGGTACGTTGCCTTTTCCCCACAGTGATTGCAATTCTCTAACTTTTCTTCTGAGTGGAGAGAGGGCCAATTTAAACTCACTGATGTGTACTGAGTATTTCAAATTCTGCTTACAATGTGTGTAACCTTTCATTTATCTACTGTGTTGAATTCATGTTGCCAAGTTGCTTAGCTTTGTTAGGTCCTTTTGAAGTTTCTCACAATCTTCTTTAGACTTGACTAACTAAAGTAATTTAGTGTTCTTCAGAAAACGTGTATGTCCTACTGCCCCTCCTTTGCCACATAATAGATACATTAAAAACACCAAAAAATTCTTGGGGTACCCCTTCTAATTTCTTTTCAAGTTAAAAATTGACCATTTATTCCTGTTTGTAACTAGTTTCTAATTCATGAAAGAACATTACCTCTGATCTATGGATACTAAGTTTTCTGAACTTCTTAGGAAGGTTTGAGTTAAGCTTTCTGGAAGGTCTCAAATACATTATGTCTTAGGGGGCTGGCTGTATTATTTATTCATTTATGACTCCATCAGGTAATTCTAATCCAGTGGAGAGCCACAAATTTCATAGAACTGGTTTTCATAGTTCTTCCTTTGATTTTTGTTTCAGCTAATTTACCTGCTACTGAGGTAAGGTTCATTAGTTTATCATTTCCATGATCCACTACTGGCATCTTTTCAGTCACATTTTTATATTAATGACATACCTATAAAATAGTTGATAAAGAGTAAATAATTAACTATTTGTTAGAATCCAAGTCATAGATTGCTTATAATCATGGTTTGTAATCATGGTTTGTAATCATGCTGCTGATTTGCTTATAACCTTCTATAAAACGTGGTATGCATTGTTTAACTGCTTATAGCATCTATTAATCATTTATTGATTCTTTATGAACTATTGATGAGTCTACCTTGGCCATCTTTTTATTAGTAGATCAGCTACTGGAGATAAAATTTTCAAGAGCAGCTAAGCTTCCTAACTGAGTTTTGTTCCAGTGGTCATCAATGGGATTTAAGGTCTTAGGTGCTTTTGCAGTGTTACCCTTAATTCCTAAATAATCTGGTTCTGCTGATTTGTAGTTTAAAATATTATTTCAATATGTCATCTTTTGACAGTGTCTCATCTGTAGAACTAACAGAAGTATTCCTTTTACTGCTATACAGAGTATAGATTTACTTGTCAACGTCAGTGAGTAAAAATTTAAGCATCTGAACAGTTGTACACAGTTATGATTTTACTAGTTTCAGGACTGTAAAATTTTACCACCAGTATATATTGGGTAAGGTCCAGACAATGTTTCTACAGGTTTTATTGCTTCCAAATTAGTTTTGTGTTGGCCGTTAATAGTTAGGTGACTAGTGTTGGGTAAGAATCATACCTTTTTGTCTGTCTTTGGAATTCTTTGTTAGTTGGGGTTGGTTTTTTTTTTTTTTTTTGTCACATGATTGTTGCAAACAGGTTTTAGATTTTCATTTGAAAATGACAGCAGACCTGGGAAACTGTTGCTAAACATCTGAAATCTTAAGAAAGGGATGTGGGAATCTGCCTTTCAAGATTAACTCAGAGAGAAATGCACGATATTTTTAAATTTTCCCACAAGATAAATGAAGGATTTCTTGATGCTTACCTTCAGAGAAGACCCCGGCAACAGGAGATCAGATTAACTTTACTAGCACAGCTGACTGAAGGCTGGCAATTCCATTTTGCGTTATCTTTTATGATCTTGAAATTTGTTTTCTTGGAATGAAAACAAAACCCTTTGAAACGTTTTCTCAAAAAAATGTGCATTGGGTGATTCAGAGCAGAGGTTTTTCACTCCAGAACAGACAAAGCAGGGACATGAATCTGTGTTTTCCACATTCCGGATGACTGAATTCTAGAATTCCTCTGGTTTTACCCTGGTGAAAATTTCATGAAAACAGATGCTTTTGGCATCAAAGAAAGAACATATTTTGTGATAAATGTTCTGACTCGCTCTACTTACAGGATTGCATTTTGCAAGGGTGTGTTTTGTTTTGTTTTGTTTTGTTTTTTAAATATATCTGTGTAATCCTTTAGAGCTGACTCATTTTGGTTATATTTGAACACAGAGCCAGAACAAAACTAATGTAGGTGTGTTGATGATTGTAAATCACCTACTGGAACAGTTGAAGCCACACACTCTCCCAACTTTGTGCAAGTGATCTTTCAATAGAAGGGGACACTGTTCCTAAATGCCATGGCACTGTGGCCCTTCTGGAACTAGGGTTGTTTTTTTTCCATCCGTCCCCCAGTTTGGTAATCTGTAGGTTAGACAGCTGTTAACATTTAGCCTTCCTCAGTATCAAGGCCCTGATCTACAACCCTTGCTGACTTGAGCAATCCCATTCATCTCAGTGGGCCTACTTGTTTGAGAAAGGAAACCTCAAGGAGATAATTGGGTGTTAAATGTTCAGGTCTGTAATAGACTGGCATAGACCCTTGGCATTGCCCTGGGAGGGAAGCCAGTTCTCAGGGACAAAGACTTGCAGGTGAGAGGGTCACGTGTGAGTCTAGGTGCTCGGTCCTTCAGTCAGGGTGGACCAGTGGGTAGTGAGCTGTTCTGTATCTAGAGTCCATGAACCCAGGTCCTCGGGGAGGGAGGGACAGTCAGTGGATCAAGCACCACTGAGGCTTCAGAGACTGGGTTGAGTCCGCTAACTTGAGGGGAGGGCGTAGAAAAGGAGGGAGGATGTGAACCCTCCTGACTCCACTGTTTCCAAGCCCAGGGCCCTAACAGTGGCGGAGTGCTGGACCACTGGGTCGGTGGGGCTGTAGCTGAAATGTGCTGACTGGTACTCAGGCACAAGCACAGCCAGACTGTGGTCAGCCACGCCTGGGGTATTTCCTCTGCCCCCTTTACAATGTACCTGCACTGAGGGCTTATCATCTGCCTCCTCGGGGCATGTCATCATCAGCAGTCCCAATAGATCCTTGGCGTCTGAATTGTTGAGCAGCTCTGGCAGGTCAGGCAAATCCTTGGTGCAGGTATTTCCAGAGGGGTAGCTGTATTAGGCTGTGTTCACACAGCAGTCTTATTTCGAAACAACAGAGGTTGTTTCGAAATAAGAATTACCCTGTTCACACGATGCGCCGTTGTTTCGAAACAACAGGAACCCGTTGTTTCAAAACAACTGTGTTGTTTCGAAACAAGTTTAAACCCCATTTGGGGATGAAACAACCTTGTTTCGAAACCCTTGTTTCGAAACAAAGCCATCTGAACATGTTGTTTCGAAACAACGCTGACTTGTTTCGAAATAACTGTTGTCTGAACCTGCTATTTCGCTTTGAGCTTTTTTCCTTAATTCGAATTAACAAACTGTTAATTCGAATTAACTTATTTCAAAATAACACCTTATTTCGATACAAGTTATTTCAAAACAACTTGTATCGAAATAACCCCCGTGTGTGAACATAGCCTTAGACTGTGTACAGCAAAAACAACGAGAGTCCTGTTGCATCTTATAGACTAACAGATTTCTTGAGACATAAGCTTTTATGGTCTCCAACATACTTCGTCAGATGCATGAAGTGGAAACTACAGTTGAGAGATATGTACACACATGCCAGAATGGAGGAGCAGGTGTTAGCAAAGTCAGTTCAGAGAGCAGATGGGACCCATTCACACCCGTTGATCAAAGGGGGAGAATGTGTGAACAGAATAATCACTTTTTGTAATGTGCTAACCATTCCAAATCCCTATTCAGACCCAGTTTGATTGAGTCAAGCTTGCCGATTAGCTCCAACTCTTGAAGTGTTCTCCTGCTGGTTTGTGGATGTTGCCATTTTTGATGTCCAATTTGTGTCCATTTATCCTTTTGCACAACGACAGTCTGGTTTGGCCAAAGTATATGGCAGAGGGGCATTGCTGGCACATGATAGCATATACCACATTAGTAGATGTGCAGATGAATGAGCCCTTGATGGTGTGGCTGATGGGATTGGGACCTGTGGTGGTATCACTGGAGTCGATGTGTGAGCAGAGTTGGCAAGGGAATTTGTTGCAAGGATAGGTTCCTGGATTCCTGTTCTTGTTGTATGTTGTTCAGCTGCTGGTGAGATAGTGCAGATGGTGCTTGGTGCAGATGGCGTCCTCGCTGGGCATCCACTCCTGCAGCAGACAGATGACATCGTCTTTCTCCAGCAGCTCTCCTCTAACTGAGCTATAGGGCCTGGTGGCAATGGGCTGGCCCTTTGCCATCAGCCTCAGAGAGAGGCCACATTGCTTCAGTGCAAGATCCTAATACTTTTATGGAGTATTGAGATTGGGCATAGTAGAGGAGAGGTAAGATGGTGACCAAAACATGAGGGGACATACAATTGTCAAACATATGTGGCATGTAAATACCTTGCAAAACCACCTACAGTCAGGGCCAGATGAAGGGGCTCTGAGTTGCAACTTGTGTTGGCCCCCTCCCACGTAAGGCTCCCCTATGGTTGTCTGGGGGGTGGGACAGGATGGGCTGGAACTGGAGGACAGCCATAGCACTCTGCTCTGCCCCCAGGATGGCTGTTCTGCCCAGGGCCATAACTAGGGGTTCCAGCATCCGGGGCAAGCAGCCTCAAAGGCACCCCCTGTCCCCAATCTGGGGCCCAACATCTATACAGAAGTGGGATGGGGGGTTGACCCTTCCCCACCATGGCCAGAGCCAGCAACAGCGGTCGCTACCCCGCTGTGACGGGGAGAATGGACCCCATGCTGCTGGCTCTGGCCGCGGCGGGGGGAAGCGATCACCCTCACCAGCTTAGGCCGTGGCAAAGGGAAGTGATCACCCCTGCAGCCTCTGGCCGCAGCAGGGGGAAGCAATCATCGGCTCAGACCATGGCAGGTGGAAGCGAATACCCCTGCTGCCTCTGGCAGGGAAGCAATCCTCTCTGCTGGCTCTGGCCACGGCAGGGGGAAGCAATCGCCCCTGACGGTTTCAGCCACAGCAGGGGATTGCTTCTCTCTTCCACGGCCAGAGCTGGCGGGGCGATCGCTTCCCACAACCATGGTCAGAGCCAGCAGGGGGGATTCCTTCCCTGCCGCGGCCAGAGGCTGCAGGGGTGATCACTTCCCCCTGCTATGGTGGGAGCCACCAGGGGGGATCACTTCACTGCCGTGGCCAGAGGTGGCGGGGATGATAGCTTCCCTGTGGCACCCTTTTAAATTGGTGCCCTGGGCAAAGCCCCTTTCACCCTGCCATAGTTACAGCCCTGGTTCTGCCTCAAGGGGAGGGGCCAGCTGGCACATGGCTGCTGCACTCCAGGGCTGGGGACTGGACTGGCCAGCATGTGGGGTGGCCTCTGGTGGCATTCCAGGTGATAGACCACTGTTGGGCTACCAAGCCAGGGTCCCTGGGAGTCTGGTCATGTCAGTCTGAGCCACTGTGGCCTGGGGTGGTGGCCCAACAGAGCTCTGGTTCCTGGGGGCCTCACTGGAGGCCACCTGTGCACCACCCAACCCTGTCCCTGGAGTGCAGTGGACACACACTGGCCTACTCCACCACTGGGGGCAGACCAGCCAGTTCAGGGGTGGAGTGAGAGTGCTGCGCCCTGCTGTGACCTCTGGCCCCAGGACTCTGCCCTTCTCCAGTGCCAATGTCCCAGCTCCACAGGACCAGATAAGCAAGGCTTTAGGGGCTACAGCCTGGGGCTCCCCTTCAGGCCGGAGCCAGGGGCTGCATCCTCTAAAGCCTCTGCATTAATCCAGCCCTGCCTATAGCAGTGACACGCAAACTCCTATGCCCATGTTCAGGTGACATTGTAAATAAGAAGCAGGCAGCATTATCTCTTGTAACTAGTATACCCATGAAAGTTCTTGCAATAAGTGAATTTGTTAGTCTTTAAAAGGGCCATAGGACTCCTGTTCTTTTTTAAAAAAAACAAACTTGTTTGTCTTAGAGATTGGCTGCATGGGAAATAAGCCTTAGCGGACTTGTAGGCTCTAAAATTTACATTGATTTATTTTTAAGTGCAGTTATTATTTTTACACAATTCTACATTTGTAAGTTGCACTTTCATGATAGAGATTGCTTATATGAGGTGAACTGAAAAATACTCTTTCTTTTGTTTATCTTTTACGGTGCAAATATTTGTAATAAAAATAATATAAAGTGAGCATTGAACCTTTTGTATTTTGCATTATAATGAAATCATTATATTTTAAACCAGGGGTGTCCAACCTTTTTGGGTAAGGAGCCTTATTGCAATTCTTTTCTCAGTCAGGGGGCCGGTGAAAAGATTTTTGATAGATAAGCTATACATATTGATCTTTATTAATAAACTTTAGTAAATTAATGATTAGTGTGATATTTGGCATTGCTTTTGCTTGCACAAATTGTAAATGTCTGCCCACACACTTGATGTAGCAATACAGGCTATGTCCACTCATACATGCTTATTTCGATTTAAGTTAAAATGAAATAAGTTAATACAAAATACAACCTTAATTCGAATAAACTTAAATCGAAATAAGCAAAAACCTCAAATCGAAATAGCAAATCCAGACACAGGACTTGCTGTTTTGAATCAGGAGAGGGGCAGCATGGGAGGTGTGGCAACATGGCCCCCTCACTGGGCCATGCCCCCACCCACTATATACAAAAAGGAAGACACCCTGGGAAGGAGAAGGGCAAAAGTGTTATTTCGAAATAACACATCAGAATGGCGTTATTTTGAAATAACCATTTCGAAGTAACAGACAATTCAAATAAAGTAGGTCTAAGCTATTTCAAAATAACGTCTCTTGTTTCAAAATGATGAAGGTCATCATTTTGAAACAAGAAAATGTCATGTGGACCTAATCTTTTTAAAATCAAAATAACTCGTGTTATTTCGATTTAAAAGATACTTGTGGACATACACACAAGCTGTGTTCACAAGTAAACTGTTGTTTCAAAATAACTTATTTCAAAATATTTTATTTCAAAATAAAGTCCTTATTTCAAAATAACTTAAATCAAAATAAGAAAATGTTATATTGAAATAAGGGAAACCCTCAAAGCGAAATAGCATGCCCTGTGCGTGGACATGCTCTTTCACTTCAGGAGAGGGGCAGCATGGGAGGTGTGGCAACATGTCCCCCTCGCTGCACCATGCCTCCACCCAATATATACAAAAAGGAAGGCACCTTGGGAAGGAGAAGGGCAAAAGTGTTATTTCAAAATAACATGTCACAATGGCGTTGTTTCAAAACAACTGTTTCGAAACAACGGCTATTTTGATTGCATGCGAGGTTTTACTGTTTCAAAACGATGGCAATTATTTTGAAATGACAGGTTCCTGTTGTTATGAAATAATGAAACGTCATTCGGACATGCCTGGCTTTATTTTGAAACAACGGCCCAAATAAAAGCCTTTGGTGGGCCGGATGTTGGCCTTCCAGCTGCACATTGGACAAGTCTGTTTTAAACTATAGAAAAATATCGAAAATATTTATAATACATTTAAATTGGTATTCTATTATTGTTTAACAGTGCTATTAAAATTATGATTAATCATGATTATTTTTTTAAATTGAGCTAACTCAGGTGGGTTAACTACAATTGACAGCCGTGGTATAAAGCCAGCTGAGGGTGACTGAGCACAGACCATGTGCATGAAGTCATTTTCCAAAGGGATAGCCGTGTTAGTCTAGTCCAGTAAAAAAACAACAAGCAGTTGTGTGGCACTTTAAGACTAACAGATTTATTTTTTGCATGAGCTTTCGTGGGAGAAGATCCCACTTCCTCAGATGCTTCGAAGATGGGTGAACTTACAGAAAGGAATGAAAC
>ML682060.1:3649443-3675701 GCA_007922195.1 Podocnemis expansa | reverse complement strand
GTGAAGTCCAACATGAGAACAGAGAAATGACACTTCTTGAAAGCAATTTTGGTGACTCAATGATTCTTAAGAATCATGGGAGGTGTACCTCGAATGCTTTTGTAACCTGCAAAACCATTCCAGACAGACAAAAATTTCAACCTTGCTGACAGTGATAAATCTGAAGGCATGCAGATTGCTTCATGACCTGTAATCTCCAACTGTGCCTGGAATTGCCACATACATCGCAAATACTGCAGCAATATTTTTCTCTTTCCCCATCAGTGAAAGGAGAATGATATTGGTTTCATCAATGAGATCAGAGAAGTGGAGAATTGGTAGCACATGCTGCTACCTTAAGAAAGTAGTCAGAAGATTGTAAGTTTGGACAGACATTAAGTGGTGTCCTGCATGACCAGATTGTCTCTGGATTATGAAATGAACAGGTCTGAAAGAAGTTATTGACTTATATTAAAAAAGATTTTTGAAGGTAACAGTTGCAATGGAGACCACAGAGATGAATTATCTGGAATTTAGTTTAAATGAAGAAGCTCACCTCCTGAACTGGTTAGATACAAAACCAAGAGAACAAAAGGAATTTATTTGTGGTTGTTGTACACAAACTATGCAGTCTAAACAGGATGGCTAAGCATGTCAAATTATTTGCAGAAAATGCAAGAAGAAAGGATACATTGTTGTGATCTCTTAGCTGGTCTGGTGACAAGTAACACAGAGTAGCTGTATATCCAAGAGTACACGTATGAAGACTGAATCTGAAGAAAGGACTGAAGTTGGGAATTCATAATGTGTGAAAAGATGAATTCCAGGACACTGTTCAAGACCTAGCACTGCATGTGTGATCAGAAGCTGGAGTCTGGGTCACACGCATGCCTGAAGGATCTTCTAAAAGAATGGAGCTTGAAATGCCACAGCTGTTTCCTCCATCCACTTGTCACTAGATTTTATCTTAAGTTCCTCTGGAAGAGACCTCCATGATTTGACTTACAGCAGAGAACAATTAGTCTCAAAAGGGTTTCTCCAGGTAAAAGTTCAACTAAAAGGACAATCAGTTATTTTACCATTGTATTTGAGCGAAGAGAAGTATCCACCATTATATGGCAGATTTTGGGTTGAGACTCTCAGGGTGAATTGACAGTGACCAAGGCAATCATGAAAGCATCTCAAAATCCTCAAGAAATACTGGATAGATACTCCAAAGTTCCCGAAAAACAGCTTGGGCAGGTAATCAATGTGTCAGTGAAACTCAGTTAAATCTGATAGTGAGCCAAAATATTGCACTCCCAGAGTTGTGCCGTATGCTCTGAAGTCAGTGAGGAAAGTTGATTCTAACAATTTAATAAACATTAGAGTCTTAGCAGTATTTTCATATATTGAGTGGGCTTCACCCATCTGTGACCAAGTGCAGGGATTGAATAGGTGGGCTGGCACTCTGATCACTTAGAGGCTAATTAGTGCCCCAGGAGAAGCTGATTGAAGTTAATGAAGTCAGCTGGCCTGCCAGCCTCGCACTGGTAAGAGGCACAGGAAAGAAATGCAAGGTGAAAGGAGAGAGGAAAGAAAAGAGAAATAGGGCTAGCTGGGGCTGGTCACACAGAGGACTCAAATAGGGAGACCTCTGTTGCTCTCAGATCCTGAGAAGAGTGCCTAAAGCTTAGCAAATACTGTAAACAGGTGAGTGAATGCAGTCTGTGGTGATATTGGTGAAGGAGACTTTTAATAAAGCTTTACTGAGAGTACATCTTGGAGACTCTGTGCCTTTTCTGTGGGTAAGAAGGTGGGCACAGAGTGTGGACCCTGTAACACCATCATACCACTGAACAAGAAGGATGGCTCTGTCTGAATTTGTGGAGATTTCAAAGTGACACAGAATCCAGTTTCATATTATTCTGAAGGGACAGTAAAGTTCAGTGCTATTTGGATGACATCCTTTTTACAAGACATGTTCAAGAGGATCAGCTTCAAATTTGGACACTGTCTTGCAAATAAAAATGGAAATGGACTGAAAAGTGTGTGCATGCATTTAAGGAGGCAAAAGAAACTACTGAAATCAGCAAAGATTCTTATGTATTTTGATGCTTTACTATCATTCAAGTTGGCTATGATCATATGGAGGAGGTGCAGTTGGGAGAAACCAACTGTCATTGCATCATGAACACTTGCTGCTCCTGAGAACTGTGTACAAATGAAGTGAGGCACTCAGTATTATCTTTGGAATCTGCAAGTTCCACATCTGTCCATATGGTAGACATTTTACCTTGCTGATGGATCATTGCCTCTTATTTTCAGTTTTTGCACTGAAACAGGCATTCCATCAGTAGTGTCTGCTTGTATACCACAGCGGGGATTGCTAGTGTCAGTTCATTCCCATTATATTGAACTACCTAAAGGAATTCAACATAGCAATGCTGATGGGCTGTCACACCTGCCATGCTCAATTTCTCATCAAGCCAAAGACACTTCAGCTGATGTGTCCTATCTCAGTTTAACAGATAGGTTACTTATCACCAGCACAGGCATTAAGAAAGAAACTGCTAAGGATGATGTGCTTTTTCTGGTGACAATGATGATACTACAAGGTACAGTGTTGAATAAAAAGAATCCCTAGTTGATGCAAGTCATGTCATGTCATGTCAATGTGAATTATCTGTGACTTATGTTTCTGTTTTATGAGGAACATAAATAATCATACCAAAATCACTTCAATTTCATGTTTTAGAAGCTCTTTATGAACATCATTTTGGCATTGAACAGATGAAGGATACGGCCAAAGTCATTTTTGGTGGCTGACAATTGGCAAAGATATTAAGAGGAAGACTAAACCCTGTGGCTTTACTATATCTGAAAATTCAGCATGATGCTGGCCCAGCTGAACTACACTGTTAGTCATGGCCTCAGACTCCTTGGATTTGTAGTCATGTGGATTTGCTGGGCCTTTAAAAGTTATGTTTTTGTCCATAGCTGATGCCCATTTGAAATGGCCAGAAGTTTTCAGAGTGACTTCTAATACAGTGACTAAAATTGAACATTTTCATATTTTGTTTAGCCATTTTGGTTTATAGTTACAGTTCATGAGTGACAATGGACCTCAATTCTGTTCTGAAGAAGTTTAAAGGTTCCTAGCTTCAAATGGAATTTAGCATGCATGCTTGTCTCCTTACCACTCTGCCACAAACAGACTAGCAGAATACTTTGTACAAACACTTTAATATACCTTAAAGCTAATAAGTTTACCGTTAGCCAGTAGAAATAGGAGAATTTCTTGCTTTTTCTACTGGTAACCAAGGAGTCATCATCATCTCTTTTCTTAAAGCAATCTTTGGATATATCTTTGGACCTGCTGTGTCCTGATATGGCCTCACAAGCAGCCAAATCCCAAGGAATGCAAATTGTTTGACATGAGACTTGTCATCATTCTTTTGAAGTCTGAGACTTAGTGTGAATTTATAGCTATATTCTGAAATGAAACGGGTATCTGGACAGCTTGTAAAATGCATGGGACCTGTTTGTTTTGTCAGAAAACTATCCTATCGTATTTTATGGAAACTACATATGAACCAGTGGCAGTCTTGACTAGTTCTGGAGTCCGGTGATGTTCAGGTAGAACTTTCTGTTCATCCCATCAAACTGCCTTCTCTTACGGCTCTAATTTTGACTTGGTGGAAGAAGCCTTGGTACCAGATCCAGCTGATTCCTTAAAACCAATGATTCCCATTTGTGGTAGTTCACTTGCAACTTTTAGTTAGTTTGTATAGTGTTTCATGTAAATGATATTTTGTACGAGCTTTGAAAGTTTTCTTTTTTTTTCCTTTTCTTCTTTTTAAGGTACAGTGAAGTAATGTAATGTCCTGTCCCGTTAAATGCTCAAGGCCTCTGCAGTTTTCCCTACACATTAGTGCAAAAGCCTCACTTTCATGCTAGGACAGTAAAACAGATATAGCAGAGAGCTGTGTTGTCATCAGTTCCTCCTGCATCTATCTTTTCTGCTGGCTCCAGAAATATACCACATTCATTATCAATACATTTACTCTTAGCATTAAAAAGTGACACAAAGACTGACAAAATTATAGTGCATTAGGATGTGTGCTTTGTCAAAGGATAATAGATTTCCTAATTCTTTTTTATTAAATTAGAGAATAAGTGCTTTGTTGTTATTTATTATTCATTTTGCTGTAGCACCTGGAAGCCCTAGGTGGGGCCGTACAAGCACAAGACAAAAAGATGGTCCCTGCCTCAATGAGTTTACAGTCCAATCATGAGACAATAGGTGCCTATAAAAGAAGGAGCTGCATAACAATGAGAGGAAACTGGTTAGCTTGAAAGCAGCGGTCACAGTAAAACGGATACCTAACTGTTGCTCTATCCAGCAGCAAGACTTCAGGCTTCCACAGGTGAAGAACAAAATAGCTCTGAGGCATCCAGCTCGCAATATCCTTCAAATGTTCCTCCAAAGAAGAGACTTGACATGCAGGGTGCACTAGGCCAGAGACAGAGAATTATGTCATCAGTGCACCGATATTCTACCCCACATATAAGAATGGTCATGCCAAGGAGTTCTTATCTATATCCTGGTCTTCCAGCTATGACTAGAACTGATGTAGGGCATTGTGAAGTATATTTGTCTAGCATTGATATTTTCTTTGATATTGGTGGTTGTTATCTTGCATAGCTAGCATAAAGTACTAAGTGTGTTGAAGTACTGGTTTTAGAAAGAACAAAGTTTTGAAAGATTCAGCTGGAAAAATTGAGTCCCTAGCGAAAGGAGCCCTCTATGTGGTATGAAACTAGCCTGCTTGCTGATTTTATTGCTATAGTACTCTCATTCACGCTGCATGCACAATGGCTATGTCAACACTTGAGGGCTCAGTTAAGTCGACTTAACAAGGTCGACTTTACGTCAACTTAACAAAGTCAACTTAAAAGTTAAGTCAACAAAGTCTGCTTAAAGACTGTCTACACTGGAGGGCTCTGTAAAGTTGACTTTATTGAGTCAACTTAACAAAGCCTACAGTGTAGACGACACTATCTACAATGTGTTAAGTGACTTAATAAAGTCAACTTTAACACAAGTCAACTTTAAGGGCTGGAGTTATTAACTTGCTTGAGTCAATTTGATAAAAGCCCAATTTGGACATGGATTTCCTTAAATCAATTTAGGAGAGGTTAAGTTGACTTAAGGCTCCAGTGTAGACATACCCAGTGTATATAGATGGATGAATGGATGTCCAGGTCTTTGTTTAACACCCTGATAGTAAAAATAAATAATTAAATTACTGCATGAATGATGTCAGCAAAACAGTTTTACTGTAAGATCTTTACATTTGTCATTTCTTTCATTGTATTTGTGCAGAGGGAGAACCATGGTCAGTAAAGAAGCCAGAGGACAAAAATTTCTGTAGGATGGGCCAGTAATGTGCTAATTAATAACTGTTGGAGGGAGGGAAAAATTCTCTAGCCTTCCACAGAGTTGTTCTGTGATCTTGGACAAATCCTTTAGCCTCTCTTGTCTCAATTCTCCATCTGAAAAAATGGGATTAAGAGGACTTCTCTGCCTCACAGAAGTGTGAGTATAAACAACTAACCATTCTTAAGAATGAAAGAAGAGTTGCCTTTTTAGTTATTGTTTTGCAATTTTCTGTAGATGTGTATACATTGTTTTTAAAGAAAAAAAGTAGGTAATTATTACCCAAAGTGTATCTTGGAAAGAGTGGAGGAGAGAAGAAGGAAAGAACACAGGGTAGCTGTTCTGGGCTTTCTTGTTGGGCCCCACAAAATAAATTGGTCCTACAGAGGCACTGAAGAAGGTAGTAGTCTTGCAGGTCAGTTTGGGAGACTGTTTGCAATGAGTTAACAAGAACAATATTAGAAGATGTGAAGATGTCTTTGAAAGAAGTAGATAAATTGGTAGATAGGGCCAGCACAGTATATAAGTAATATGTGTATCTTTAATAAATATATAGGATGAGATGCTCTGAGAGACTTCTATATATATAACTTCCATCCCCGAAAGAGACCAATCCAAATTATGTTCTCCTTTCACCCCAGTTTGCTTTTGTAATGCAGCATTACCCAAAATCTCCCCTGTGCCACGTGCTGCTGCTCTGCTTCTGATACAATCCCTTCATGCCCAGCCCTATTCTCAGCACAACCCCTGTACAAAGACTGAAGAGAAGATCCTCAGGAGGGAAGCTTATGGCTGCTCTCTTCAAAATCTGAGCTTGGGGAATGCTCCTCTGACTGGATCTGGCTCTCTTTATAGCCCATTTACTTTGCTCCGCTCCTTTTATGTGCTATAAAATGACTGGACTAAGGATGAAGATCTCACTCCTAATAAATATAATAATTGACTTCTACTTATTATTTTCAGGAAGACAACTTAATGAAGACAATGGTTTGGATTTTTAGTGGCTGATAAAGACTAATCTCTGCCTGCATTTTTTTTTTTTATCACTTGAAAAGTTTTTATTTTTTTCCTAATCCAGTGCTAACTTTTGTGGAAGAACAAACACATTTACTTTTCCTTGCCTTTTTAAAAAAAGTCATTCAGAGATTGATTGCTGATGCCTACTTTCCTTTGTGCAGGAAATGTCTGGAGAAATCCCCCCCTCCCCCTCCCCGCCATGTTATTTAACCAATCTCTGTAACTTTTCTTACAGGACAGAAATCAGAACTTTGTTTTTTCTGAGCAATTCTGTGATTGCATATCACTAACTTTTAATACAGAAGTATGGTTTATTTAAAATAAAAGGCAGCTTAAAACATAATTATTAACTTAACAAAGCAAGGCAGAGAGCATCCAAAGAATTCATCTTTGAAGTAACTGATAATCCTTTAATTGCTACTTCTCGGTAAAATTCAGAATGTTAGAGAAAGCCTTTATTTAAAAATGCCACATCCACATCAAAGATGTTTTCCTTGTCTTTTATACAGTAGCTTTCTTTCAAGTAAAGAAACACCCATGCAGAAATGGAAAAGCAATTCCATTGTACTCTGAAGTCAGGTCATTCCTGTTTTAAAGGAAATGCTGGTTTTTGGCAGCCCATAGATGGAAATGGTTTTAACATCGGAAAGGTGAATTGTCATTAAAGCAGGAACTGGAAGTGGGTGTTGGTATTAGGGAATTATTGTCTCCTCTTTTGTGAGATTCTCCTTGCTAAAAAAGTTTTGAACTAGACATTGCCAAAGTTTAGAATAATGTTTTCTTTCATCCATTGATCTTTGTAAAAACACATGGCAAAGAAAATTAGCTCTACTGAAGTTCTATACGATAAAAGTTTGTGTGTGTGTGTGTGGGGGGAGTTAATATCCTAATTGTAACCATAAATTCCACACGTATGTTGATACTTTATCAGAACAGTACATGTATTATTTTGAGATGATCAAAAAGATAGGAAATGTCAAGGAGGGGAAATTGCTATGAGAGTTATTGTTTTGTTTCTTTTTTTTTTTTTTCTGTTAAGATTTTCACAATGCCTGAATGTCACCTATGATCTACATTACTTCCTTTGGGATCTACAAGCACCTAAAGGAGAACTTTGACAAATTTTCAGAAGGATTAAGCCAAGGTTCACAAATCTAAAGATTTTAATAGAAGATAATCTGTGTATGTGGTTCTTTTGAACCATTCTATAAAATTCCAGAGCAGGGAATATAACTGTCTATTCAAGTCTAGAAGATGGTTTAAAAAAAAAAGAAAGCGGTGTATGAAATTCCCTTGAACTTTTTGTAAAGGGTCAGCAGGAAATTTGAAGTTTTTGATAAAATGCTGGATATTGTACACTGTGAAATTCCATATGTCCTTGATTGAACACAACACTTAAGATTTGTCTACGCTGCATCCTAACTCACTGTGTGATGCAGAGTACAATGGGGAAAGACGGCTGAAGCTGTTGTTAAAACCTTTCCCCACTGCCTCCTGCTGGCCAGAACCTTCCACTGGTGTGTAGCATGCATGCCCTACATACTATCACGAATATAGACAAGGCCTTCAATATGTGCTTAATGTTAAACGTGCTTAATTACTGTTGTAAATAAGGATGTTTTCCTAAATCAGGACCTGTGGGGCCAGGTTTCTTTTCCCCCTTTCTTCCCTACTTTTTGAGTACTGAAATTATGGTATGTTGTAAATCAGTACATTGTCTTTGTTAGAGTGTGTGGTGAGGGGATGGGAAGGATTGCGCTCCCTCTACAAGAAGCAACTGTTTGCAGCCTCCTGTTGCCTACAATCTTATACTTGGACTGTAAGATCTTTGGGGCAGAAACTCTCTTGTGTGTATTTGTATAGAACCTGGAAAAATGGAGTGAGTGGCCTTTAGGTGCTAACAAATACAAATAATACTGAAATGTTAGTTTCAAAGATATGACCCACTTTATTTGTAAAAAACCCCAGCTGTTTGGGGACTGTGTGGATTTGACATGGAGGCCAGCCCTCTGACCTAGCAGATGACATTCTGACGTAGAATAGAGCAGGGGTTCTCAAGTTCTCAACCTTTTGTGAATCGCGACACGCTTGGCAGCATATTGGGATTCTACAGAACACACCAAGCCACTCCCTCTGGGCCAAATCCAGTCATCTCCCTGGCTCTCCGTGACACACTTAGTGGTGTGTTCTCACACAGTGGTTGTGAACCACTGGAAAAGAAAGCAGCTACAACAAAAGAATGGTAAGTTTTCTTCAGTTAGGAGTGCTTGCTTGTGAGCAGAGTATTTGGCAAGGTGTTCTTAAGTCTACCTACCACTAGTTGTCACTAATAAAAAATAAGGCTGGGAGGGAATATTTCTACATCTCAAAAGAAATGAATGAACAAAAAGTTCCTTTTGGAACAGTCAGATAGGGAACCCTGTGCTTTTCCAATAGCACCACCTAGCGAGAGGAAGTAGGAAATGTTCTAAGACGATGGGGAATCTGGACATGAATGCCCACCAGAGTGAGCGGAGACATGCTGCAAGGTTATTTTCCTAATAAGTCTTTGGCCTTTCTGAGTTATGAAACTGTCTGAGGGAGGAAAACCCCTAATCATTGGATGGTTATTTGTATGCATGTGTGTATTTTGCCTGAAACATTTTAAAAAATTGAGTAGAATTGCCAAAAACATTCATCATTGGCCTAAATTTCCTCCCCCTGAAGTCAACAGCAGTTTTATCACTGGCTATAATGGGAGCAGAATTAAACCAAAGATGAGTGTCAGTAAAAATATGCCACTTTAAATTTAAGGAACCCAACAAAGAGCAACTCTGCAACCCATGCATCTTTTTGTATTTAGCTGGAGTACTTCACTCCCCAACTTGCTCCACCCTTACATAGCCACATTGCCTCTGGAAATCCTGTACATGTGCTTTCTTTCAGTCCAGAATCTTTGCTCCAGACTTCTGACCTCTAAACTATGCTGTGTGCTGTCATAAGACAGTGACTTTGAGGGGGGAAAAAAACCCCATTTCAACGAGGTATATGCTTTAGAAAAAGGTTGAGTCTTGTCCTCAAGCTTCAAAAGCTATTCTGTTAGCAAATATATGTACATCCAGGAAACACAAGGATTCAAAATGGAATGGCAAGAAACATTTATTACACTGTAAAAAGTGACCTTAGAAATGTGCATATCAATTAGCCAACATCTGCCAAGAAGTTGTTCTACAAAAGGAAAACTAAAGAGTTTTTGTCTGTTCTTTTTTTTCTTTTCCCCTCTTTCTGAAATGGATGGCTAGATGCCCACATGAACATTATCTCTCTACCAAAAATGTGTATTTTTATTCTTTTATCAGATTTACCAAGATGAAATTAATCTTGTGTAAAAACACACTTGAGAGCCAAGGAGAATTAAAGGGATGGGTGGCTGGAATCTGCAACTGGAAATCCTAATTTAGTGCATTTCAGATGAATATGAGGATTGGTGAGAGAGAGCAACACAACTGTGCGCATAAAATAATTTAAAAACCCCTCAAATCTCCAGCCATGTCTGAGGCTGGGGTGAAGCCATCTAGAGCATGTCAAGAATGAGAGAAATGAATTCTCTGAAAGATCAGAGTTTATACCAATACAGTCAGGTTACAGCAAGCAATGCAGAGTTTTTATGAGAATTTCATTGTTCCATGTACAAAATGCGCATGTATGTATTATATTTTAAGACCTGTTTCTTCTTGGCAGATTGGTTTTGCATGCTTTTTCATTACAGTTACACTGAGCTTTGTGAAAGAAGTGAATTTCAGGGATTTGATACACCAGGGAAACAGAGGAGGGAGGTCACTCCTCCGAGCAATGGCTTTCTGCAGGAAGCAGGAGACATTGAAATGCATTGGGATTTTTCAGTCCGCTTATGTTGATATACTTCTATCAGCTTAATACAAATCAGAATGAATCTAAGTGGATAGCCAAACTGACACTCGTTTGACTGAAAAGGCTTTGCTTATTTATATAGACCTTTTTTTTCTTCAAACACTATAAATTTGTTAATCTATTTCTCAAGAATAGGAGGAGGAAACCTACAGCATTTATTAAATCATTAATTAGGCTATCATTGCCTGAATTCTGAACGGGTGTTAACCTCTTCCTCTAGTTTGTGGAGTACAGGTTCATGGCTTATGACCACAAGATATAATTTAGTGGATTGAACTGTATGTCAGTCACCACGGTAACTAGGCCAAGTGGAAGTTCCTCCTTATTTTTATGTAGACAATTCTACCTTAATTTGTTGTGCTTTCAAGGACTGACAAAGACTAGAAAATATTTTGGACTGTACCAATTTTTACATGTATTTCTAATGTAACATGTTCCATAAAATTCTTGCAAAATAATTGCACCTTATCAGAAATGGCCCTTTTAGGTAGACCCTTGAGAGGTTCCTTTATTAAGAAAAACAGCCTATAAGCTTCTTTGTGCTATGTAGGAAGAAATGACTACATTCAATGTTCCTCTGCCTATTTATCTGATCAGGTTAAAAGTTTGGCAAAAATATTTGTCAATGACAGTACAAAGAAAACTAACTTAATTTTAAATGAATACAATTATATTCTGGATCTCTATTTACAGATTAAATATTTACAGTTTTCAGGTTCCAGAGGAGTAGCTGTGTTAGTCTGGTTCAGAAAAACTAACAAGGAGCCCTGTGGCACTTTGAAAGACAAAGAAAATTTTTTACTGCATGAGCTTTTGTGGGAGTAATCTCACTTTGTCAGATGCTTGAAGACATTTTCAAGCATCTGAGAAAGTGGGATTTCTCCCATGAAAGCTCATGCAGTAAATGTATTTTGTTAGTCTTTGAAAGTGCCATAGGATTCCTTGTTTATTGGTTTGTGTCTTTGTAAGAGGTAAATCCCAAGAGACCTCATCTATAGAGATGTCAGCAAGGAAACTTTGATGGGAGAAGGGTAAGAGAAATTATTTTTGGAGTGGTTTAACAAAGAATAGTTGGATTTGGATATTCAGATAGATAGCAGTCTGTGTAAACTGGAAGCATGAAATGTTTTTTCAGACTTTAATAGCTATTACATTTCTATGTTATTTGTATCAGCTCAAATCAAAATGAAACATTCTTTCAGTCTTTATTACCAGTATGGCCAGTGCCGCCAGAATATCTGTAATGCACATATCTTGAGAACGTTTCTGTGAGACAGAGCACTGCTACTATCCCTAGTTCACAGCTGGGGCAATGAGGCAGGCGGAGTCTGAATGGCTGACCAAGTTCACGTGACTTGGACACACAAAGTCTGTTCTTGAATAGCAGGCTAGTATCCTAATTATGATATCATCCTCCTCTTTAAGTCCTGAGCCGTAGTATTGCATTTGTATCCTCATACCTGGCCAGCTGTATGCTTGTAAGCAGCAGTTATATGTGGGCAGAAAGGGGTGTCTTCTAGATCTTCATTTGCTTCATCCCCAAGAGAGAAAGACACAGCATAAAGCCCACAAAACTCACCCTCTACTTTTATGACACCAACGTATGTGAAAAAATCCCATATAATTCTACAATGAAGTAATTACAGATGGAGCAAGAAATCATTTACAGCGTCACAGCCTGAAGGTACTGGAAGAAGATAAGAGAATTCCCATCCCAAATGGAGAGGTGACATTTTCCTAGTCATAACACATCTATTTTTATAATAAAAGATAAGAGATGGTGTTTCTTGAAGACTTGTCCATCTGCCATCGATGAACTGAATTTTGAGACTCTTATGTCAGAGAAACTGTGTGATACCAGTTTATCTGCAGTGAAAATATACTCCTTATGCACTGCTAAGGTCATTGTCATCTGGTTCTGTCTGCAAAGTACAGTAAATTCAAGTTCTGCAAGTCAGACATAAAAATTTTAGATAATTTTTCAAGGTCTTTCATTCCTGAAAATGATGGTTTTGTCTCATTTGGGAAATTTTCCCATCACTTTTTCCTTCCTTCTTTGCTCCGTTTCAGATCAGACCTGTACTTCTTGAGTGCTTTCCTGGTTAACGTTCTTGCAGTGTGGTTAAAAATGCAAAAAGAAATGCTATTTATGTAGGTTCCTAGCCAGGATGGTAGGAGCCTTTACATACATTACAATACACATTAAATTACAAATGTAGCCCCACCAGACACCATATCCTACTCCTCACAACATAAATCACCTCCCTTCTCCCTCAAAAGGCTAGGGGAGGATGCAGGTGCAGTTGGTCCTTGATTTTCTGGACCAAAGGGGGGGAGGAGGCATCCAGATTTCCCAAATGTCCAGGAAATTGAAAGCCTCCTCCCCGCCAGCTCTCGGCCCCCTCCTCCCCCGGGGAGGCACGGCCAGCTGGGGGTCGGCTGTCTGGCTGCTCTGCCTGCTGCAGTGAGGCCGGGCGGGCAGGCGGGTGGAGCAGCCTCTGGCCCCCGGGCCCCGCCACCCTTCCCGGGAGCTGGAAGGGGGCGGTGGTTAGGGCCCCACGGGGGCTGGAGGCTGCTCTGCCCACCTGCCCACCCAGCGCTTAGCATGCCGGAGCTCAGCGCTGGCCCTCTCCTCCCCCAGGGAGGTGCTGCCAGGCAACAGTTTGGCCTGCTTTGCCCCCGGCCCCCTCCCATAAACATTTGTGGGCTCCAAACTGATGTCAGGTGCATCTGATGAAGTGGGTTGGAGTCCACAAAAGCTTATGCCTGAAGAAATCTGTTAGTCTATAAGGTGCCACAGGACTCTCGTTGTTTTCACAGTACACAGACTAACATGGCTACCTGTTTGGAAATGTGTGCTAAAGTTTTTCAGTTGTAGGGTTAAGGTTACTAATTAAGGTTATTAGTGATGATGTGTAAACAGACGAGAACCCACTTTAACTTCTAGATCTCAAATGGATTGCAAGGCTGGTTGTCAGGAAAAACAAGAACAAATCATCTTTTTTTATCTGGCTTACAAATGGAATCAATTTGGTGTGGAAGTCAATGTGAAACTTAGAGCCCATTGTGGCTGTGGTCATGTAGTTCTTCTCAAGTCAGTGGCACTACTCGCGGGGTATAAAGTGTTTGCAGGATCAGTGCCCATGCCTTTTTTTACAGAATCAGCTTTCTGAGTAGAAAGGCAATTATACTGGGTGAGCAAAATAAAATTCTATAGCCATAAAAATTAGATGGAAAAAAACCTAAATCACTATAGTGCTCTTCCTATGTAGGATTATTGCTTACAGTATTTTCTCTAGTACTGCAGATGATTTTATTTTAAATATGACTCCAGCATTTTTTGGAGGAACCTGTCCCACAGGTAAGTAGATCTAATTGTTAGGGAAATTTTCTGGACATTTACTCTGAATTTTCCTTAGTATCACCCCATGTCTTCTAGGTGGATTTGCTATGTATGCACAGTCTTCTATAATTTGTTGTAGCCCTTTAAGTTAAAATAAAAGCCTTTCCGAAAGGGATGGAAATTGGCTTCAGCTTCTTCCCTCTTTTCGTTCTTTCTTCTTCACTCAACCCACCTGGGTCTATGTTTATTGAACTCCATACATTGTCAAGACAGTATTTATAAATGGAATTTAACTGTAGGTGAGCTGTACAAATGTAATAATATTACCTAACTCTTGTTTAATTTTGAAGCCTCTGTCCTTGACAACAGGGCTCATAATGGACGGTTCAAGCTGAATTATCCATTATTGCTCCCAAAGTTTACAATTAAACTATCGATCAAAGCTGGCAGAGAATTCTCCAGCAATCTGGGTGTACACCATGATTGTGTCAGACACGAGCTTGGAGGAGGGAGGAGAGAAACCTAAAAGCAGCCTTCAGCTAATCCTCTTAGTGCTAACTAGCCTTGCTGCAGCAGTGATTATGTATCGTACGTATGCAGTTTCAATAGTGTGGGTCCTATGCAATTTGCAACCTCTATTTCTGCCCAGGAGCATTGGGGCTTAACAGGTTCGGATCCAGGGGGAACCAGCCTCGGCTTTTTAGGCTTCTTCAGACACTGCTGAATGCATCTTTTCTGGGGAATTCCACAATAAAATGACTGTTATTTATCATTACAAACCTCTTTATCATTTAGTCAATAAAAGGCCTCTCTCTCACTTTTTTTTTTCCATGGTGTGCTCAGAGTCAGAAATCTGTATTAGTCTCTCCTGGCCTGAAGGCAAGAGATGTCAAAAGCTAAATCATGATCTGCCCTGGCTTTCTGGCTAAATTGTGTATGAAGGCCCGAGGCAAAAAGGTGCACATGCTCATTATTTGAAACAGAATGATTTTTTTCTCCCTTTCTTTCTTTCTTCTTTCTTTCTTTTTTTTTTTTAAATACATATTGAAACATATATGGTAACGCACATACAATAAAACTCTGAAAATTATCAAACATGAAATAAACTGGCCAGCAGTAAATATGTCAACTCCCCACAATTTCAGACTGGGAAACAGAAAAGGGAAATGTCAGAAAAACCAGGATTGTGATCATGTTCTAAAGTTTTTTATAATAACTGGAGAAAACAGTATTTGACATAAATGAGGTGTATAATACATTGAAGTAATGTACCCTTTTTTGTCTTTGAACTTGATCTTGATTTGAAATTATTCACAAGACACATGTACAAACCTATAACTTGTTTTCAGGCTAATGGTTTTGATTTGCTTTTTCAACACCTTGTTTGTTACTTGTGATTTGTGATAGATCACCTAATTCACAGGATATTGTTGCTTCTCTTTGATTGGCTATGGAAACTTTACAAACCAATTTTGAGAGAGCCATCTTTGGGACTAATTTTTGAGTGGCCATCTTTGTATGAATACTCCCTTATTTATTTATTTACTTTTGTGAGATTTCTTATGCGTGAACTATCACACCCAAAAATGTTAGTAGAAAACGCATTAAAAAGGTCATAAAGGCTATTAAAAGAAATTTGTTTTTTTTTTAAATTGAGGAAGATATTTGTTAATATTATTTTGCACTATTTACATAACTGTGATAGACAGTGAGAACTATGGCCATAAAATTAGGGTGAACTTCAGGGACATAATTTTATTTCATCATTTTCCACTTTCAAAACTTGCAACATAGCCATTTAAATTTATGTGACAAATTATTGCATAAGCACT
This sequence comes from Podocnemis expansa, assembly GCA_007922195.1. Taxonomy (NCBI): domain Eukaryota; kingdom Metazoa; phylum Chordata; order Testudines; family Podocnemididae; genus Podocnemis; species Podocnemis expansa. The sequence continues at coordinate 3,660,199 of ML682060.1, read as the reverse complement.
TTTGGGCACTCACTATTCTTCACATCTACAACTCTGATTTTTTTGCATTTAAACAACATTCTTGTCCATTTGTACGCTCAACTATCTAACTTTTTGTGCAAATCCAGGTTTGGCAGAAGAGCATTATGAGTCTATCAATTTGGCATCTTTTTACTAGTTAGATTTCCAGATCTTCATCTCTGTCATTGTTTTTATTTGCTAGACAGTGCTTCTTCAAGCTGGCATTTTCTTTAAGAAAGAGCTACGCAATACTTTCCTGGTTTGTTAGAGTAGCAGTAATATACATTTCTTAGATGTGGTTGGGATTGAGGTTCTTAGCAGTGTCAGCTCAGTTTTACTCTTAATAAACCAATAATTTTTAAACTTCTTAAACTAATAATTTTTAAACTTTTAAACTATTTTTAAAAATAATTTTACAGTCCTCAAATCTTAATCTTGGTGGTCAGATGGCACTTCCATCCAGGGTTCTGTATACATTATCAGTGGTTCTGTATTGTTTTACAGTAAACTGTGTCAAACTGGAGTTACTTGAGATTATTTTTCCTAGCTGTCATAAAGGTGAGAGTAAAATTAAGAAGAGTTATAGGTTACAGTATCCAAATCAATTCCTGTCTTGTCTTTTGGCAAATATCATTGTAGCAGACTGCTTTGTTATAACTTGTAAAAATGATGAGAAGGTTTGACCACAGCATGTGTGAGTGAGACAAAGCAGAGTTTTCATGGTGCTTACCAAAAATTAAAATAATCTAAAACAACCAAAACAGCCTTTATTGAGTTTCAGCCTACTGTAATGTCTGTCTATATAGCAGTGGAGGTGTGATTGTTGCAATAGCCATGCCAAACTAGCTTTGATCTGGTTAGAACTAGATCCTAGATTTGGACTCAGTGGCAGTCCTTGTTAGCCTTTGTTTAAGAATTCAGTTTGTGCGTATGAGTGGCTGTTACAAAATGAGTGCATACACGAAAGGATAACAGCTCTTCCCCCACACATCTGCTCACTCTATTCTGATTTGTGCCCAGAGAACCTGCTGACATCACAATGTGTTCTCTGAAGCGTACAAGAGTGGAATTCTTAAATTTAATTTTACTGCCTGTACTCAGTACAAGCAGGAGAGAATGCATGTTGTGTTAAGAGCAAGTGCTTATGTTGCCCATACACATAGCACTATATATTAGATAAGTCAGATTTTTGATTTCTCAGAACTGACAATGTCCATCAATTCTGAAATTCCAAGGCTGTGAGCCTATACTCAATCAGCATAACTGGGCCAGTCCATTTTCAGTTGCAGTGTAAAGCTGGAGTAACACACTGAGATAAATGGAATTGCATAAGTGTAAATCTGGGATAATTAATTCCTCTGTCCTGCAAAGGTTTATGCACATGCTTAACTTGAAGCATTTGAATACTCCAATGACCCTAAACAATACAGCAACAACAAACATCTACCTTATCTATCTATCTATCGATACACTGTGTGTGTGTGTGTGTGTGTGTGTGTGTTTAAGTAAGATAATGTCGTTAATAACTTATCATACACTGCTCTGGGGTCTCTACAATTACTTCAGCTATGTCTGACAAAATATGGTCAGCATTAGAATCTTTACAATTTTGCATTTTCAGGTAATTTACCATTATTACTATATTCCCTTTGCAAAGGAAAAGGAATGCTTTGACAATGTTTAGGTGAAAGGGCCAAACTTTAAATCTGGTTAATCATGATCTCAGTAAGCTTTAGCAAGAATGTCCTGACTTTTTAAAAAGGATATTTATGAATTCTTAGATTCTTCACTTATTTTTAGAATCTTGGTAATTTTTTTTTCTTTTACTTTTGTCTTTCTGTCTTTTTCAAGGGTTGACTCCTCTGCTTTCACCAAATCTCTATCAAATCATATGTCACTAAGGCCTTATATTTTTATCTGTTTTGCTAGTTGTGCATTAGCATACATGGATTTCTCATTATCATCAGGAAAATGCAATATTTCAGGTTTTTTTTGTTGATTAACTATTGTCCCAAAGCCAGCAGTAGAGATGCTGTGGAGCTATTGGATGATATTTAGGGCAGTATTTTTATTTTACAAAATGTAGGTCTTGATTCTGCTATCATACTGGTATAACTGAGAAGTAACTGCATTAAAATCATTGGAGTTTCACCACATAAAACTGGTGTGAGTGAGAGGCGAATCAAACCCATGAACTCTTTATTAGTCACACAACAGCAAAATGCATATGGAACTGATAAACTTAATTTTTGTCCTCTTTTGCTTATTCACAGCCTAACTTATTGTTGAGCATTTTAAATTAAAAACAAACAACAACAAAACCCAATTTTGCTTCCAGGCTGAGACCTTATAGTGTCAATTTCCATCCTGGAGTGAAATTTTATGGCTGGTTATAAAACATGTGAAAATAAGATTTGTAATGGAAAAGCTAACAGTCCCATAACTATGGCTGTAACAAATGCAAAGTCACATTAATATATTCTGCATTCTTTAGTGTCATTTTTAAAACCAAATATTTAATTTAAAGAATACAGTTCAAATATACCCCACTTTCCCCCTTTTTCTGCTGTTCATCAAAGTGGCTGGGCTCTAATATAACTTACTCTCACCTCCAAACTACTATTCACTCTAACTTATGTGTTGCTTTAAAAATAATCAGATTATTTTGCATGCATGTGATTATGTGTTTCTCTTAATTTGGTTGTAAATTCATGCTTCGTTTATCTGGGTCTTATCCTCTAGCTCTACGCAGGAATGTTGCTGCCATAGGCAAAGATCCAGGGCATGGGCCCAGGCCCGCCCCCCCGGCCATGATCTGGTGCCCGAGCCCGATCCAGCGCCGGGCTCCTGCCACCACCAGCCTAGCTCTGGATCCCTGGCTGGGGATGGGGCAAGGAGAGGGGGGCACTGCCATGGGCAGCCCAGCCTCAGTCTCCAGCCAGGAGAGGTAGGCGCTGCTACGGGCAGCCTGGCCCCGGATCCTGGGTTGGGGCCAGGGCTGGGACTCAGGGCACATGCCCTGTGTGCTAGGCACCAGCGACACCCCTGGCTATATGTAAAATTTTGGCTTCCAGTTTTGAGGCCAAGCCTGGAGTCCTGATTCAGAAAAGTTCTATTTTATGGGATCTAACCAAAGGCATGGGTTAGAAAAATGTTAATGAAATATGGTGATTTTTCATTTTAAAAGTCAACTTTTATCCAATTATTTTGTGATAAATGCTGACGCTCAAGTGGTGATCACGGTAAGTGACACTGCATATTTGACCACTATTTGATTACTAGAACCAGCCTTGCTTATTTTTTGTTGTTCTGAAGTTCAGGTGACTAGAGCCTGAAAGTCAGAATGTGTGTGCACATGAGAGATGTATCTTAAGGCCCATAGGGGGAAGATCTAATTAGTTTATCATAAAGTAGAAATTCATTGTTTAGTTGCTGTGTTATAAAATCTCTACCTACCATAATATCTTTAATTTAAACATTTTTTGGGTAATTCTTGTACTTCATGAATATGAAATACATACTTAAAGTTAGATCAGAAATTGCACCCTTTCACCCCCTGAAAAATACTGCTAACTTCAGTGAAGTTGTGGCTATAGGTAAGGGCAGAATTTGGGCCTAACTATAAGAAACATTTTTTAATCATGAACACACAAGAAGTCCTGTGGCACTTAAAGACTAATAAATATGTTTATTACATGAGCTTTCATGGGAGAAAATCTCACTTCCTCAGATGCTTTGGGAAACTTTCTGTAAGTTCCCCTATCTTCAAAGTGTCTGAGGAAGTGGGATTTTCTCCCACAAAAGCTCATGCAATAAATATATTTGTTAGTCTTTAAGTGTTACAGGACTCCTTGTTTGTTTGTTTTACTGAACTAGACTAACACGGCTGCCCCTTTAGATCTTTTAAATCATAGCATCAGTGCGATGTGAGGTCACCCTGAACGTTGCACAATTAGGCTGTAAGCACGCAATCCTGCAAGGCATCATACACTTTAACTGCAGTTGTTGCTGGACTAGATCACTAAATGTTCACTACATTGTACAACTAGTGAACACAGCTGAACAACTTGGAGGTCCTGTCTGTGATCAGGTTACAGTCTGAAGGCTTTGAATATGATGAAACTCTGCATAGTACCATGTGGTACAATGTCAAGTAATTAATCTGTAGTTAGTTGACTCCCTAACTGTTGTCATTCATTGGAATTAATTTGATTTCTTTATTTTTATAATCATATAGATATGAAGTTTAACACTACAGTAACATCTGTGTAAAGGTGAAATCAATCTCAAACCACTATCAACTGTTTATCTAATTCTTCTTCCACTTTGCCATAATCCTAGAATGTCAGCTTTCTGGGGCAGGGACTGCCATTTTCTCTCTTTATAGTGCTTAGCACAAGGGATCCCAACTGCTTGTGGCCACAAAGTGCTACTCCATGACAAATAATAAAGGAAGGAAAAATGGATGTTATTGACACTGTGTGAGTTGGATACTGACTGCTCAAAAGACCAGTGGTGAAATTGTTTATCGGCATTTATGTAATGGAGTCTCAATCCTTGAACAAATTTTCCTTAAAAAAGAACATCTCTTAAGAAATCTGGGGACACTTGACCAGAACATTGCAGTTCTTATTTGGTCAAAACTCCAGTACACTTAAAGTTTATTTTTATTTCTGTGGAGGCAGTGTGATCTAGCCCTTTAAGCATAAACTAGTATACATATAGGACCTAATTTCCAGAAGTGCTAGAAACAGACCAATAATGTGCTACTGAGGAAGGGAGAGAAAAGGTTTGGACAGCTTGAAATATGGTAGCTAATAACTTGATTTCAGATTTGTCTTTCCATACCCACCATAAGGACACTATGTACAATAAACTGGCAGCTCAGTTTAATTCAACAGGGGCAGGAATCAGCATACTATTGGTTACAGCATTCGATGCAGTTTTTGGCACATTTTTTATTACATCTTTTTGACCAGTTGGGAAGTAGATAGCTTTCCCAGAAGGCAGTGGAGACCATGGGTGCATCTACACTTACAAGTTATTTTGAATTAAGGAGGCTTAATTTGAAATGACTTACTCTCTGGCCACACTGGCATTTTGTTATATCAAATTAAGCCTTTCCTTAATTTGAAATAAGAAAAGGCTAATTTGATATAATAAAACCTCCTTTATCTTTGAAGTAATGGTTACTTCAGGCTGAATTCGATATAATTGCCCTATTGACTTTCCTACCTCCCCCTAGTTTGAATTAGAGAGTCTAGTGTAGACTCGCTAAGTCGAATTAATACAGCCTACTTTAATTCAAATTAAAGAGTCTTGTGAAGACTCTCTAATTCAAATGAATATTTTCAATTTAAAGTCAAAGTAGCTAATTCAAAATGACTATTTTGAATTAACTTTGTAAGTGTAGACATAGCCCATATATCTGAAATTTAGGTTACTGTTGATACAAGAATTATTATTCGTTATGGCAATGCATCACACTGCTCAAAAGGACACAAGATCTTCTTCTGAACTTACTATAAAATCACTAGAAGGGTCATTTGTTCCTGCTACAGTTGCCTATGTACTTTGTAATGACTGCAACCTATTTATAGTTATCAGCTCACCGTGTACCTGATATTGTAAAAAAATCAGTTCTACAAAAATAGATGTGATCAGTTTCTCCAGGTAGAGGACTAGGGAACAGGGATTTGTGATTTCTGTTCCTGGCTCAGACACTGATACCATCTTTCAGTGACATTAGACATACTAATCAGTTTTCTTCTCTTCAATTTCCCCATATGCAAAATAGAGTGCTTAATTTAAAGTTGTCCTCAGCCAATGGATTGCAATCTACTTCTGCAGGGCAGTTGCTGTTGAAACCTATGAGTGCTGTGACATTTGTTGGTGAAGGGCTGGAGACCACTGGGAGTACTGTGAGAAATAATTAGATAAGTATATAAAGTGGTTTGAATGTGAGGATAAAATATTACAGATGCTTAATAATATTGATAAATTGTATTGCTTCCTATATTCAGTGTTGTTGTCGTAGGTGAAGTTGTATGACACCGAGACAAGTCAATGGCCCAGGATCTTTATATACAGAAACATAAAAGCCTACTGCTTAAGCTCATGGAGTGTCTTTGTTAGGAAACAGCACCTGCAGCACCAACTTTATGCCAATCAGTAAGGGTGATATATAGAACAGGAGTCGTACACAGGATTCAGGGCTGGATTAAGACATGCTGAGGGCCCTAAGCTATGTCATGATTCAGAGGCCCATAAAAATAAAGAGAAAGAAGTGTATTACAATATATCAGAAAGGGTTATGAAAAATAAATGGTAAACTGTTATGCTTGCATATATACATAGGTAAAGATGCAATGAAAACCAACTAAATAAAACACATCTTGCAAAAAGTCTTATTTGTATCATCAATTTCAATTATGATAAACCTTCTTAGTTATCTTCAGCATATTTAGAGGGCCCTCATAATGTGATCCCTATGCCATGGCTTACTAGGCTTTTGCCTAAATCCGGCACTGACAGGACCGTTGGAATTACCATCATGGATGAGACCTGAGGTCCCCATCTAGTCCAGTATCTTGTTCTACAGATTCTGCAGAGGAAGATGAAAGAACGTTGGAGTAACCAGTACATCCATTCATTGGAAATTAGTGTGCACATGCAAGTAAGTGTCACAAGTCAATGCATTAGTTTTACCTCAGTAATAATGTCCATATTGCCTCATTATTTATAATTCTCTTGCAGCTGTGTCACAAAGTGTTTGTCATCTACAAGATGCTTTTGAATAAGGCTCATAGAATTACGGCAAACTAATCAGATGCCTACTTTGGTTTTTATTGTGAGCATCAACAAATGGTCCAAAACCAGAACAACTATCTTGTAATAAATCCTTATAAATTTTGAGAAAAAAATCTGTTTAAGGCATTTCATATGTGAATGTTGTGCCTATTCTGACTGTATTCTCCTGAGCAGAGTAGCAATATTGAGCTTTTTAGCATTTCTGATTTAGAATCTATTTATTGCACTCATAGATATTGGAACTCATTTAGCTGCTCCAATTTTCTGTTGCTTCCTTTCCTGGTAAATGTTTATCTCTCTCCTGGATTATTTCTACACATTCTCACATATGAAGGCTTTACTAAGTAATATTTATAATACAAATGTAAACTCGTGTTTTAGTCAGCCGTCTTTATTCAGCTCACTTGGCCTCCTCATTGCTAGACTGCACTTATCATTACACTTCATTGTTTCACACACACATAAGAAATAAATATCTTTAAAGGGAATTTTCTGTGCCATCATAATAAACTTTACTCCATGCTCTGTTTTCATCATCTCCCACAGGAAAATGTATACTTATTAATCTACAGTAACAGAACAAAGAATAACATTTCCTCTTTGATTTTGAGAAATTATAATTTAATTCAGGAGACCTGCTTAATACTAGATTATTCTGTGGGATACTTAAAGAGGATCATCAGTGGTAAGGTACAATCCCAATGTTTTTAAAAATATTTTGCAGAATAAAAGGTAAACATGGCTAACCAGCATCACAATTTTGTTGTACATTGTAATCCAGTGTTTCTTTTAAGAATAACACTTGTGATTTTGCGTAAAAGAATTAGGATTTTCATAATCATTTAATGACGTATTTTATTTATGGCAGGATCAGATGTGTGCACAAGCCAGATAATACTTCTATGATATTACTACACTATGTGACCAACTACATAACTGTTGACTGATGATCTAACTGACCACTTCACACATTGTAATCAGATTCACAAATAGCATGCCTGACAGTATTCTAATTTCTAACTGTTCATTTTTATATGGAGTAGATTTTTTTGTATCATACTTTATGAAAGAATGCTGACAACACAATTTTTTATTTACATTGCATCATCTCAGTGATATTTCTCTTTTTTTTTTTCCCTCCTGAAGCCACCATGCCTGGTACACTTTGTCATAGTTAGTTGTAATAGTTTCATACAGGATGATGTACAACTAAGCAGCACTAAGTTGTTCTGATTTTTAGCAATAAGTTTGAATAAAGTTTGTGGGGGTTTTTTAAGCTTGCACTTTCAGTTTTTTCAATAGGCTGTGGATAGCTCTAAACTAATGTTGTGGGTTTAGGACTAGTTATAGTCTAGTAAAAATTTAACAAAATATATATTTGCATATATTTACATACCACCATATATGTCTTTGTTGCTGTTCTCAGAGATTTTGATCTTACAAGAACTCAACATTGCTGGGCTGGGAATGCCTGAATTGTTTGAATCTTCCCTTTGAGATAGGCAGTGTGCCGTGAAGCCATAAATATGGCAAGAAAAATTACGTTTTTTCCTGTTGTTGGTTAAGATGAGTGTTCTCCTGTGTGCAGGTACAACCCAAGATATTTGCAAGAATTTTGTAAACCAATTTTAAGTCATGAGACTTGGCCTACTGGGAATACTGTCTTGTGCAGAGCTGGATCAGGGGCCACAGAGCCCCTGGGCCTCCCTGGAGCCCCAGCTTCCCCCCCCCCCGCTAGCCTAGGACTCTGGCACAGATGGTCCAGCACTGAGAGGTGGGGTGGGAGGGGGCGCCTGGGGCCAGAGGCTGACCGTGGCCTGGCTGGTCTGTCCCTGGTGGGCAGCAGGGCCAACAGGCACATGTGGTGTGGTTTCTGGTGTTGACTGAAGACTGCGCTGGAAGCCATACTGCACATAGCAGTTGGCCTCACCCCCCTTTGGGGCAGACCAGCCAAGCCATGGCTAGCCCTGCCTATCCCTGAGGGAGGAGAGGCTGGAGCAGGGGTGGGGCAGGAGCCCAGAGCCAGACCTTTGGGCTGGCCTACCCCACTCCCCCCCCCCAGTGCTGGTTGGGCAGGGGTGCCCCCCATATTGTGGTGGGGCCCTGGACACTGGCCCCACTGGCCTATGAATTAATCTCCCCCAATCTTGTGTTTGCCTTTATAATGCACCCAGAGTGTACATGGTTTTCCGTAAGTTCTAGAGAGGTAGCTGTGTTACTCTCTATACAGCAAAAACAGCAAAAGGCCTTGTGGCACCTGAAAGACTCACAAATTTCTTTGAACACAAGCTTTCATGGCTTAAATGTTCTGGTATACACCTTCATCAGATGCATCTGACAAAGTGAGTTGTGGCCCATGAAGGCTTATACCTGAAGAAATTTGTAGTCTTTCAGGTGCCATGGAACTTTCATTGTTATCATCTTCCATGCAAAGGAAACTCTAACTCTTTCAACTCTGTAGCTCACCTGATGTCTAAAAGGCCATTCACTGCAAGTACTGCTTACCGGGAGTTGTTCTGAGACACTTGGCCCATAAACACTTTTGCCAAGTTTTAATTTTGATTGTGCCATTTTGAGACTGAAATAGAGATTCCAGAGCTGCTGCATATATTGCAAGATTCAAGTTCATCTGCTTTGTTTGGTCTTACACTTAAAACTTAAAAGAAAAGACAGAACTAACTGACATTGATCCTTAATTTATATTTTTGTATTTGTGGTGGTTTACACAGAACACCGGGTCTCTAGATAATGAGTTTGATGGAGGGATGATAGCTTGATTATTCTGCTGCTGTCTTTGTTCCAGGGCACTGATGAATCCTTCATGGTTTTTACTATCTCAGTCCAGTGTCACAGGGAAGGACAAGAAAGACCCATAAAGATGACATGTTAGCTGTCCTGCTCCCTGATGGGGCTTCAATGTATTACCTGGATCTAATTATCTCATCTCTAGTTGACAGAGAGGCTTCCATAGAATGTTTTCCATCATGATGAGCCTCAGCCACGCTTTCAGTGGGCTGTCTAATAGCTTGATATATTTTTGGACTTCCTGCTCATTGGATGAACAAGCTGAAGTAAATCATGTATTGACCTCAAAGCATTTATAAACTGTAGAACATTATATTCTCATCAGAGCCATAGGGGCAGTAAACTATAGTTTCTCTGCTGTGAAACATGGTTTTGGTTATGCACTGTTACTAGGGTTGTACTTAAACAATAATATATCATTTGTGGCACATGTCGCCTTCTTTATTGAAAGGCAAAACAAAGAGTTGAGGACAAAAATCATTACTACTTTAGCAATTTTTCACAAAATGCTTTTGTTTTGTACTTGACACACAGATGGGACATTGTACTGCAGTGCAAATGATGTATGGCAGCATGACAAATTTCATTTCCTTTATAAAACAAGAATCAGAATAGTGTACGAATTTGGGGAAATTGTGTTAACTTTTTTTCTTTAAAAAAATGAATAGTAGAATAAATACAAAGTAAAAAAAAAAAAATGATTCCAACGGAAAAGTCCTCTGGCAAACTGTTTGAGCACTTTAATTGTCTTGGCAGATATTGATTGAAGTGCTTAAATGAAAATATTGGAAACAATAAACTGGCTTGGTGTTAGAGCTTTTGTATTGCCTTGATAGTGATAATCCGTGACTGAGGAAGAAATTAACACAAGGTGATGCAATGCAATAGAAGGAAAACAGAGGAAACAAAATAAGATCAATGCTGAAGATAGCAGATTGCATTCTTGGAGCTCTATTCTACCCTGCAATGGTCTGTGTGCATCATCAGACCTCTGCCATAATCTAAATGAAAAAAAAGTGGTACTTCTCAACCTCCTCCTTGAAATCACTGTATGTATAATTTTGGTACATTTTCTGTTTCATTGTTCTTTATCTATCTATCTATCTATCTATCTATCTATCTATCTATCTATCTATCTATC
>ML682060.1:3624631-3643302 GCA_007922195.1 Podocnemis expansa | reverse complement strand
GGGCTGGGAGCTGACCTTGCTTGTGAAAACTGAAGTAAAAAAAGCATACATGCTTGATATCAGTTCATACATGCTTGATATCAGAGCCCCTGAATCTGAAAATTGTCCAGTTCTGAAGCTCAGCCTGCCAATCCCACATGCAATGGTGGGATCAGAACACTGGTCCTCCTGTTGGTGACCACTGGGGTTGAAGGTGCAATTTGAAGGACAGTGACATCAAGAGTAACTGCGTTGGATGGACTTGAATGTTAAAGATCTGTGAGGGGGTGAATGAAAGTCTTGAGGAAAAGTGGTAAGGTGCAGGTTCATGGTTTGGTTTCAGTCTTCATTACCATCTCTTGGTGGACAAAGGTGTGGGTGCTAGGGCTCTTTTTTCCTCTTTCCAAGATTAGAGTGAATCCACCTGGCACTGGGGTTCACATAAGAAGTAGGGAGATTACAGAGATACCATAAAGTTTTCATTCTAGGGTAATGAAATGGTTACATATAAACTTCATAAAAATTACTGGATCTCTCTTCCCACAGCAGGCCTTGTCTCTCATATGCCTCCAGCCTTTTTGAGTTGTTACCTTTTATCCTCCAGCTTCTTCAGAAGCTGATGGGGCGTTCTCCTTTTCTGGATCTTCAGGTTGTTCCACTTATCCATTCACCTCTCTGTGAGGTCAGTTGGATAGACTTGTTCCCCTCTAAATTTCACTATCATTATGAGGGGAAAACAGCTTTTGCATCCCAGTACTAATATTAGAAAAGGCCAGATTCTGCTGCTGTCATAATTCCAACACCAGGAAGTTCCATTGTGATCATCTTGCATTTTTTCTGTGACAAAGACCATAGAAATTACCCAAATTTTTTGGGTGGGTCAGTTCTCTTGCTTCATGGATGGTGATACCCAGAGTGAACCATGCTATTGAAATCTGTGAACCTATCACATTCTGAGTGGAGACCAATGAGTGACTGTCATCACCCGTCCTGCAACCTAGTGTGCATTACAGCGCTTTGCTGCTGTAGCTCCTAATCAGAGTCCTCACGTCATGCAGGTCACATCCTGATTGCCTGTGTATAGTTGCAGCCTGCCAGCCACACTCCAATCATAATTTGGTTTCCACCAGTTTTAGTTACCACTTGCAGGGTGACTCCAACACCCTCCCGATCTTGAATTCTCTCCCCCCAGCCACAAGTGCATTCTGCACCATCTAGCCCTCTCTTGGACAATTCAGATATTATAGGTCCATTGCTCCTGTTAGGGATTATATCTAATAGTTTGCTACTTCAACTGGCATTACCCATACAGTTCAGAATAAAACAGCACAGGGTTAATTTTGATTAATGATTAAAACAAGTTTATATAACCACAAAGAGGGAGGTTTTAAGTGTGTATATGTACAAGGGATTACATTCAGAAATTAAAAAAAAAATATTTTCTAGTAGCTAAGACTTAGGTGATCCTTGGTTCAAGGTAAAATCCTTACTACATGTTTCAACAAAAAGGTTGACCAAATGCTCAGAACAGAACCCATCCAAAAATGCAAAGACAGGTTCCTTTTTCTTCTTAGGTAAGCAAGAGAGAGAGAGAACGTGGGGTGTTTTTGACCTGCAGTTTTGTAGTCCAGTCACCCTCTAAAATGTATTTTCCTGAGCATTATCCCTTAATAAATTTCCTTCTCACCATGAGGGTGGAGACATGGAGTCTTGTGTAAAAAAGATCCCATGGTTTTGATTGTTAAAATGCAGATCAATCTGTTGCTGTTCCCTTCCATTGCCTGAGAATGGCCACTTGACCACTGGTTGCCAGTCAACTTTGATGATACCTGACTAGAATCATTAGCTTGTCCTTTGTCTTCAGGGAGAAGATATAGCCCCTCCCCAGACTTGTCTGGTAAACACATTGCAGTCCTAATTTCTTCTTCTGTTGTTAACTTTCCATATAATGTCTCTATGTACATTCCACTGTAATATTATTAATCAGCAAGTTATTACTTTTTAAATTATACTTCACATGGCATATTTCGTACAAAGATTATTGCAATGTATAGGACATGACTAAAGGGTCACATTCAGAAACTGCACCCACCTGTAATCTCAAAAATAATCACCATTTTTATAGTAAGATGGTCTTGCAGTTAACACCTTGGGCTAGGCATGAGAAGATGTAGATTCAAATCATGGATGCACTGCAGCCAGTTTGTGTGACACCAGGCAAGTGACTTAATCTTTATGCCTTGGTTCCCCAAGTTCTTTATTATGGGGATTATAACACTTTCTGGTCACACAGCGATGTTCTAAAATATAAAACAATCATTTTTAAGTGTAGGGAATGTATAATACAAATGACAAATTATATGATTTTCCAATAAAAGCAATATTTTTTCCCCCAGAAATCTGGTAGTTAAACATCTGAATTATATCATTCGTGTCTGTGGTCTACTTCACAGAAAATTAAATGTTGGATTGGGGAGTCATTTAAAAACCATTTCTGAATCTATCTTTGTCAGTAATTCTAATCTAAAGTAAATGCATGTTTAAAAATTTCAATATGCAGAAATTCAGAAGCTGGGACAAAGGCATGTGTTTGGGACGATCCCCAAATACCCGTTCTTCTAAAACACAAACTAAATCCTGGTCAATTGTAGATCAATAGTCATTTCTCAATTGATTAGATTGGCACCAGGATTTGGCTTGAAACCACCTATTTTCACTTGTGACTTTCAAGTTTGAAACTTTCCAACTGAATGCTGTGCCTCTCTTGGGAGATATTCTAGAAACTAAAACATGAATAGCTGAGGTCAGGTCTACCCTTGTCTCTTCCACCTACACCCAAGATGAAGTAAACCCTACAGTTCAGTTTAAGTCAAAGCCAGAGTGAACAAATGCATCTTGCACAGTCATATAAATCAAAATGCTTTAGCATTTTATTATATATAATATGATATACAACAAACATATGATTAGTTCTGTTCTTTTCTCCTAGCTTTTGTCTTTTTCTGTTTAGATTGTAAACTCTTTTGGATAATGACTGTTTATTATTCTGTACATTGCCCACTAGAATGAGGTCTATGGGCACTATTAACTATTTATTGTTCATTTATTTCTATTGAAGTAGTGCACAAGGTCCACAATCATGGATAAAGCATTCTGATTTACTAGATGCTGTACATAAAGCTCACGATCTAGGATTTTAGCAATAGCAGCATGTGGATAAACAGACAAAGGATGGGGGACAGAAGGGGCTTGGAGAACAATAAAGATAAGAATGTTTGAATAAGTTAATAATCACAGTGTCCAGACTAGGCTGGCTCTGGTGAAGTGACTGAGAAAGTCCCATTTGCTCACACCTTGACTTTCAACCCTCAGGGCAGACAGCAGGGGTATTCTGGACGATTGTAACTACCTAGTTACAGTCCATAAAATTAGTTGTAAAAACTTCTGGTCCAATTAAAATATACACTCATTGTTGTCTTACACAACAGTTAATAAAAATAAAACTCATTAGGAATACAGCATTTAGACTAAAGTGAGTGATATTTCTTAAATGTCTCACTCAAAACCACATTTCCTTTAATCAGCATCTGCTCTGTGTTAAACTGCCTATAAAATCCAGTGCACTGTTGACAGTGGGGAAAGATGAAAACAAACAAACAGGAAAAACTACAAAAGACATGACATTAACATCAAAAGGTAATTTTTTCCCTTGACATTTGAAAAATGTCTTTATTTTGACCTCAAATGTTTAGCTTTCTTTCCATCAGTCTGGAAGCTGGACAACAAGGGGGGAAAAGAGGAAGGGGACATTGCATATGAGCCAAAACATGAGATTGGGGGGAGCAAAAAGAGAAGAGACACTAATGAAACAGTAGGAATAAATTAAGATTTTTGAAAAAGGCAACTTGACTAACACTGCAGCCCCTTTGAAACTGGTGGTTAGGTTGACCTAACTATAATGCTCAGAACTTTTCATAGCCTTGAACAACCTAATTAGGTAGACTTAATTTCCATGTAGAGCAAGTGTCTCAGGTAGCTCCACTTGCAAAAGATCTGAGTTAGAGCAGAGCCAAGTACGGGTATGTGGACTTTAAGCAAGATGCAAAATTATAGAAAAAACAACCAAATTCTGAAAATAGCTTAAAAAGAAAGAAAGCTGGAGCCTGAGTTCTGTTCCTACAGGTGAATTTAGTGACATAGATTGGTTGAGCATTTTGTGGAATCACTCCATTTTCTTCTATCTGAAGTAATTCTAAAAAGTTATCAGCATGGCATCCAGCATTATTACACAGTAGCACTTCAGTTTTACTAACATGAGCCTTCTGAATGGCCATTTATACTAATCATTTGTCCTAACAGACGAGAAGGTGGAAAACTGGAAAGTGAAGTTGACAAAGACAAGTTGAAACTCCTTCATGTTCCAATGCATTCAAAGTATTGGGCATCTCTTTGCAGTGGTTTGAAAGACAAGAAGAAAGCAATGCTGTGTGCCATATTGGGATTTTGCACCATACCTACTATAATTTTCATAAATTCAATTTCATGAATTTTGGATTTTAAGGAGTCCTTAATCTCCAGTGAGTTCATAAAATAGGGTTCCTACTAGAGTAAGGATGAAAAAGCCTTCATCCCTCGGGCATAATTAAAACCCTGGCTAAATGGCAGTCTGGAAAAAGCCTTCACTGTAGGCAGATCATGCTATAATACCTCCTGCAGCAGTCACCCTCTTCTGACACTGAGATTTTGCTGGCCCATCTGAAACCAAATAATGAATTGAGATAGACCACAAGTGTGATCCAATATGTCTGCTTATATGTTCCCAACAAAGCACCAAAATAAAAATGCATGAGGCAAACATCTTAAAAATCATGAGGCTTTTATTTGATGACTGTTTCTTTGAATATTTAAGGTTCACTTAAAAATGAAAACTGAGATTCTCCCATGAACATCTGAATCCAGGATCTCAGGCCTCAAAAACATTCCCAAACCATATATCAAGAGCCTTATGAGCTGGTGACACTGGGTATGCAAGAATTACAGGATTAGACTCTACCTGATTTTGTGTGTGTATGTAATATTCAGAATTGAAGAATTCAGAACATGGTTGAGGGTAGATGTTATAATAAATCAACTGAAGTGAATGTCCTGAGGTGTCAATTAGTAATATATGATTTAGGAAGCACATTGTTGTTCTGTTTCTTAAGAAGATAGGAATGGCCATACTGAGTCAGACCAATGGTTCATCTAGCTCAGTACCCTGTTTCCTGACAGTGGCTAGTGCCAGAGGCTTCAGAATGAATCAAAAGAATAAGGTCTGTATAAAGTGATCTATTCCCTGTCATCCACTCCCAGCTTCTGGCAGTTAGCTACTTAGGACATCCAGAGCATGGGGTTGCATCCATGACTATCTGGTTTAATAGACATTGATGGACCTATCCTTTTTTATCTAGCCCCCCTTTTTTAATCTACTTATAGTGTTGCCCTTCACAACATCCCCTGGCAATGAGTTCTACAGGTTCACCGTGTGTGGCATGAAGTTCTTCCTTCTGTTTGGTTTAAATCTGCTACTTCATAATTCACTGGATGAGTCCTTGTTTTTATGGCATGTAAATAGGTTACTATTATTTCCTTCTTCACTTTCTCCAGACCATTCATGATTTTATAGACCTCTATCATATCCCCCTTAGTTGATTCTTTTCCAGTCTGAAAAAAATCCCAGTCTTTTTAATCTCTCCTCATATGTAAGTTATTCAATACCACTAATCATTCTTCTTGTTCCTGGGTCTGTCTACACTGAAAAGTTTTTTCAAAATAAGGAGCCTTATTTAAAAAAAAAAAACTTTTTACCTGTCCACGCAGGCATTTTGGTATTTCAAAATAAGCACATTGTTATTTTGAAATGAAGAAGTGCTATTTCAAAATAACTAAACCAGCTTTATTTCAAAGGAGCAATTCTTTCAAAATGGTTATTTAAAAAAAAAGCCATTCTAAGCCATGGAATTGGCTTTTTTCAAAATAATGGCCCTATACTTTTCACTGCCTTCCCCTATTTCGAAAAAGAGAGTCTAGCAAAGACTCTCTATTTGAAAAAAGAACTCCTGCCTTATTTTGAAATAGTCTTCACTAGACTTGTATTTCAAAATAATAAATTTGAAATAATACTATTTCACAATAACTGTTTCAAAATAACTTGGGCAGTGTAGACATAGCCCTTGTCTATACTTTTTCCAATTTTAATACATGTTTCATGAGATAAGGCAACCAGAATTGCATACACAATTCCAGGTGTGGCCGTACCATGGCTTTATATAGTTATGGTACTTTCTGTTTTATTATCTATTCTTTTATGAATGGTTCCTAATATCGTTAGCTTTTTTGACTGCCTCTGCAAATTGAGTGTGTGTTTTCAGAAAACTAACCACATTCTATAGTAATTCCAAGATCTATTTTGTAAGTGGTAGAGAAATATATTTTTTAAAAAATTAATGTGCATTTTCATTATAATAAACTTTATTTTGCATCTCCACATTTGTAAATTACTCACTGATTTCAATAGCCAATCATCTGAGCTATTAAAGACCATGGATGAAACTCTGAATCCATTGAAGTATACAGGAGCTTTGCTATTGACTTCACTGGAGGCATAATTTTACCCTGATCTAAAGCCCACTGAATTTTCTAATGGAAGTCAGCGGGCTTTGAATCAGGCCCTAGTTTTCTAGGAAGTAATCCAGATAGTTCAGCCTGACAAAATAGGAAGATGTCTACCAACAAAATTATTTTTCTCTTTCTGATGATATGCTATCAATATTTTAATAAGAAACTCCTACAAAAATTTACCTCTGAGCCTAAGATAAACAGCATCCATTCTAACAAGGCTGGTGCCACTTAGAAGACTAACAAATTTATTTATTGCATGACCTTTCATGGGAGAAAATCCCACTTTGGCAGACACTTGAATATGGGAAAATTACAGAATGCCTAGAGAATAGATTTTCTCCATGAAAGGTCATGCAATAAATAAATCTGTAAGTTTTTTAAGTGCCACCAGACTCCTTGTTTGTATTTCTTCTGTTCTGTAAGTTCCCCCATCTTCAAATCAGTTGACATAGTGGGATTTTCTCCCACGAAAGCTCATGCAATAAATAAATTTTGTTAGTCTTTAAGTGCCACAGAACTCCTTGTTAGGAATTATCCTGTTTTCTTCAGTTCAGTATGAAGGACAAGGACTTCCAGCAAGTCATGTGGCACATCACTGCTTATCATGCTAATGTATTAAAAGTTGCCCATTGAACCCAGCCTACAGTAACATGCCATGACTTCGGTGGTTACTTGCATCCCTCTAAAATGGTTTTCCATTCGGTATCATTTTAACATGATGTTTAATGTTACTTACAATAATTAATACAAATGCTCTGGGGTGCTGGCAGATTAGGTGCCAGTTCTTGCCAGAGTCCCAGGCCAATTCACTTGTATATTAATATATGTCAAAACGATGGTTAAATGCACAAGACCTTGGCCTATGACTTATACTTCCCTGCATTTATTTTCCTTCCATTCTGTAAGTTCTCCATCTTCTAGTGTCTGATGAAGTGAGATTTTTCTCCCACCAAAGCTCATACAATAAATAAATTTGTTAGTCTTTAAAAGAGCCTCAAGACTCATTGTTTTTTGCAGAACTAGTCTGACACAGCTTACCCCTTTGGAATTTGTATAAGAATGTACTTGGTATTTAAACTTCAGAAAAAACAGTGGGGTGTAACATGTTGTTTTTATTTGTCAATATTCTGTTATAATGTAGTTGCAAACATTTGGGCCATGTCTATGCTAGCACTTTCTACCAAACAAATATGAAAGGAAGTGGAAAAATTCAAAAGTTCCTGGGACTTCAAAGAGGGAGAGGCTGGTTAGCACAGAGCAGCACAGTGCAAGTAGAAGACCAGAGTGGTCAAGATTGACATTGTAGGACATACCCAGAGGCTGCTTAATGCAACAGAAAAATGAGTCAGTGTACATGTTGACTGTTTTGCGACAAAACAGTTGCCAAAAAGGCACTGTGCCTTTCACACAGCTGGTTGTATTTTGTTGGCAAAACAGGGTAGTTTTGCCAAGAAAAAGAGCATTCTACTTTGTACGATGGGTTTGTTTTGTCACCAGAATTCGTCTTTTGATGACAAACCTGTCTAGTGTAGACAAGGCCTTACATTGGGTACGCCTGGGAAAGTAGACAACCCATCAAATGAGCCATCAAAAGATTTGCACATAAATTCTAACTCTGCAGTTTCCCTTTGCAGTTGTGATGTGAGTTAAACAAACAAGGAGTACTGTGGCATTTAAAGACTAACAAATTTATTTATTGCATGACCTTTTGTGGGAGAAGCACCTGAAGAAATGGGATTTTCTCCCACAAAAGCTTATGCCCCCTGCCCCAATGCCCATCCCCAGACACACACATACATACACACACACACCCCAGCAGCCCCCCCCCCAAGCCCTTACCTTGGCTGTTTGCACGCTGCCTGACCAGCTGGAAGCTGCTTCCAGCCACAAGCTGCTCTGCCCTGCAGAGAGGAGATTCACAGACTCCTAGCCTGCTGCAGTTCTCTGCTGGCTGGGCTTAAGGTAGTGCAAGGTTTAAGGTGGAGCCACCAGAATGCTGTGTTCTAGCTGCTTGTGATATTTTTAGTGGGGCCCCCAAATGCAGCATTCTGGTGAGTTCCTCTATTTTTAGGGGCCCCAGAACACTGCCAGCCTGAAAATAGGGGGCCGCGGAACTGCATTCCAGTGCATTTCCCCTTACTTTAACCCCTGAGAAATATCAAACATATTCATAACTTCCAGTACAGATATGATACACACATATAGACAATATAATCATACTTAGCAAATTATAACCTTTCTAATGGTACCTGACATGGCATATCTCTTATAGATTATTGTAATTTAGAAATATTAAATTGATATTAAATTTAATAAATGGTCCCCCTAATCCAGCCAGTATCACAGGCAGCACATTTCAAAGCATTACACCAGTCAAACTTGTCATAGTATGACATGCTTGGAAAGAATGAGTTATTTTTGTAAATCAGCTTGTTTGTGAGACATTTCCTCAAAGTTTTATTAACATTAGGATATAATTAATATTGCCTTCCTTTTCCTTTGGGACTCAACATGGGTTAAACCCTGACTATTAAAGTGAAAGAGAGTGTAAGTCCAGAGCACTGTTTCACCCCTTGTGCTAGGCTCATTTTTAGCCCCTACAATAGGCACTTTTAAATTGCTCACTTAGTTCAACTACCATGTGAATAATTTTAAGTCCCTGTTTGATGAGGAACTGGTACAAAATTGGGATGAACTTTTTTTTTTTTGTGAACATTTTTGTTAAAATGTCCCCAGTTTCTACTGAAAAAAGTTTGGAGTTTGAAATTTTTTCTGTTAGTTCTAATATGTACCTGAATTATGCCTGACATTTAAGGTTCCATTTCTCTGCAGCTGCATTTGTGGATGGTGTGAAGAGTAGCCTTTCGATGTATTTGAAAAGGAGCAAGAATTGAGTTGAAAAATGTTACCTTATGCTTCCCTCTGAAGCCTAGAATTTTCAAGCATGAGTGTGTTGCTAATTTCTATTCATCACCTTGCCAGATTAGGTATATGACTACTTTTTAAAGATATGTACTGTACTATTGCTGGACATGGATAAATAAATAACACCCCAGATGATATTGTACTTAATATTGTGCAGTGATCTATATTGCTGTCTCTAATCCATTTTTCACTGTGCTACTTTTTAGATACAGTGAAATTTCAAATTATATGGAAGAAGGAAATATTCCCTTTGACTCATTAAAATTCATAGGCCATCCCTGTGATCTCCCCTGACATTGCTATTCCTTGCCCTCTCATGGCAGCACAAAGAAACATAGTTATTTACCCTGGGACACAGGTGACTGAACTTATAAAAATCACTACAGGACAAGATGTATTGAGGCCTGGCACAGCATGACAAATTCTGGCGAGGTTCGCCAAGAAGAGATGTATTGATTTTTAAATGATTAATAAGAAGAATATAATTGTATTTCATTAAGATGGATGGGATTTCATTTAGTCTGTCTTCTCCTTTTCCACTTCAGATGTGAAAGGAAATCAAGTCATCATCAATGGCACCTCATGTTAGTGTGCCATGGCAACGAGGTCATTGATTGAGTAAAAGAAGTTTCAGCAAGGCTAGCCTAGTCCTTTAATGGGGTTGCTAGCACAGATAATGTGGCTCAGACAACAGACTCAGATTCTCTTCTTATTTAGAAAGCCACTAGGGACTAGATGAATGCCTCTGCCATCTTTTTCTAGATCCTGTTTGGTAGTCTCAGTTGCATATTATCTATAGTAAATCAGGTTGGACATATGAATAAAAAAGATTTGTATTTTATCTGACTGAAAACGATTCACTTCTCTGAGTCTCAAGGACAGAAAGGCAGAAAGAAACAGGAATTCAGAATTCTAAAACTTTGGCTCTGATGTGCTCTTCACTGTTTATGCCTTGATACAAGACAGTACTTAAGCACTTTCTTGAGAGCAGAATGTGCGTGGAGATGCTTTATGCCTGCCTAGCTCTTTAGGCCTTTTAAGAAAGTACTTCAGGAAACACTAGATGAGTTACTGCTCACTCATTCTTCAGACAAGGCATTCAGCTGCAATAAGGATATTGTAGGTAGATAGATTAGACAGACAAAGTGAAGGAGGTTGCCTATTAATTAGTAAAAGCATGAGGCATGGCTCACATGCCAGTAGATTCTTTATATCTTAAAGGCTTTAAATCATGATTTGAGGACTTTAATAACTCATTCATAGGATACAAGTTTATTGCAGGAGTGCATGGGTGAGGTTTTGTGGCCTCCATTGTGCAGGAGGTCAGACTAGGTGATCATATTGGTCTTTTCTGACTTTAGAGTCTTTGGCTATATCTACAGTGGCAAATTAGTCCAAACTAAAGAGGCTTAGTCTGGACTAATTTAGCCTTTGGCTACATTAGGCGTTCCTTAGTCTGAACTAAGAAATTTCCTAGTTTAGACTAAGGAAAGCTCAGTTTGAACTTGTAAGTACCAAGTGTTAGTCTAGACTTATGTGCTTAAAGTTTATCTAGGTGCGAGCAAGAGTTGGACTAATGCATAGTTCAAACTAAAGAAGCTTGAACTAAACCGGTTCGTTCAAACTAACTGCGTGTTCTAGTTTGAACTAAGCATTAGTTCAAACTAGAACACGCGGTTAGTTCAAGCTAACTGGCTTGCAGTTAGTTCAACCTAACCCACAGTTAGTTTGAACTAAGCTTAAACTTCTTAGTTTGGACTAGCAAGTCTGCACGAAGTTTGCCAGATGTAGACATAGCCTATGAGTCTGTAACCTGAAAGATAGGGAGAAGACGACAAAGAAGGATTAGAAAATATATTGAAGCTATGACCTTCTTCATGTGAAGGAGGCTCAAAACTGCTAAATCTGGATATGTATCACATGGTTTCTGCATTTAGGCAACTAGATTTGTGCTAAGTTCCAAAGGTATAGCTGTGTTAGTCTAGTTCAACAAAAAAAGCAAGGAGTCCTGTGGCACTTAAAGACCTATGTGTGTGATAAATAAATCTGTTAGATTTATGCTGTATTTCAAATGTAAATCTTATATAATGGGCTCTTATACAATGTTGTAATCATCAGCTAAGGATCTAGAAACTACCAATCCACTACTACTGAGCACGTGGACAGCTGTTTTTCAGTTTGATCAGTGTTATAATAGGCAAACATTAAGGATGTATCTATGCAACCTGAAGCACTGATTCTCCAAGCCTGGGTTGATGGTTCAGGCTCATGCTGTATACTAAAAATAGCTGTGCAGATGTTGTGGGTCAGGTTAGAACTTTGACTCTGAGTCATATAGAGTGATATGGACTTCTACACAGCCCTTTTTAGCATAATAGCTTGAGCCTAAGTCTGTTGACTTAAACTCAGAGGCTTGATGCTGCAGACATAATAGATATATCTTTAGGGGGAATAACTGTGGCTCAGTACACAACTAATTCTTAATAAAGCAATACAGATTAAATGATCATGATTAGAAAATAGTACCTTAAGAATTTCAGATGTTGTGAGGAAACTTGTGACGTCGTTTCATATCTGTGCAATCGGTTATTTCTTATGCACAATGCGGCTCCTTGTACATGTCTGCCTTTGTAAATATCAGTGAGAGCTACACATAAAAAAGGGCAAATTATTCTTGAGTCCTTTTTGCAGGTGAGATGACTGAGGCATATATAAAGTGAATAATAATCTTAAGAGGCACTGTAAGGTATTAGTGGGCTAGTTACCAGAATGTCAGGTTACGTCCTGAACATTTACTTTCTGTAAAAAACACTTTTAAAAGACAATGAGGAAAAGACAATATAAATAGAGCTTTCAGCCTCTACTGGAGGGAGATTGCTTAGTCATGTAATCAGCAAGTCAGAAATATTTACTCTCCTGAGAGCCATCATTTCAAAGCTACACAAAATTGGTTCTTGCCTCCACCCTCATGACAAATCAGCTCAGTTCTCTGCAGTTTTCTGTGTGGCGTTATCAATCTAAGTAGGGTCACTGGTTCTCAGCTGGTTGATCGGATTAACTCCTGAACAACAGTTGCTATTAACCCTATGACTGGTGTGTCACCTGCTGGCAGAAGGTTGGAGGCCACTGGTCTGGGCTTTAACAGTTCAAGCTAAATAGAATGTGTGGAGACACTGAAGGTCCATGAGACATTTTGGCAAACTAAGGAGTTTGTTTTAGTGCCATTGCACCCAATGGCTATGTCTACACTACATAAGATAAGTCAACTTTGTTAAGTCGACTTAATAAAGACTACTTACAATTGACTTTATTAAGTCGACTTAGGGTATGTCTATATGGATGGAGGCAAAGTTGGTGCCCTAAGTCGACTTAATGAACTCCAGATGTGCCCAGGGCTTTGCCTAAGTGGACTTAAGCCCATAGTGTAGACATACCCAATGTCACCTCCCGCACTCTTCAGCCTCCTGTGTGTGCTTGACTGCTGCTCTCCACGCCAGAGTTTAATGCAGCTCTGTAATAAGAGCATTTAACAACTAAAGTTCTTTGGGAAAGAAGGTGTTGTATATATTTAAAATAGCATTATAACATGTCATGGAATCATAGAATCATAGGGTTGGAAGGGACCTCATGAGGTCATCTAGTCCAACACCCTGCTAAAAGCCTATAATCATTGAGGTATAATATATCCTGGAAGATGATTTAATAGATGTCTCTACAGAGCTTGATTTAGCCTAGCAATAATGACAAGAGAGACAGGATTATCTTGTAGTTAGAGTACCAGACTGGGATTCAGGAGGTCTGGGTTGCCACAGACTCTATGTAACCTTGGGCAAGTCATTTAATCTCCATACCACTGTTGCTTAGCTATAAAGTGAGGAAGATAATTTTCTCTTTCTCTGACTTATCTATTTAGCCCCTAATTCTGCAACAACTTGCACAAGTGACGGTCATGTGGATCTTCACTGACCACTTTCTCTTGTACTTTTCATGGACACTAGTCCAACCATGGTGCAGGGACTATCTCTTACTAAATATTTATGCAGCACTTTACACGAGTGGGTCCTGATCTCAGTGGCAGATCATCATAAAAATAGTACTAGTAGTTGTTGCTTAATTGGGGACAAACTTAAATAATGCAAAATAATATAATTGTTGTTAATCAGGTGGTGAATAGGTGTTAAAGCTGTTACCACATAAATTGTCAAATGGTGATTAAGGCAGTTTATCTCAATATTCAAGATGCATCCATCAAAGGGAGCTTGGTATTAGAAGTTTCAGTCAAGGGCAACTATATTTTAGTGCAGCATTTCCCAAACTAATATGGTCATAGAACACTTTTGGGCTTGAAATATATTGACAGAACAGATAGATAGTGGTACCGGAGGGAAGGAATGTTTCATACCAAAAAATTGCCACACGTATTGCTCAAAAGTTGATTTAACAGAGTTCAAAGGAAAATATTGGTAGCATAGAAATTTTTTCATGGAACGCTTATTCACATCACATGGAACACCAGTGTTCTATGGAAAACAGTTTGGGAAATGCTGTTCTAGTGGCCTCTGTATCCTACTGACTTTTGTGATATTGAGTAAATGGGTTTTCAGAAAGTGAGATTGACATGCTTTAATCTGTAAGATTTTTAAATTTTATTTACTTATTTGCTTGTTTGTTTGTTTATTTTTGCATGGCAGGAGCACTTCAAAGCTCTGGACATTGTGGCTCTTTCTATGATTCTTCCACCCCCAATACTATGTATATTCCTCTTGGGTAGTAGATGGGGAAAGGAAGCAAAAAAAAAAAAGCTACATTAGGATTTTGATTCAAGTCAAGAAACGCTTGTGTTAAGGTATGTGAACCACCTTATTGTGCTTTGGCATTTTGAGATACATAAACCACAAACCATGTATCTAATGTTTACATAGTATCATAAACTTTTCTGTACACATGTGTAGCTTCTCTTAACACTAACTATGTGAGACAGAGTCCATGAAAATTCTGGTTGGCCCTGGAGCTGTTGTGGAGGCACTTGTCTTCACAATCCCATAAGATCTTGCATACTGAGGCCAAACTCTAGTAGTGTGATGTGGAAGGATCTCTGCAAAGGAATCCCCATGGAAGGGATTTGTAAAACTCCTTCCTGAAGATTCTTTTTGGTTCAATAGTAAAGCTGACATTCAGAGAATTTTATGTGTTTATGAAGAAGACACAGAAGGGTAGATTTTATTTATTTGTTTATTAGTTTTTCAGATATTGTTTATTTTAGAAAGATCCAGCTTGCTCTTCCTTGTTTTGTTTTGCAAGAAGTTTTGTTAAGATTTATTGTGGGATCTGACATCTGATCTGAAGGATTAAGGAATAGGAGTTGTCATTTCATAATGTCAATTAGTCACTTTAATTTAAATATGCTAACAACCAACCAGATATAAACAAGCTGATTAAAAATGCCTTCTGTTCTGAATAGCTCAACTTCCACACTTTTAACTCCTGTCACTGCACTATTTTTGGTGTCTTCTGGCCCAGTTAGGCTCTGAATTTCTAATATACAAAACCAAGCAGAATTGAAAAAGAGTCCCACTATTTTAGGCCACCTTTATACATCACGAGGACACAAACGCATTGTGTCTTCCTTGCTGATTGCCATTATAGTTTTTGTGTGGGGAAGGAGGAAAGGGAGGTCGTTATTTTCAAAATTTCTCGTATTTTCTTTGGATGCTGCTCTGGTTCCCCCTTCCACCATTTTTTTCTCTCCTCTTTTGGTCCCTAATTTATTTTTATTGGTTATAGTTAGATTGCTGGCTTTTCTACAGCTGAGCACAGCTGCTAATGTTTGCTATTGATTCCACATGTTCGCTCTAAAGAATATAATAATCTGTTTTAACCATTGCCTTTGGCTTTTCCTCTTCCCACTCTCAGCAGTGCCCTCTGCCTTGGGCCTGGCCTGGCAATAACCAGAAACTGATCCTAATTACATCAAACTGTGCTCTGCCAAAATGCCCAAATATCTGTAGTGTGTCTGATAGACGATGTACTGTAACTCCATCCAGCTCTCTAGAAAATGCTCCAAATTATCAACTGTAGATGTGCTGACAGGGGGGAAATGTTGGCATGGTGGAAGGCTCCGTTACCTGTGGCCCAAAAGGCAATACTTTGGCAGTACAGTTGTAATGCTATTTAAATCCTTATGGCTCTAAGGAAGCTCCAAATTATAACAGTGCTCCTAGGAGAATGACACATAATCAACCCTGCTGAAAACATTTTAAGTAGTGCTAAATAAATCCCAGTTCTAATTAAGTTACTGAGGCTACATGGAGACTGCACATCTGGAAGTCCCCCAAAAACTCCTGTGGCATTGCAGCAAGGCACAGCTGCTGTTCTGTCAATTCCTTAGAAGTCTTAGCAGCTCCAGAGCTCTCTCCATGAAGGAATTATTTGAATCACCTTGCAGCTCAAGACTGTCCCACATTAAATCGATGCTTATTTAATCTGACAGGTTCCCTTGCAGCCTGTAAGTCATCTGCTCTAGTTGCTCTTTGAACCAATGCTCCTTGTACCTGAAAGCAGAAAGTCAATAGCTTTCAGTAACAAAGCCAATATCCTTTTCCCACACTTCTAGCCATTAGAGGTCAGTCATTATACTATATGTACAATGAGCACCTTCGATTCAGTCCTGAAAAACAGAGTGAATTCCTAATCCCGCTGAAGTCAATGGGAGCTTTGCCATGGATGTCAGTGGGGCCAGGACTTCACTCTGAGTGCCTCTTAGAGGATCTTGTATGATTGACTTCAGTGGGTATTGAGAGCATTTGCAGGAAATTTTTAGCATTTTGAAGGAGTGAGCCAAAGGGAGTGGTATCTTTTTGGCTCACCTGAGGCTTTATCCTGACAGTAGTAAATTTCCATCAACATCAACAGGGACAAGGTGTGTTCCTGAGAAGGTTGAGAAGTACTTTTTATTGCTATATATAAAATTTAAGTTCTGACTTTCAGTTCTATTATAAATTTAAGTTCTCAGAAGTGCTTTGTACAGGGTACTGTCTGGTCTCCTGAGAGAAGTACCACTGATATTACTGTGAGTAGCATGGTCAGCAGCTCTCAAAGTAGGACCACTTATTTAGGTGCCCTTGTTTACAGAGTTTTCTGTGGCTGACATTCCAGTAATATCCGTTCATTTAGAAGCATTAATTGCATCATATTTACCCAATTTTCAATAAAACCCACAGGTGCTGGTGTATCAAAAATTATGTAGGAAGGTTAGAGATACTCAAATCTCTTTTTTTCCTCATCAATATGAGTTAAATTCAATTGGATGACCCTCAGAAAAAAAATGGTGTTTTTATTACTTATGTGTTTGTTTCTTTATTTGTGCTATTCACTCACTGCTGACAGTAGAAAATACACCCAATAATATTACATATTATGCATCAGCTTCTCCTGAAGGTATACAAAGAGAATATTATTTATTTTTTCAAGTAAACATGAGTTTCTTTCTCCCAAAGGATCCCAGAACATGCTGCACATTTAAAAACTGATTATGTAGCCTAAATGGTGCAAGCATGGTGCTCATGACTAAAACATAGCTGTTTTGGGGGTAGAATACAGCAACTGTTGAAGAGCACACATTAGCACTGTATGCTGGGGTGAATCAGGCCACTAAACATTAGTGCCTTATGAAAGCACCTCTTTTCTTCTCTGCTGCTTTTAATAAACATCCGGTGAAGGATAAATCTTTAGGGTGAAAGGCTAGTGAATTCAAACACACATTTGTTGACTAAATATCAGAGAGGAAGATGAAACTTTATGATGCTTGGTCTGGGTGAAGTTTGGCTAACCATGTGAACTTTTGTGTGCTTTTCAGAATTTAACAGAAGGTCTAAAACACAGGTCTCAAACGCAAATTACCACGCGGGTCGCATCAGAACTAGTAGAGGGCCGCATGAGGACTAGTACATTAGCCTGAGGGCCGCACCACTGAAACATTTTCATACAATGATATTACAAAAAACAGTAATGATTGTGTCATTGCAGGCTGCAGGAAATATCTTTAGGGGCTGCATGTGGCCCGCGGGCCATGTGTTTGAGACCCCTGGTCTAGAACTTTTCAGTTTTAGACTGGTTTTAATAATAAAAACCATTCCTAAATTTGTATTACAATCATCTATTGGGGACCTAGGCCTCATTGTTATAGGCACTGTACAGGTTCATGATGACTGACAGACTTTGCCCTGAAGAGCTTCTCTAAAGACATATGACAGGCAAAGATTGGGAAGGGAAACAGTTATGGAAAGATTACGTGACTTTGAAGCAGGAATAGACTATCAGGTCTTCTTACTCCCAATTCCCACGTTGTTTACCACTGTGAGCTCTCTTTGTGTTATGTGGGCTTCATCTACATAATGTGTAAATACTACCTGTATGATCCTGAGGATGTCACATGGGACTCAGCTGCGTGGCGATTGGGCTGCAAGTGGTTTATGAGCCATTATTTAAAAACCGTTTCACTATACCATGCTACTTGTCAGTCCCATTTAGATTTACTGGTACTTTAGCTGAATGAAGTCTAGCTTGATCAGCAGTTATGATGTCAACGTAACTTCAGATAAATAAGTTAAATAATTGGGGACCATATGCAGAATATTTGCTAAAGCACTTCAGGTATATCTATATAGCATCATGGAGCAACCTGGTTAGAAATTCCCAGCCTGGGCTGACACACTTGAAGTAGTGGAGTTTGTGCCAATGCTCTGATAATAACTTTGTACATAGTGCTTTGAAGTTGTAACTTGGTCTGGAGCCTGGGGGTGGGGGGTGGGGGGGGTTGGCTTTAAAGCCTAATCTGCAACTTTAAAAGTTTGTCTGCACAGCTACTTTTAGGACACTAGTGGAAGTCCCACTGGCCCAAGTTTGTCAATGTAAGCTGATTGGCTCAATTCCACTCACTTCAAAATGCTGCGTGGACATATCCTTAGAAAAGAGGCCAGTGGAATTTCTTCTTGGGATTTAATTTTAGCAGTCTGTGCTAGTCTATCAAATAAATAGCTGTGCTATGAAGAAAAAATTTTAATGGAACGTTTTCATATGCTACCATGTTGGATTCCAAAGGGATAGCC
>ML682060.1:3463309-3624231 GCA_007922195.1 Podocnemis expansa | reverse complement strand
ATGAGCTTTCGTGGGAGAAGATCCCACTTCCTCAGATGCTTTGAAGAATCTTCGAAGCATCTGAGGAAGTGGGATCTTCTCCCACGAAAGCTCATGCAAAAAATAAATCTGTTAGTCTTAAAGTGCCACACAACTGCTTCTTGTTTTTTTACCATGTTGGAGCCAATTGCAATGTTCTTACAGGCTTCCATGCTATCAGAATAGGCTTCATGCTGCTAACCCACTTAGTTAAATAAAAGTTGATTTTATATTTAGCTGTGCATGGAGTGCACAGATGAAACAAATCACTCCTAGAAACTCGGCAAGATGAATAGCTTCTGTTGAAAACTTGCAAGCAAGGCTGAATACAAGATTAATATGCAGTCCCAAGTTACACTTCCCACAATTTTTATTGATTATGTGGAAAGTACTAAAACTCATGATTTCTTGTGTGAGTTAGATTGAAACTCTTGCATAACATTACTAGATGCAATTTCTCTAAAGAAAAAAATTGTCTGAAAGGAGAGCTTTTCATTTTGATTCATATACAATATCCGAGTTTTAAAGCTACTCTTTACAGATTAGAGATGTCAGTTCTGACCTTCTTCATGTAGATGGAAAAATCTCTCATTTTTGTACAAAAGTGCTTAACAAAAATCACACTGCTCTGAGGCTTATGTCTCCTACATTGGAAACAGTAGCGACTAGTGATCTGGGGAAAGGAAAAGTAGGAAGAACTCCTGAGTTTGAATCCCAGCTATGAAACTGATTTTCACTGCAATCATTAAGTGACTTAACTTCTTTGTAGGATATTGTGGGTGAAGTCATATCTTTTAGTGGACCAAGTTCTGCTTGTGAAAAAGAAAAGTGTTTGATTTTACACAGAGCTCTTCTTCATGGTTTGGAAACATATTTGGAGTGACACAGGTAAATGCAAGGTGGAACAGATTGTTTAGTTTGAATAGTTAACATGTATTTCAAGTGGCCATTCAAACACTTATACTAAACAATCTGTTCTACCTTGTAGTTAGCTGTTGGACTCT
The DNA here is from genome assembly GCA_007922195.1 of Podocnemis expansa. Lineage (NCBI taxonomy): Eukaryota > Metazoa > Chordata > Testudines > Podocnemididae > Podocnemis > Podocnemis expansa. The sequence continues at coordinate 3,623,209 of ML682060.1, read as the reverse complement.
TAGGACATTTCCCAGACCTGAAGAAGAGCTCTGTGTAAAATCAAATGCTTATCTTTCTCACAGTCAGAACTTGGTCCAATGAAAGATATGATCTCATCCCCTTATGCCTATATTATTCTAGGACTGATACAGCCACAACAACATTGCATTAACTTCTCTGTATTTGTTTCCTCAAATGTTGAATGCAAATAATAAACTTGCACTTTCTTTCTTTTGATGCTTGATTAGCTAATCTTCCTAACATGCCTTTAAGTTAAATATTCTATTGGATAAGGAATAGAAGTTAAATTTGGCTTTAGTATGTAGTTAGGGGCAGATACACCATCACAGGAGCAATCCAGAAAAGGAATTGTAACCCTGAGGCCTGGTCTACACTTAAAAAGTACTTCAATTTAGTTACATCATGGAAGGATGTGAAAAATGTCCTGCATTAGGTGCCATATTTAAATTGACTTAATTCTGGGAAAATTCTTCTTCTAGTAGTATCCTTGTAGGCTCTCCACTTCAAGCGTGCATCTGCCTCTCGAGCTCTTGAGCAGCAATTTTCAGTTACCATATCTGTTTAGTTTGTGCACATGTCCTGTGCCTCCTTGTGCTGAAAACTGAGACTAAACAGTGGTGCACAGGTTGTTCACCTTCCATCTCTTCTCAACCCATTTGTCTAAGATAGAGCCTTGTCTGTCTGCTGAAAGGCTACCCTGGTGAGTGACAGTTGCTCTAAGTGTATCAGTTGCTTTTGGGAGGCCCATGTTTTGCAACTTCTCACTGGCCATGAAGTAATGGCAAGGATGAACTAGGAAAATTAAATTTAGTCTTTTAATGAACACACCTTTGGATCAACTTCTGAGTCAGGTGAGGAGACTGCCCCCACCAACCCCTACATGTACATCTGTCTCCGGACCAATCCTGTGATGGTTCAGCCTCTGCACAGGCTTCCCCTAAAAAGGCAAAGACTTTGGTGTCATCAGGGAAGGCTTCCAAAAAGAGGAGCGTGAACTCTCATCTTAAGTAGCCCACTCTGGAAAAGCTCAAGTCCTTGAAAGAGTTACGATCCCTAAAGCTTCAATCTCTCAACTCAGTGCCGAAGAGTTAAAGGATTATTTGTCTGGTCCTGGGGATTGAAGGAGAGGGTTGGCTCTCATAGGGCTTCATTAGCTCAATCAGAGACTAGGAAGGTCAGCATAGGCATTCTGGATTGCCACCACTGAACTCAGTCCAGGTGTTTGGTACCTATGCATTCGGCACCCTCAGCACTGGCACCAGACAGCATCAAAATCTATGTCAGTATGTCCGCTCTCAGTGCTACCATTGGCTTTGATGACAACTTCCTTGACTACTGCTTTGGAACCTCAAGAATTCAGGTCTCTGAACGACTTGTGAGTAGTGGATTAACTGGAGTCCCTGTACCTCATGGCTACTGAGTATCTATGAGTAGCAAGACCCTGATCACTGGACTGTCATCACCTAGTACCACATTATCCCTTCACATTACTGGACAATATGAAGGTGAATGAAGACTATCAGTTGGTCTCCTTTATTTCTATTCAGGGTTCTACATACCCCTTTAGGAACCCATTTGCTGAGTCATTGGGAAGATCACACTTGTTATCGAGGCTGGTGGAATCAACCTTGCATGTCAACCCCACTTTGGCGTGCCTTCCTAATCCCCTGTGACTACTGGAGCTACTTACCAGTAGCAATTTTCTGAATCACCAGTACTGTCCCAAAGGGAGGTTAGCATTGTAAACCCTTTCCTCACTAACCAGTCTCCCTTTCCCCTGAAGGAGGCATTTGAGGAGTAGGAAGCCAGGGCAGCTAAATAGACCACCCTGCATATACCTATTTCATCCCTGTCTCTAGACAGTTATGTTTCTGCTACCTTCTATGGCCAATGATTTTTGGCTGTTTTAAGACCTCATTAAAAGAGTAGCTGATACTACTCAAATTCCAGTCAAAGAGGTCAAGGATTCACACAATAAGTCACCACCTTCAACTTTTGGGGCCTATGGCATCCCTCACCATGCAAAGCCATGCCTCTTCTGCTTTCTGGGTAGACTCAGAACAACCTCTTCTTCAGAGTCCAGACAGACACTTTTGATAGGTAAATGATTGCTTCTCTACAAGTGAGGAGCACTCCAGAATGATGGAAGGAGCAGTTCAATACTCTGTGTAGGCATTCTTTTCTGTCGCCCAGCTCCATCAGTGACTTTAACAAAAGATGCATCACTGTTAGAAGGGGGAGCCCAGTGCAATCCTGCTGTGACTCAGAACTGATAGACACACAGGAAATCAGTCTCAACATCAGTCTTTTGAAGCTCATGGCTGTAAGGAATGCATGCTTTTATTTCCTACCCCTCATCAGTGGCAAATTGGTCAAGATGATGATGGACATTGTATCCTGCATGTTGTGTTAACAAGCAGGGAGGAGGAAGATCCTTCTCCTTGTGTGCTGAAGCCATGCAACTGTGGAAGAAAAAGAAGTTACTCTGTGCAGCAACAACAATTTTTCAAGATCCATGCCCCCTGCTTTCCCTCTGCTAAGACTGTTCTCTGTGGGATGTTTGGGTGGCGTTGGAACTGAGGGCAATTTTCCCTTACACCTTTAAGGTGTAGGAGGTGTAAGATGCATGTCTGGGTCAAATGGACTTTGCTAACTGAAAATCGCTGATCAAGACAGGCACATGCACACCTAAAATGGAGGAACCACAATGGGGCACATCTAGAAGAACCTCTAGTAACCTCCCCTTCTGTCACCCTAACAATTGCCTGTTAAAGAGATGATTTAACTACATCAACAGAAAAACTCCTTCAGCTGATGTCGAACATCTGTGCTAAAGCGATGCAGCTGCAGTGCTGTAGCTGTACAGTTGTAGCAGCTGTGGTAGTGTTACACATTAGCTCTGTGTTCTTGAGGAATCAGAGTATAGTATCCAGCCTGTGTCTTCCTTTCCCCCCGCATCCCCAACCTCTGCTTGAACTGAAAACCAAAAACAGTAACAAGGAAGTGGGAGACATCCTTATCTACCCATATCCAAAACCATCAGCACAGTTAATGGAGCTTCATTTGCACTGACTATGGAGAGCCAAGCTCCAAAACAAAAACTGCACTGAACCCTGGGATTGAAGAAGCAGGAACCGCACTGAACTCTGCGATTGAAGAAGGAGAGAAGCACTGCATCATGGGGGATCTCACACCAAAACGAACAAACTCAGCAATTATCAGACCATTGTAGTTATAGACGTGATAATTGATACCCAAAATACTGAGTCTGCCTGATTGTACTGTGAGCTTCCCTAAACCATCACATCCATCCAGGAATGTGTTTTGGCCACTTAAACATGTCCTTATAAAAAACCTTGATGGAGTACTGTGTGTGTCCTGTGCAAGTTCTGATTGGATCCTGTCTGAATCCTGTGTGAGTTTGGATTGAGTCCTGAGTCCTGATGCTTGGATTTAAAGCTGTATCATTTCCACAGGGATTTGGCTTCTCTTCTTCTTTGCTGATTGCTGTGGGAGCTTTGTTTCCATCCAGCCTCTGACCCTGATCTGCGCAACCTGGGAACCTTTCAGCTGCATAGACTGGTGAGACCCACCCCCAAATCTCTCTCTCCCCCCTCCCTTGTTTAATTATGACTCTCTTTCTCTAGGCCTGATAGAGTAAAACCTAGGTAATATTGTAGCTGGGTGTTTTTCTTTCCTCGTATGTTTTATTAATGCTGTAACTAGGTATTTTGGGATATTCTCTCCTTTTGTAATTATTATTATTAGTGCAAGTTTTAGATACCTAGCAATAAAATGCCTTTTGTAATCAAGCCAGTTTCCAGACACTCTTAAGACATCATTCCCTCTCCTTTGTGGCCTTGGTTTCTTTATAGTGCAATGCAACAACGCTTCTGTTACCTAGCCAAAGGTCCCTTGTGATGCCAACAACCATGTAAGGTTTGCTCATTGATGGGGATATTAGCCTGATTGACTCCAGGGGCACATAAGGGTGACAGCTGAAAAGTGCTGTTCTGACCCAGCCTGATTGAGTCCAGGGGCATATAAAGGTAGCAGCTGAAAAGTGCTCTGTGACCCAGCCTGCTCAAGATCCATAATCAAGCCTAGTTTGGTGCGGTACAGGGGCACATAAGGGTAGCAGCAGAAAAGTGCTGTGTGACCCAGCCTGCTGAGTTCAGGGACATATAAAGGGTCAGCTGAGAATGCTGATAGACCCGATTCTCTCAGACTCACCTTGTTAATTGATGAATGTGCGTATTGGGGTAGCTATTTGAATTTGGGGGTTGGAAGAATCCAGTCCTGGGAAATCGAGGTCCTGCAAGGGTTGCTCCGCTGGGAGAGAGCTTGCAGAAGGGAGAAGTGAGCTCTATATAGAAACACAAGTGACACAAGCAGCACACTGATAGAATTACCATCTTCACCAAAGATAAAGTAACCCTAAAAAATGAGCATACCCCGAGTTGGTGGGCAAAGTTGATAACAGTAGAGGTCCTCTCAGAGGGACAGTTCCTCCTTTCATTCCTTTGCTTCACGCATACAGGTCAAGTGACAGTCTTAGCCCAAATCATCTGCAGCCTTATCATACAATCATAGAATCCTAGACCTGGAAGGAACCTAGAGAGGACTTGATTTTTCAGTAAGGCTTTTGATGCTTTTGTCTCTCTCACCAGCAAAAGTTGTTCCAATAAAAAATATAACCTCACCTATCTTCTTTCTAACAGTCCTATATGATATTCTCATAACAAAACTAGGGAAATGTGGTTTAGATAAAATTACTATAAGGTGGGTGCACATCTGGCTCAAAGAATAGCTATCGGTGGTTTGCTGTTACAGTGGAAGGATGTATCTAGTCAAGTCCCATATGGGTCCATGATAGATATGATACTATTCAATATTTTCATGAATGACTTGCATAATAGGATGCAGAATATGTTTATAAAATTTGTAGCTGACATCAAAGAGGCAGTGGTTGCAAGAACTTCAGGAGACAAAATTTGAATTCAATATTACCTTGTCAAATTGAAGAACTGCTTTGAATTTAAAAAGATGAAATTCTTTAAAGACAAGCGCAAAGTACTCCAGTTAGGAAGGGAAAATCAAATGCACAACTGCAAAATGGAGAAAAAATGGCTAGATGGTTGTGCTGCTGAAAAGAACCTGGGGGCAGTAGTGTATCACAAATTGAATGTGAGTCAAAATGTAATGTAGCTAATATCATTCTGGAGTGTATTAATAGGAGAGTCATGTAAGACACAGGTGGCAATTGTCCAGCTTTACTTAGTCGTGGTAAGGTCCCAGCTGGAATACTGTATCTGGGTACCATACTTTAGGAAAGATGTGGAAAAATTCAAGTGACTCCAGCAATGAGCAACAAAAATGATAACAGGTGAATGATAAAAAAAAATGATAAAAACCTGATCTGTGCAGAAATGATAAAAATCCAGGCATATTTAGCCTTGGGAAGAGAAAACTGAAGGGGATCCGAAAGCTAAGTTTTCAAATATCTTAAGGGCTATTGCAAAGAGGACAATGATCTATTCTCTGTATCCACTGCAGGCAAGGCAAGAGGTAATGGGTTTAATATGCAGCAGAGGAGATTTAGGTTAGATATTAGGGAAAACTTTCTAACTATAGCTCTGAAATAAGCTTCCATGGGGGTGCTGTAGAATCCCCATCATTGGTTGTTTCTAAGAATTGGCTGGACAAATACCTGTTAAGGATGGTCTATGTTTAATTAGCCCTTTCACAATGGGCTTGATGACTTCTGAAGGTCGCTGCTAGCCTTTCATTTCTCTGATTCAATATTGACTAAGTATACATTTTAAAGAATATTTTTGCTTCAGTATGTACAAATCCAAGCTACGTGTAAACATGCAAGGCTAGCCTGAAGCCTGTAGAAGAGGTTATATGCTGCTGCTTTTTTCCAGAGGCTGTTCCAGGATCAACCTGGGATACAGGTCCTGCCTTGCTCATCTTATGCTGCGAAGGGTATGAACGAGTAGAATTTCCAGTAGTGCTTAGCACTAACCTTGTCACTTTAAAAGCAATAGTAAAACTGCCACTGATTTTATGAGAGCAGAATTAAGCAGGTTAGTTAATGCAACTCTTGAAAAGGTGCCTGGCAAATGAGCCGGAGGGGGGGAAGAGGTACTGTGGCTTTCACCACTTCTTGCCTATTTGAGAAAGGGATAATAGTTACCCACCTGGATGGTCTAAAAAGAAAGCTGAAATCTGGTGAAAATCACCTGTCCTGAAATTATTCCAGTGCCTCATTGAACCTTTGAATTAGTTTTGGATTTGATCTTTTGTTATGTCAGAGTTTGTAAACACTTCACATAGCCCTACTGTAGACTTCTGTTCCCAATGCGCTGGGAATTTTCACTGACTTAAATTTAACTGATCAGTTAAATTTAACTGATAGCAGCTTAACATTTTTTCTCCTGAGAAGAAGTATGCTGTAGTGGAGTTCTGCCATCAGAATCTGGTCCAAGTGTGCTTAAAACATGTGTAGTATGCTTCTATAGAGTCAAAGGGAAACAGAAGAAGAACTGTAAGGGAGGGAAGGGTGGAGTTGCATGTGATCTCTTATTTATAGGCTTGATCCACAGCCCACGGAAGTCAGCAGGGGACTTTCCATTATTTCTTTGTATGGCAGATCAGGTTCTATATCAGGGGTCTCAAACTCAAATCCCCACACGGGCTGCATGAGGACTAGTACAGGGCCGCCTGAGGAGTAGTACGTAAGCTCGAGGGCTGCATCACTGAAAACTTTTCATACAACAATCTTGCAGATATCGGTAATGATAGTGTCATTGTGGGTTGCGTGAAATAACTTTAGGGATGCATGCGGCCCGCGGGTCATGTTTTGAGACCTCTGCTCTATATCACTATTTTTATCTTCAAAAATTAGGTGTACAAATTAGGCTGCCCTAGCACTGATTTGGGAGGTAGGTTTTTATGTAGCAGGTAATCTCTTTAATACCCTGCCTTGGACACTACAATACTGACATTGTGATTCCTTCATAAGAAGTGCTAAATATGTATTGCAATTTGCAGGTGTAATGGAGATTTGCTAGGAGCATTAATTTTGAATAAATTCTCAGAAATATATTGAATTATTTAAATAAATTATTAGACAATGCTCTGTTTCTGTCCTCAGTCTTTCATAAAATAACCATACTTTTGTTTCTCTACTCAGTCTTGTGCCGCATGTTGTGATCTCCCAACTTTATTGAAAGAATATGGACAGAGGCGAGAATGCTGTTGTTAAATTGTCCATAAAGGTCTGGGAGCTGTTAAGCATCATTATTTAAGTGCTGACAACTGATCAGACAACTGAGGAAGATGCAGTCATCAGAAAGAGATTTTTTGGCTTCCAACAAGAGATGTTTTCCACAGAGAGTTCTTCAAGCCACACACACGAGAACTTGATAACCAAAGACTATGCATGTGGAAAAAAAACCCAATAAACCAGAATTAGAGCCCTTCTACTACACAGCATTTAGCAACCATTAAACAATTGTTTTGTTTCAAAGCTTTTCTAATTAAACATTAGTCACACACTCTCCCTTGCCCTCTATCTTCTGTGTTAGAAATCATGATCCTAAAAGAGCTTACTTTCAAGATTTTATAATTGAGCCTCAAGTTAGAACAGGAATATGATAGTCCTTTTATATACAGAGCATAATGGACTTCAGTCAGGGGTTGCACCCATCTAACTCAGGGCAGAATCTGGTCCAAAGTGTGTATATATATGTGCCTTTGTCTGCAAAAAGCTATTTAAAAGTGTAATAGGAAGTGGATGGAGGGAGCATAACAGAGGAGACGGAGGGGGAGAAAGGAAAACAATAGGTACAAATTTCTACCAGTTTCCTCGGGCATCCATAGCAGCTGCTTAATGATACATATATCATTATATCCTGGAGTAGTTGGAGGGCAGAAACAGACTTGATTACACTACAGACAATTGTTTCACAATAATTCTGGACTATTTTTCATTAGCTGTCTCCCCTCACAGCAAAACAAGGGATAATTTTTTAGAAAAAAATCTTATACCTCAAGAAGGTTGTCCAGCAGTTAAAGATTTTTAATAATTCATCATGCGAAACATCTTGAGCTAAATAGTGAATTTCCCAGCAATAACAACAAAAGATGAATGAGAGGAACTGAGGTTAACTTGCTTTGATAGAAACAAAAGGGTAAATAAAAAGAATAGTGCTATCACTTTTCCATGATTTATTGGTACTCTTTTTTTTATTACTCTGCTCTGGTTTGACGTGGTTTTGTCATTCAGTTTGAATTAAACCAGTTCATTCTGAGCAAATGGAATAAGTAGCTGATTAAAAGAAAGAAGCATAAAGGAGTATCTGCCTATAATCACTTATTATCATACAAGCAATAGATAGTAGGCATCACTGTTAAGTATGGCTTCTGAATTTGCCTGTCAGAAAAGTAGGAATTTTACTTTAGTCAGTAAGCTTATCTCAGTGATGCTAGCAAATATTGTGCTAGGTGCTGTATAAATGTTGATTTCTATGGCAACTATTTTATTTTCTTACCTGATGGAGCCTCTTTTTGCCTTCAGAAAGCTATTACTAATCCTTAACTGTATTTAGAGTTATTACTCCCAACTTGACTGGATGGGTATGTCCACACGAGGTTTTTATTTCAAAACAACATTGGTTGTTTCGAAATAAAAACCAGCATGACCACACGACGTTCTCTTGTTTTGAAACTACGGGCTCTGTCGTTTCGAAATGAGCCGTCGTTTTTAAACGGCTTAAGCCCCTTCCGTTTTGAAACACCAGTTATTTTGAAATGACTCATTTTGAAATAACACCATTGGGACATGCTGTTTCAATAACGACGGTTATTTGGAAACGAGTCATTTTGAAATAACCATTGTCTGGACATGTTATTTTGAAACAAGCGTTGTTTCGAAATAACTGTCTGACCTTCTTCCCAGGGTGCACAGCACCCAGGGGAAACAGGAAGTCTCTGCCTGCACTTGCCTGCCAGCGTGGCCAGAGGCTTCTCAAAGCATGGCAGCACGTGGCAGCAACGCCACGGGGGGGCGACGCTGTGCCCCATTCTGGACACCTGAGGAGGTCCACTGCCTCCTCAGGATTTGGCGAAGGGAGGACATCATGTCCTGGTTCCGGGCTGGCCACTGGAACCGCGACATTTATGCGGACATTGCCGCAGCAATGTCCGAACAAGGGCACGAGCAGACCACGGAGCAGGTCCGCAGTAAAATCAAGGGTCTCAGGCAGGACCATGCCAGGACCCGTGAGGCCAGGGAGCTCCAGGGGGCAGGTAGCACTGCTATGTGCCCCTATTATGACGAGCTCCATGAATTCCTGGGGCCGGAGCCCAGCGGTCTTCCCACCAAGGCTGTGGATACAGGGGTGCGCCAGAGCCCATCCTCTGACCCAGAGGCTGCGGAGACGAGCTCAGAAATCTCCATCGGGGAGCCTCCTGCCACACCACCATCAGTGGCAGAGGCTACCCCCGGGACCCCAGACCTGTTCCCTGGCCCAGAGGCAGAGACCAGCACCGAGGAGCAGGAGCCTAACACCATCCCGGCCTCTGCCGACTCTGAGACAGACCCCAGGACATCATGCCGGACCTCTGGAGCTCCTGTGGGTGAGTATTCCCCTCCCGCAGAGGCACGCAGGGCTGGGCCTGTCCAGGTCATGGGCAACGAGGGGGTACAGGGCCAGGCACTGGGGCAGGTAGGGCATAGGGTTGGCGGGTGCAGAGGCCCTCCCATGGCCACGGGTACCTGAGAGACAGGTAGCACCAGGGTCACAGGCTCCTGTGTGCCTGGGCATGGTTAACAGGGGCTGGGTGTCAAAGATGCAGCCACATCTTGGGCAGGGTGGAGAGCATGCAGGCCTCACCACTGGCAAGTGGCGTTGGGAGACGCCCTAGAGCAAGGCGTGGGTGAGTCCAGCTCACCCTTGTGGGCACCACTAGCATGTGTGCCTCCAGGGTACAGTTACCAGATGTCAGGCAAAAGGAGAACAGGCGGCAGGATTCAGCCCTCCATCTGCTGCAGCAGGCGTCAGCGGCAGATGACCAGGTGGTTGCCGCCCTGGAGCACCAGGCAAAGGCCAGCGAGCACCAGGCACAGGCCAGCGCGCACGAGGTGCAGGCCATCGAGTGTCTCTGCGACTGCTTGCCCACCACATTGGAGGCGATTGCCACCAGCCTCCACCAGCTGGTGGAGCAGATGGCCCCTCCAGCAGCTGTAGGGGGTCCGCCACCTGGCCCTCCCTGGGGACGACCCCGGACCCAGGGCGGCCGTGGGCGGGGGGGGAACACCACCACCCCTAGACCCCCCCACAGGCCCTGACTAACTTCTCCTCTGCCACCCAGCCTTCCCCACCCCCTCCCCCCAATCTATCTCCCCCTTCCAAGTTGCTGGCCCCCCCATACACCCCCTCCCAAGGTGCTGGCCCCCGCTGAACTCCCCCTCCCCCTTCCAAGTTCCTGGCCCCCCCCCCCAGACCGCCCCCACATTGCCCCATCCCGTAACCTTCCTCAGTCCTTCCCTGCCCCAACCCCTGTTTTGTTAATAAATGTTTGAAACTTATTCTTGGTTGTGAGTGGTTTTATTGGGGGTAGTTCACAGTGTGGGTGGATGGGTGGGGGCTGGCTATGGGCGAACAGGGGCGAGGGTGGTGTGGGGCAGGGCAAGCCTGGCCCTCAGAGTTCCTCCAGGGCGAAGGTGGTCATCAGTGTGTCCTGCACTGTCACGGCTCTTTGGGACGGCTGCTCCTGTGGGGGCACAGGTCTGGGTTCCTTGTAGTCCCCGGCAAGGAGTTGTGCCTCAGCTTCCCAGGCAGCTGCAATGGGCTCACCCTGCTGCTCACAGAAGTTGTGCAGGGCCATGCATGCACTGATCACCTGCGGCATTGTCCTCTCCACAAGGTGGAGGCTTGTAAGGTGGCACCTCCAGCGTGCCTTGAGGTGGCCAAATGCCTGCTCGACCACCTGATGGCAGCAGCTCAGGCAGCAGTTGAAGATCTGCCGTTGGGGATCGAAGAGCCCTGCGTACGGCCGCATGAGCCATGGGTGCAGGGGATAGGCCACGTCTGCCACAATGAGGACGGGCACCTCTACTCCTCCAACATTGATGTTATGAGGGGGGAAAAGGTGCCCGCCTCCATGCCCCGGTACAGGACAGAGTTACAGAGGACGCTGGCATCATGGGCCCTCCCTGGCCATCCCACATAACAGTTTTGGAAAAGTCCCCGGTGGTCCACAAGGGCCTGCAAGATGATGGTATGGTACCTCTTGCGGTTTCTGTACTCCATGGCTCTGTGCTCCGGGGCTCACACGGGGATGTGTGTGGCATCCAGGATCCCCGCACAATTGGGAAAACCCAGCGTGGCCATGCCGGGAATGGTGTCCTGCAGCTCCCCTTGTGTGACCAGGCCTCACAGCAGGACCTGGTTGATGGCCCTGGTGACCTCCAAGAGAATGTTGCCGGTGGTGGACCTCCTGATGTCGAAGAGGTGTGCCACAGACCTGTGCGACTCTGGAGTGGCCATCTTCCACAGGGCGATGGCCACTCTTTTGTCGACAGGGATGGCAGGCCTCATGGTTGTGTCCCTTCGGCGCAGCAGCGGGGTGAGTTCTGCGACCAGGAGGTTGAAGCTGGCCCTGGTCATCCGGAAGTTTCTCCTCCACTGGTCGTCCCCCCAGGTTCTCAGCACTAACTGCTCCCACCAGTCTGGGCTGGTCTCCCGGGCCCAGACCTGGTGAGGCACAGAAGTGGCCAGGGGAAGTAGCTCTGCTTTGCAGCCCAGCTGGATGACAGCCTCGGGCACAGGCTGGGCACTGTCTGGGTCTGCAAGCAGAGTGTCCCACAGCAGCAGGACACTCAGCAGGTGGACAGAGGGTCTCTGTGTTGCACGGCGCTGGCTGGGCAGCCGGGCAATGTCCATGTCTGTCGCTTGCAGAGTCCTACTAGCCAGAATGGACAGGGAAGTGAGGTCGGGGCCAGCTTTTATAGGATTGGCTGGCAACATGGCCACTGACATGGCCCAGGGAAGCGGCCATGTTGCCACACCTCTCATGGTGCCCTTCCCCTAAAGCGAAATAGCAAGTCCACTGTATGGACATGCTACTTCGATTCCCGCTTTTCCCTTATTTCAATTTGGTTTTTGGTTATTTCAAATTAAGTTGTTTTGAAATAAGGGCTTTATTTCAAAACAATTTGTTTTGAAATAACTTATTTAGAAACAACGCCCTGCGTGTGGACATAGCCGATGAGTTTTATGCACTGAATCACCAGTAGGGACTCCTGGCAATGGATGAAACACCAACTCAGGAGAGCACTTAACTATGTGGTTAATGTTAAGTTTCTAAAGTTAACTAGCTGCTTAAGTGCCTTCTAGGGCCTGACTATATAAAAACCTAGTGAAAACACCCTTGTAGGTAGAGCTGGGTGAAAATTTTTTGGGCAAATAAAAATTTCGCAAAAAGTGCATCTTTTCAGGGGTCTGAAATTATTTGTAAATTTGGTTCAAATTTAATGAATAATCTTGGTTGGGAATGCATTATTATTATTATTATTATTATTATTATTGGTAGAAAAAGGTCAGCATTTCATTTGGATAACTGTGAAATTGTTCTTTTTGAGATTTTTGTTCTGAAGTAGTTCCTTTCAAGTTTAGCTTTGAAACATTGTTTCATTTTCAAATGTGGCCAATATCAGCAACAACGGGTGAAAAAGAGCCACGTTTAAATGGAAGTTTTAAAATAATTGACTCAACCACCCTGAAACAAATTGAAAAACATAAACTGCTTTTTTATCACTTTTGACCTGAAAATATGTTGAATGATTTCAAATTATTTGAAGTATTTTAGATTTGAAGAAAATTTAAAAAAAATGGTTTCAGTTCAAAGTGAACTTGAGGTTTATTGCATTTTTTCCTTTGATCCCTATGGACCACTTTGTTATGGACTTGTAATTTACCCTTCTCTGCATTTTTAGACACATAAAAACTGCAGTTTCCATGTCATGCATCTGATGAAGTGGGGTTTTACCCAGGAAAGCTCATGTGTTAAATGCATTTGTTAGCCTTTAAAAGTGCCATGGGACTCCTTGTTTGTTTTGTTTGAAAAAAAAATACTTGTACACCTTTTGAGTGGAAAAACAGTGTCTACAGCTATGTCTACACTGGGGGTTTAAGTCGACTTAAGCAACTGCATGGCCACATTTGGAGTTCCTTAAGTTGACTTAAGCACTTGCTCAAGTCGACTTAATAACTCTAACCCTTAAAGTTGACTTTAAGGGTTAAGCCGACTGTATTAAGTTGACTTAACAAAATGTGGCCGTTTAAGTTGACTTTATTAAGTTGCCTTAACTGATCCCTCTAATGTAGAAATAGCCTATGTTAGGAAGGTTGTAGGCTGTATTGTGCTTCCAGTTACAGTGGTGTGAAGTCATTTTTAACTCAATTAATTTCAATTGTGTCAGTCCTAAATTATACAAATGAAGCTGAGAGCAGGAACTTACCCTTTGAGTTTGACATAAAATAGTAAGTCTGGAAAGTTCAAAATAAATTTATCCAAAAGTTGTCTATGATGAGTAATTTAGACGTCTATCAGCAATGGAGAAGGGAAAGATGCTTGTGACATTATCTTATAAAAAGTACTGCTCTGGTTACATATACCACTCGATCAGCTTCTGACCAATGGTTTTTTGTTTTGTTTTGTTTTGTTTTGGGTTGATGTATTCTTCAGTCTTTGTAACTATTTCAAACTTTCATGGAAGGACAGTAAAGGGAATGAGGATTACTGTGGGGAAAATGTTGGGTCTGTATGGTGAAGAAAAGACAAAAGCATGGTTCTTTAACTTACTTTTTTCCATTTTAAATTAAATAACAGACATATGGGTGTAATCACATTGCTTTCCTTGTTTGCATTTTATCCTTTCCCACACCTCTCATCTGTCTTTGTCCATTTACATTGTACAGTATTCCAATTAAGATTTATTTTCCCATACTTTCAATCGTATTTAGGCATGTAAAAATGCAGAAAGGTAATTTTGAAACACCAGTTTTGTGCCTAAGCATTTTAGGCAGATAAGTGTCATTGATATCAATGAGAGTTAGGTGTCTGTTTTCCTTATGTGCTATTGAAAGCCCCAGTAGGCCCCCCTCTGCCTCTTTAGATACCTAAATATCCTTGACAATCTGGCAGCATTTTGTTCTCTGTATCAAGAAAGTCACTGAGACATTTTGGATGCCATTGCAATTCAAATAACAAACAGTAGTCAGCACTTTTGCAAATCAGACCCAAGGTGTGTAATGTTGGAAACTGAAAATGAGAGGCCACTTTTGAAAATGGTGGCACAAAACTTTTGTCCAAGATCACAGAGTAAGCCATTGTCAGATGTAAGATGAGAACCTAGCAGTCTTCATTCCTAAAATCATTTCTATTTAACGGACCACTCTTCTTGGCATAATCCCCAGATATAGTAGGTCACAAACAGCATGAATACTAAATACTGATTCTGCCTCTGGGCCAACAGATTTCCCCTATTGTCTTTTATTTGTGGGACATGAACTTTCATATTACATCAGTCTGGCTATGATTTAGCCTTTCAGAAACACTGAAAAATTGAAATTATTTAGATACCTACTAAAGGTAACATTTCTCCCTATGATTACGCAGTGCTAATGGAGGGAACAGAGATGGGGTGTGTGCAGAGATAACACTGTTACCTGTAACTCCTGGATGCAAAGACTCTAAAAGCTATAGGCAGCAATCCACAGTTGTGGCCAATGACTGTAACCAAGTGCATTTTAAAATATGTGGCACACCTCTCTTTAATCTTAGTTAACCCTTCATAGCCTTTTTCAATGACTTTAATCTCCATAGATCTGAAGAGAATGTGAAAATAGCTTCAAGCTATAGAACACAGCAAACTGTAAAACATCTTGCTGTGTTCACTTTCCCATTGTCCAGACAATTGATTCTGCTGCTTCTCTTACCCCATGAATTATGGGTCTAGTAAAGCACTGCGAGGTTTGAGTCAGCAGTCATCTGCTGGCACTGCAGAATGACAATCCTTATCTGTTTTCTGTATTCTGACATTTTCACTAGGGCCTGGAAGGTTTGGTTAATAGGTTTGTCAAAAGGGGACCTACAATATAAAACAATGAATTATGAAATGGGAGCAGAACAGAAAACCTATGTCACCTTAAATGTTACAAAAGCAATTTCTAGGCAACTAATTATTCACAATAGATAACTAAATTATAAATCTTTGCTACAAGTGGGGGATTGAACATGCAAGTTTCCTTAGAAAGCATTTCTGAAAGTCTTCTACGTTAATAGCTAATTCATAAAGAAAATGGTAGATGTGCCACAGGCTGTGGGAGATGAGAGTTCACAGGATGAAAGGAGAATAATTCCTAGATTCATTCATTCAGTAAGTCTGACAACACATATTTGCATTATGAAATGCTTGATATTTTTAAAATCTAGCCCTTAGTGTTTTCTCTGGTAAAAAAAAAATATAAGTAATTATTTCATTTAGAACTATTTCAATATTGAATTTATAAAGGTTATTTAGGTCCCTAAATATGACTATAGGTGTCTAGTGGGATTTTCAAAGTGTAGTGGGAGTTAAGTGCCTTGGTGCTCTTGAAAATATCTTTAAGCACTGGCCCTGGATATTGTCATTTCTTTGTGCTCTTTCTGCTGTTCTGGGGGGAGGGGACACTACAACAGGGTCATGCCTACTTCCGTGTATGCTCCTTAAAACACCATCCCCTTTGGGTGCATTGAGACAAGATGTTGCCCCCGTCTATTCCTGTCCACTTGCCTGAGGTGGGGAATGTACAGTTTCTGTGGAGTGTGCTTCCCCCATCCACAGGAAGTACTAGTTTAGCACACAGGCATGTGAAAATAAGGCAGTACTTTACATCTGATTACTTCCTATGTTGATGCCAGGAGGTGGCCTACTCTGGACAAATCATTAGACTTAAACATGGTGCATGAGCCATCAGCATCATCTTCATATGTCCAAATAAAAAAAGAAGAAAATAGCTAAATAAAAGTGTCTTTTAAGTTCTATCTAATTCATACATACAGGTTTTATACAGTGCCTATTGTCATGGTATCTCTGCACCACCCAGAATTGTAAACTGTTTGCATAAAGTTATTCTGACTTTTTTTTTTAACCCTGTAGCCACTCCAGTCTGATTTTGTGTAGAGATTTCTACTCTGTGTGGGTTTTTAAATTGTTTTTACTGGTGGTGGTATAGGAAGGGTGGACTGAAGAAATGGCTTTTGGACTGTTTGATTGTGCTCTTGTTGTAGAGTCATGCTAACATCTTCCATATATGTGTTCTGGAATTGTAAGCTAGTTGCCAAGGCATAGGTGTCCCACTCTGAGTCTTGAGGGAAGGCACTGTGGATTAACAAAACATATTCATGGCCCGGAAATATCCAGTGAGGCATGACGTAAATGCTGGTAGAGTGAAAGAGAGAAGATTTCTTTGCTGGAAATCAACAGTGCCAAAAGGGGGTTGGACTCGATGATCTCCCTTCCAACCCTATGATTCTATTCTATTCTATTCTATTCTAAAATTAAAGCTGGGAGTACAATCCATTGGTAGGCAAGTCAGGCAGATGAGAGAAATGGTTTTCAAGATTCAGCACAGCTAACTTCCTAGCTTTTAGGAGTATCTTTGTTGCTTCTTCCTAGCACAAGCATGCGCTTTGAAGAATTCTTTGTGTTTTAGCTTGTGTACAAAATCTCATATTTTCTACAATTAGCTCTCAATTTTCATCCTGATTGTTCTGCTGAAAGTCGCACAGATCTGTACAAGTGGCAAACAAAAAGCACAGGAAGGATATGGAGATGTCAGTGTCTGAGAGTCAATATCTATGGTTAATTAGTGATTATGGAGACTCACTGGGGAGTCTATAGTCTAATGAGGTGCAGCATGTTTGAGGATTTGATGGGACATGGGTAGACTGTTGTGGTTGCTTTCTATTGCCTGGAGATGAGGATGTTTGAATTTAGCTTGGAGATATTTATGGTCATTTAAGAGCAAAGTAGAGTTTTTTCTCTCTCTTGTATCTATGTCTAGTGTTAAAATCAAGTCCAACTGAATTGGCAGGCCTAGAGATTAACTATGAAAAATTGAATGGTGGAAAATGTAGAGATGAGGTTTTGGTACATTTTATTGATGGCAACAGTTCTGATGCTGAAGTCTTCTAAAATATTAAAATTTGGGGGAATCATCTACAGCATGTCACACAACACCTCACCCTGGTACTCTGTGAAATATTTGCATTTTGTAGATCTGTTGTTTAGTAAGGATGAACATTTTGAATTTATGTCTAGGACACTTTAACATGGATCTTCAGATAAGTAGCTTGTACTCTACGTGCAGTAAAATTATTGGTATTGTAGTCTGTTATGCCAGTTCTTTTCAGTCCATGGTCCATGAATGTCTGGGTATTCACAGACTATGTCTACTATATCCAAATGGGATTTCTGCACCTCCATTTGACTTTTAGGGATTTGTAAATGAAAAAAGCTTGAAAACCACAGTGTTAGACATGCACAGTATATATCTGGTAACCAACTGTTCAACAAAAAATTACCCAATCAGATTTTTCCCTTCTGCTCTAATGCTACCAGTAGTGTTGAAGATAATCTGGGAACACACAGTAGGGATGGACAAATCAGGTATATAAAAGAAGTATGTATTTCAAATTATTGCAAGTTATTTATCAGTTCCTAGCTCTTTGAAGTGTCTTCTTTGCATTTTTAGGTTAGAGGGAATTGGAAAATTAAAAGAAAAATCCCATGAATAAAACTGAAATAGTGGATTGTTTTTCTTTGCATAATTGAAACATCAATTTTTCTTCTAAGTTTTGCAATTTTTAAAAAAAGTTACTGTAATTTTTTATCAGAAATGTTATGGAAACCATTATCAGAGTGGCTATCAACATTTTCATTCATTTTGAGAGAATTTTTTGATGAAAAACTCTGAGGGTATGTCTACACGGTAACTCTTATTTTGAAATAACCCATTTCAAAATAACTCATTTCAAAATAAAATCCTTATTTTGAAATAAGTTAATTCGAATTAACAGTTTGTTAATTCGAATTAAAGGAAAGCCTGCTTTTGAAACGACTGTTATTTTGAAATGGTTATTTCGAAATAAGGCTGTTCAGACATGTTGTTTTGAAACGGTTGTTTCGAAAAAATGATGTTGTTTCAAAACGTGTCTGAATGCCGTTGTTTCAAAACAACCATTTTGAAACAACAGCTATTTCACTTTCCTGCTAGGTTTAACGGTTTCAAAACAACAGCCATTATTTTGAAACAGTGGGTCCTGTTGTTTTGAAATAACGGTACATCGTGTGGACATGAGAAATTTTATTTCGAAACAATGGCTGTTGTTTCGAAATAAAACTCACGTCTGAACACAGCCTGAGAAATTTTGACCATGTCAACTTTATACTTTTCAGCATGGAGACGTTTTAATATTTATATGTATTTTTACTTAATAAGGCTGAGCGTATCCTTCTAGGGCTAATTAGGATTATAATCATTTGAGTCTTCTCCTTGACACCCAGATCTTTTGTTTAATTAAATAAGTCTTCTTGTGATACAGGTGAAAAGGGAGGCACCTAATGTTAATAGTTTGCGTTGCTTTCCTTATGCAAATATCCCTGATGTAAGCTTATACAGGGCCTAACTGTAATCCTTACTTGTGTGGGTAGGCCCTTAGTCACTCTGGGAAAAAAGTCCCATGGGGAGGAAAGTTTAAACTTGGGCTGTGGACCAAAACAATGTTTCCAGCAATTATTCTTCCCTTCCAGGCATTCATTCTAGAATCTCTTAATAATTTGTTCAATGGCCCATATATGTTTGATGGTAGAAAAATGAAAGCTTCTCAGCTTTCTTTGAGTTCATAATTACTTGCTCTACTGTACTAATCATGTTAAAAGCTGTTGAATAAGCTTTTTGAGAAGAATGTCCTGCAATAATACAGTAATAGCATCAGCTTCATCCATACATTTGATGGAGTGTATATTGGAGAGGTGGAGATCTGGGCTATTGACTTAATTCTAGTGTTAAACATCAAAATCAGTGGAGCTTTTTCCTAAATAAGGACCACAGAATCAGTTTGTAGATGATGACAATGGCATCTTGAAAGATGTAGCACTTAATGAGACTCCATCTCCTCATCAGATCTTTCTATTATGTAAGTTTGATTAAAATTTTGGATTATAAATTATTCTCCTTGCCATAATTGCCTGCTAAATGGTTTATTGGTGCTTTTAAAAAATACATCTGGGTTTATGCAATTAACACTGTGCCATTCCCATCTCTTACACAAATAACATTGTAGTGTTACTTACTATACAAAATAAATGTATTTCATTACAAAATTGTATATCTTATTTTGTAGGCTTGCTTCATTCACTTCAATTATTTAATTATTAAATATACAGAAAATGGTGTAGTGGGGTAGACAACAGTCTGGTATTTTCAGTTGCCTTGTGTTTTAAAATTATATTTATGTTTATACTGTAGTTTTGCACATTATTAATTGCAATATTTTTAAAAAACTTTTAAAAGAATCCTTGCATGACACACAAAGAGATTTAAATTTCCACAGTCAGTGACTCAGCAATTTGTATTCACAAGGAGGCAATCAGTTTTTCCAAATAAACCATCATGTTCAGAGTTAATCGGTTCCAAGGAAAGGAATTGAAATTAGTTACTGACATGCAATAATTCATTTCTTATTTTACCAACAGTAATTAAATTGCCCGGAACTGTTGTCATTTAACAGCCTATTAATTGACTAATGTGCATTGGCTGCATGCAGACCGTAGGTAAAATCGAGGGATTAAGGGGGGGGGGGGGGTAACTTTGAATCTCCTAACCATTGTGGAAAGTGGTAAATTTTCCTCAAACTGGAATATAATTTATGAAACCACTAATAGATTGTGTAGTTACATCAATAATAGCCCTAAAGAAAGGATGGAACAGTCATCTCCTGTACTTGTAGAACAGTAACATGGCTAATTAGTTTCCCCCCCCCCCGACCCAGCAGATCAGAATGAAAAATACATTATTTTTTCATCCTTAAAATGATTATCTTCTATAAGGATCCAGGGTTTTCTTTACTCATTAGAAAGCTCACTCACTTCGAATCATTCAACTGGATCAAATACCTTTTCCCTAAAAAGAGATGTCATGTGGACTGGAATGGTTAATAGCTCTGGGTGTCACCCAAATACAAATAAGAAATAGGTAGTTGAGAAGTATGGTACATTTTATATCTAGCACTATGTCTACACTGCATTGTAAACCCAGATCTGTGAGACCTAGGCTTGTGGCCTCAGTGTTTCCAAGCCCATGATTGGGTGTTCATACTGCACTGCAAACCTGGGTTTACAGTCACTGGACTCAAGCCTCATAGATGTGCTAATGTGTTCATAGTGGGCTATGTAGACCTTCTGACTCAGATATGTGGCTTCAACTGTGTCCACTCTGCAAAATAACAGAATGTGGACCCAACTGACCCTCCCCTCGAGGAAGTTGTTAAGATATTGGTCCTGATTCCCCAGTTGAGAATCAACCCTATTACAAAAAACTAAACAGAGGCCCTCGACCACAACTGGCACTTATTTGGAACACTGCTGGCTCAACAGACCAGGATTTGAATAGTTCTGGAAATTAAAGGTGAGATTTTTTAAAAGTTTCTTAGATGTCTAAAGATGCAGCTAGGTGCTTAGCAGGATTTCCGGAAATGCTTAGTGTTTAAAACCCATTGAAATCATGCACTAAATTTAGCAGTAAGTGGGTGTTTGGCTTGGGTTGCCTTTGCATATGTAAATCTGTGATGTCCAGAAGCAGACAATAGAGTATGCTGGTCCTTTCTGGATCCACTGTGTGTGCTACTCAGAAGTCACTTTCTGGGCTATTTGGCCTCATTTAATAATGATATTGTGTACCTAATGACAATTAAGTAAAAAAAGAAGGCACAGTTCCCATTCATTTCAATAATCTGAAGCAAGATTGGTTCTAAAGAAACTGGACTTGATGACCTCTTGAAATCCATTCCAGTCCTAATTTTTTATGATTCTGTGTTGGCTAGAGACGGACCTGATCTAAAACACTAGCACAAAATATCCCAAGGGTCTGAGGAAACTGAGATCAGGATGCAAACTTCATACAGGCCGTCATGGGATGCAATGTAATTTGTGTAATGTGATTCAAAATGTACCATACCAGGTTCCCTTAAGAATGCTCTGAGTTATTGCTGTGGTATCATGTTTCATGCAGCATCACGTATATGCACAGATATGAAGCATGTTTCTGAGTATTATACATGGCTAAGGTGGAGGCAGACAGTCAGAATCAGTGTTGCACGCATGTACCCAGAGAAGATAACAAAGACAGTGGTGCTAGCTAAATGCCTGCAGCAGCTTGGCCCAGGAAGATGGGGAGGCACAAAGAGGTTTGGAAACAAATACAGACACTTGGAACTGGAAGGGGCTTTTTGCCACAGAAACTCCTTCTTGAAACATCCTCCAACTTCAAGCGAGATCTGGGTCATGCCTAGTAATAGAATGGCTTTAAAAACATCTGTCAGTCAAACATCTTGTGAGTAATCTTGGGCCATGAGGTTAGGTTAGGTAGTGTTGTTAGATTAGCATCTGTGTTAAATCTTTTATTTGCTTGCACTGACTCCTGGCTCCTTTATTAAATGATTGTGCATTGATTTGCAATATACTCACTTAAAATTATATTCTAATCAATAAACTAGCATTTCTTTTATCTAAAGCTGTGTGAACTTCAGAAAGTGTGAATGAATGAGGCTGGACATATCCATTTCATTGATATATGGACAAACAAGGGTTTATGGCTATGTCCACACTTAGGCAGTTAAATTGATTTAAGCTAAATTGATTTAATAAAATTGCTTAAAAATCATTACACAGATTTAAGTTAAATTGATTTAATGTGTCCCCACTAGAAACTCAAATTGAACTAGGATGTCCATGGACAGGATTTGCTAGTTTGATTTAGGAGACCAGCATCATGGGAGGTGTGGCAACATCAGCCCTTAGAAGGGCCATGCCACCACCCAATATACAGAAAAAGGACAGCACCTTGGGAAGGAGAAGGACAAAAGTGTTAAATTGAAATAACAGTTACATTGAAATAACACATCCACACAGCATTACTTTGAAATAACTGTTTCGATTTAACTGTCATTTCAATATCATACTGGGCTTTATTATATTGAAATGACTTTTCTTATTGTGAGATAAAGGAGCTCCTTATCTCAATATAGGGAAATGTAATGTGGATCTGCAATCTTTTAAATCAAAATAATCTGCCTTATTTCGATTTAAAGACTGTGTGTGGACATACCCTATGAATCTACAGTAATTGGAGAAGGGTCCTGATCCCTGCAGACAGAAATCGCTGTGTAGTGTCTGGGGGCTGAATGTGCTTGCTGTGGGGCCATCCCATGAGTGTCCAGAAGGCACACATCCACTGCCTGAGACCGATTACTTGCAGGAGGCTAGTGTGGACTTACTTGGGAGAGAGTGGTCACTTGGTATAGCAGGATAAGTTGGGGTTCAGGAGTGGAGGTCAGGGGTCACGGCGGCAAACTGGAACACCTTCTGGGATGGGAACATCACACATTTAGTCCTTAGTTTAACAAAGTAGTTGTGTATTTAATCACAGCATAAGTCCCATTCAATGTGACTCCATGGACACTGTAGACATCCCAAACTAACTTTAATGTAACTAGCTTGGGTACCAGGGCAAAGTACAGCCAAAGCTGAGTATGCCAATTATCTGCTCACCTTCAAAGAGGTAGAATTAGTGATAAAATCAATGTCAATTCTATTCTCCCACCATTTTTTTTTGAGTGGAATCTCGCTATTTCCTCCAAAGACATGGCTACCAAATACAGCCTGATTTTTGCAAATTACAAATTAACCGAAGAATAAAAGGCTTCTGCATCTCAAAAAATGTACTTTGCCCATTTCATTTTGAAGATCATATTTTTATGACATATCATAATTCACAATTAATGTGATATAGGTTGTTTTTTGAAAATAATGACATCTAAGGAATGTGAGACATTTTAATTTGCATCTGTGAAAAGTTTACTCAGAACTGGGGAGACACCATTCATATTTTTGTGAGAGTTATAAGGTTTGAAGAATAGCGAATTTTACTGCATATTTAAGACAAATTTAAAGGGAAAACTAAATAAATTGGACTAAATTTCAATGGACCAACATGAGGGATGAATTTAGTTGACTATATGGCTCAATGTTTCATGTTGCCATTATTCTAGGTCTTCATAAGCAGTCAAGGTGGAAGACTGAGCCTGCCTCTCTCTGCCTATAGTACCACAAATGTGAATATAGAAATAGGACAGGTGCATGGCTAGAACTGGTTGAATTCTCTTGACTACCACTCAAAGTGCAGCTTCATGTAAGCCCATAGCATGCTTGTTTTTATTCTGATAAAACAGTAATTTAAACAATGACTAAATATGTCTGAAAGAATATATTGGAAGGCTATGAAACAATTTATTAGTAACAATAGGACCCTTTCTGCACTATTTCTACTAATGCATCACAAATTAGCATGATATTGATTCAGTATCAAAGTTGTGGGAAACAAGCCTCTTACCAATATCTAAGATCAGATCTTGTAATTGAACTAGAAAATGTTAGATATCCAGCATTACTGCTGAGAATTCTTCCCAATAAATGTATGTTTTCCACTGGGGCTTAAATCACCACAACTAGTAGTTTTTAATTTTTTCTTTTGACATTTTTCCTATCATCCAAGTCTCTCTTTCCCCCTTTGTGTGCAGAATAGACATAATGTAGACTATTGCTTCATTTTAGGTCCCTAGACTTGGGGGATTATCTGAGAAATTCAATTTAATGCACCAGGAAACCACCAGTTACCTAGGCTGCAAATGCTGATCCTTATGCAGACCATAGCAAACTGTGTGAAGCAGATATTCAGTTTCCTGTACATACAAATCCTGGGTGCCATAGAAAATTCCCAATACTTTACACTCTATCACCACAATTCTTACTGCCTGTCCCTGCATCTATACTCTTCAGGAACAGATGATGGGCCCTTGTCTTTGCAGATCTGTTCTCTAGACAAGTCTCTTAAGTCTGAATAAGCAGCTTTCAGAGTATTTTATGGTAACAAGTGCTCATTGGGCTTAGTGTTTTCCATTTCTGCTTGTTCCTGGCGATTCAGTGAGTTTCTTGTTGTTACTTACATAATCTGTCCGTCCACCTACTAATGTGATGCCCATAGATACCATAGAATGTGTTTCACCATGTTTGTCAATTGAAGACAAAAAGATGAGTGTATGCATGTCTTTCTCTCTTCTATATCATACTCCATTTTCGATGGGTGGCCAGGATGGGGAAGGGGGTTGGCAGTGAAGGGTTTTGCTTTTGGAAGGTCTCAAGTTGTCCACAGAAGTCTGGAATTGATGCAGTGAAAAGAGCAAACCATCTGGGTAGTGTGTTCCCAGCAGCCTGTTCTACAAGGAAGGTGTTCTGAATCCACTGGGGCTGTTTAAATGCTGTAGGTTTCATTCCTCAATGTGGTGTATTACAGTAATCAAGTCTGGATATTAGGGATACGTAGATTATTGTAGCTAAATCTTGTTCTGATAGCAGGATGCATCATTTTTTTTCTGGCCATGTTTATTTATTGGGGCATCCAGAAATAGTAATGAATCCAGGTAAACATTAAAGTTGCTGATTATATTAACAATCTAAAAGCAGACACCCTTGTACAGCATCATACTATGGAAATTATGAGTTTTTCAGAGTGTTTCCCTCTCTCCTTGAGCATTACATCAGTGTTTCCTGGTTTTGTTTTCAGCTTACTGCAGTTTAGTTAGATGCTGTTTTCCTTCAAGAATTTAGGGAGCTAGGAACTGCTGGTGGTATATCTGATGGGAAGCTATGTGCACCTCTATATTACTGACATGTTAGTTCCCATAATTTTCCATAGTGAATTTGGACAGATGTTGAGGCAGCGAATGGATCTTTATGAATCATTGCAACAGGCTGAGTAGCAGGTGCCAGGCACATTTTTCCTTTTTTATTTTAGGGGAATACTGGGGTATAAAAGCCTCCTTGAAAAAGGAAATTTTGAGAAGGGCCTTAAAAGATAGAGTGCAAACAGGAACAAAAAAGAAGGTCTAAGTTCAAAGATCCTAATGGAAGAAAGCATGTATATGGAAGTGGTAGGACATGAAGAGAGAGGCATGTAGTGAGCTAAGTAGATATATGATGGAGGAGCAAAAGGAGACAAGTAGGGTGTTAAGAGGGAGCTATGGTAGGATATGCAGGACTTTTAAGGAACATACAAAGAGCTTGAGTTGTTACAGGAAGCCAGAGGAAGATCACCGAATGGATTTTAGTGAGAGTAGAGCATGTTTAGAGAAATGGCTAAAGCATATAATTTTGGAAGGTATAGATTGGGATGGAGATTAGAGAGAGTTAGGGAGGCCAGAACGGGAGAGGCATTAGGTGACTAAAGATTGGACAAATGTCATTTTTTTGGGAAAGGACTGTAATGGATGGATTTTGGAAATATTGTAGGTAGACATCTAATGAGGTTCAGTGACAGTGTTGTGTTTGAGGAGAAGGGAAAGAGAAAAATAAAAAACAAAAACAAGGTTGTGGGAAAGAGAATGCTGTTGGGGTTCTTGACACAAAGGATGTAAGACAGAAGACTAATCTTATATGGTAATAAATATTGGATAGTTTTAGAATAAGCCTAGTTTATGTATAGATCTAGTTCAATCTTCCTTCTTAGGGCTGTCCAGGTTAGGGGCAAGAAATTTATTGAACCTAACTATGGTGATGAGAGCAAAATATAGCTCTTATTGTGACTTAGTAAAGTGGAATGAATTTGTTGCCCATTGCTAAATGATAAAAGGGTTAACAATGGTTGGTTTCTTTGACACTATTTAGATGCAAACAAATGCAAGTCAACCTCTTTCTAATTTATTTTTCTTAGACGTCAGTGGTAGTTAATTTTTACTGTGTCGCCTCACTTTCCTCTTGATAACTTTCTTTTTAATAACAACAAAACCTTGCAAATGTCAGGCAGCTTGACACAATCACAATGTGCTGCAACAGAGAAATACATTATAGTTTTGGGGACATTGCAAATAGCTGCTTGTGGTGGTAGTGGGGAAACGGGGCAGAAAATGTAATAACTGTAATTATGTTTGAGACTGCCAATGAGCTGAGCTGCCTTTTTTCGTTTGTTTGTTTTAATTTGTTTCACAGATTGCAGTGGTTGTGGTACTCTTGCAATTCTGCGGGGAATTCCAGCCTACAGCTGGTCCAGCTTTTAAGATACAAATTGGAGTAAATCAAGTGATGGGAGACTCACACTTGTTCCTACCTGCTGGCTTGCCACGGTGGGTGGATTTTATTTACCTATGGTTCGCTGCTGTTTGTCTAAGGGTCTAATTGTGTGTGTGAATCATGTGTGTAAAAGCTTGTGCTCTTGACTAGAAGCTAGTATAACAGGAAGCTTTTTTATGTATGTGTGCATGTGTTCCCCCACCTCTTATCTGAACATAGCTTCCTAGGTATATCAATCTAGAAAAGCTGAAGCAGGTGAATAGGTGGCTACTATGATATATGACGGGGTGGCCAAACTTATGGAACTCAAGAGCCACACAAGTCGATTTTTAAACCTTCGACGGTTGGACGGAGGCATATAACTACATGCTTTTACCTACTCCTAAATTACTAAGCTTAAAATTCATTGCGTACTTTAATTTTATTGTACAAACAGGGCAAATATTGATCCTACTAATGTCAGATTCTAATAACTATTTAAGGTTACCATGAAAACTAGGCCTATACAGTAAAAACTTAGCTGTTGCTGGGTGTAGAACACTGCAGGCTAGTGGCAAGTTTTTTTCAAATCTGGGCAGTAACTTGTCAATGCAATAGGTAAAAGCTCTCTCAGAAACGGATCTCAAAGTAATGCACAGTGTTTCAATTTAACAACCTTCATTGTGGAATACAATGCTTCGCAGCAATATGTTGTACCAACAATTGAAAGTAATCTACATTCAGTTTTAAACTTTTCTCCACTGTATTTTTGTTTCTTAGTATTCCATGTCATGTTTAGGACTTGTAAAACACAATTTTAACAAAGGAGTAAGCTCCATTAGGGCCTATGAGAAAATCTAACAATGCTGTGCTCTCCACCAGCATTGCCTCTTCCCTGCCATCTCTTACCATGATGTTGCTTCTTTGCTCTCCCCGACCATGCCACACTTCTGCCCCCCGACCCTGACCATGCTGCGGCTTCTCTGCCAGACCCAACCATGCTGCTGTTGCTTCCCCTGCTGTCTCTGACCATGCTGCCATGGCTTCCCTGCTGGCTCTGACCTTGCCGTGTCTTCCCTACCAGCTCTGACCACACCGCCGTGGCTCCCCCTGCCGGCCCCAACCACGCTGCTGAGGCTTCCCTGCCGCCCTGACCATGCCATATCTTGTCTGCTGTCCCTTACCATGTCATCCTTCCCTGCTGGCTTTTTGGTGAGCTGCACTTTTTCTTTGAAGAGCTGCATGCAGCTCATGAGCCGCAGTTTTGCTATGCCTGATATATAACTTGTTATCAATGTCTGGTGTAGCACTTAATTATTTCTCCCTAACTAATTACAGCAGGGCTAGAAATATCATGTGTGTTATAGGTATTTAATGGAAAAGCTATTTATCCTACCTATTATTTACCTTTGATAGCTCTTGATCAAGAGCACAAGCATTTACATGCAACATGTAACTATGCAAGTCACAAACCAAAACTGTGGCAACTAACTGCGTTAGGTATCAAAAATTCTGAGCAGCTTTCACACAGCCAATGAATTGTACATAAAGAAAAAAACCCAAAGAAATGGCTCATTCTTTTCCCAAATGCAGGTCACATAAAAGAAGGATTCAAAGTTTCACTAGTTTAAGATCCAGCAGTACTGTGCTCTGAACCAGTAGCTCTGTTGAGGCCCAGAATTTCAATAACTACTATGGCTAGAACCACTTTCTGAATCTTGGTGACATGTTGTCAATATTGGGGAAGGGCAATAGAGATGCAGGGCTCCTCTGCTGACTCTGCCTAGCTTGCAGAGACATGCAGAGGTACTTCTGCTCATTTATTAGATTCGGTGAGCCCTGTTAGCTCAAAGCCAGGTATATATAAGATGTCTGAATACCTAGAGGATAGAAAGAATGAGGGAAAGGGTCAGAGGAGCCTGGCAGGGAGAAGACTTCGAAACAAGTCAAGATTATCATGAGACATCTTGGACTGTTTTGTGCTGCACTTTAAGCTAATAGTAAAGGCAAACTTCAGAAAGAGGCTTAACTTTAAAAGTAAGCCAGTGTGTATGTATGCCGGCTCTGTGGAACAGTGGAAACTAGTCATTTCATAAATCCACTAGAAACAAGATTTCAGGGGTTTCAGGGTTATGGTGTACTCATTTCCAGTCCTGGAAGATAATGAGATATTAGACCTTAACATTCTGGTAGAAACTGTTGATTTGTACAACAACAATTTTAGATAATTCTGGAGAGTCTTAATATTGTATTTGTCAAAGTGATAGCAAATGCTCAAGACTTGTCTTGTCTATTATTTTCTCTTTTTGTCTTGTTGTATAGTTGGATTCATTGTACAAATTCTCCCTCATTAGAGCTGGAGGGGCTTGTGAAATGTCACACTCATACACTTTGCTGTGTTGAAAGCCTCTCTGTAGTGGTATTTACATTGGAGACTAAAATACCTGCTGAAAATAACTGGATGAAGCTGTTTCTTAACCAGAAAGCCCTCTTTCCTCTTCCTTTTCTAATTTTTAACCCTCTGGGCAATCAGAAAAGCATTCAATCCCACAGTTGATTTTAGAGCATTCTTGCATAACATACGCACATGTGTGCACACACATGCTATGTCTACACTGCCAATTTAGTTCAAATTAAGGAGACTTAGAGGATAGAAAGAATGTCTTCATTAGCCTGTCCTTAGTTTGAACTAAGGAACGCTTAGTTTGAACTAGTAAGTACCATTGGTAAGT
This sequence comes from Podocnemis expansa, assembly GCA_007922195.1. NCBI lineage: Eukaryota > Metazoa > Chordata > Testudines > Podocnemididae > Podocnemis > Podocnemis expansa. The sequence goes on along the minus strand of ML682060.1, from coordinate 3,594,039 downwards.
TCGAACTAAGTGCTTAGTTCGAGCATTAGTTTGAACTAAGCATGATATAGACTTGAACTAACCCTTAGTTCAAACTTTTTATGTGAACTAAGGGTAGTTAGTTTGAACTAACAATGTGGACTAGTTTGAACTAACATTAGTTTGAACTAGTCAATGTTGTTAGTTCCAAGGAATAAGTTTGAGGTCAGTTCGAACTAACAAATGTGAATTAATTTTTGCTAGTGGAGACATGGCCATAAAGAGAACTTCGGCTTCCTCTCTAAGTAGATAGAGTCCACCAAATAGTTATTCAACTTACAGGTTTCTAGTTGCCACATTCTGAAATTCACACAGTCATAAACCAACAAAGGGAAGAAAGAATACACACACAAAAAAAGGGATTCAGGAATAATTACTGATGATTTAGTTTAATTTGAGTTACTGTAACCCTGAAACTCTATTAAGACCCAGAATGAATGCTATTTTTCTCTTGAGAGTAAAGAACGAACAAACTTTTGCCATGATGAGAGCTATTATGGCACATGATGTGAAAGCACATAAATTACAAAGTTTTTATTTGCTGTTTTCTCTAATGTTAAATTTGACTGGCATGTCAAATTAAAAGCAAGGGGAGAAAAAACTGCATCAGATTAAGAAACATGTAAAAAAGTATAATTTCTAACTACAGAACACAAGACCTTCACACTTCAAACAAACCAAACAGGTTTTCTTTTAATGATTAAGTTTCACTTCCTTCCCTTTATTGCAGAGAGAACTACTGTATTTGGAAATAATTCAGTAAGTCGGGTATCTCTGTTTTTCACAACTCTGGTAAAACACGGGATATTTTAGTGTTCCCACTGTTACTACTTGCTGCAGTGAATACTGCAAAATAAAAGTAGGGAAAAATCCTAATTAAAATAAATACACAAAATCAAACAAATTTGATGGGTCAGGTCAGGACATGAACATACTCCAAGAGCAGTCTGAAGCAAGTAAACTAGTATAATGTGGCTTTCTATTAAAGAAGATAGATAATTCAGAGAACTCGAGTCCAGTCATAGCAACTGCTCTGACTATATGCTGAGTGGTCAAATTGGGCCTTGATCCTGCAGTGAGATCTACTGGGGTCAGACTATGCCCAGAGGGTTGTTATAGCAGGCACTGCCAGAGTCAAGAATTGTGAAGTATTTTTTATGAAGTTTTCTGAATGTAAATATTTCAGAGGTTTTTGAGTTTTTTGTTTTTTTTTAAAGAAAACATTTGATATAAAGAACCTCAGTTTTTGCTGATTTAAATTCAGCTGTCTTTCCCTCCCATTGCTCAGTGCATTTCATTTAGATAGTTGAATTTACCTGTTCTTTTATATATACAGCTACTGTGTTTAGGGGTAGTAAAATGAATTTCTATGTGTCAAATGAACTTTTAAAAAGCATTATACTCTGCAGGCAGGCAGGGAATGATGTTTAAACTTAGCTTCCCCCACGTAAGCCTGCATTTGATTGAATTTTGTATCTCCTATGAGCTAAAAAAGTAGATTATGAAACATTTGGATGGCACTTGTGGCATAACTATATAGATATCTAGCATCATATGTTAACAGAAGCATCATTAAAAAAACTGGGTCCTGGTTGTTTTCTTTTTAAGCAGATTATTGGGAACAGCTAAAAGATAATTGCTGATATTTTCAGCTTTCTGTTGAATATTTTGAATAGTAAGAAGTGAGGTATCTCTCTGGAAGGGCTATATTACTGAAAGTATAAACTTTGATATATCACTTAAGACAAATACCTGACTGACTTTTGGATTGGAATTGTCAGCAGCCATGCTGCTTTATATCTTAGGTAGAAGTCAGAAAACAAGAAGCATAAATACCATGGGATGACCATTAGCAACAGAAACTGAGTCACTGTTAACATAATGCCCACAGGAATATTTGTAATTGGATTCTCACAATTAGTTTTAAAAGTATCTGATCAGTCACAAAACCACAGGGTCGGAAGGGACTTCTCCCACTAAATCAGCCCAGCCATGGTTTTGTCTAACCAGGCCTTAAATGTTCTCAAAGATGGAGCTTTCACCACCTCCCTAGCTAACCCATTCCAATGCTTCACCACCTTCCTAGTGAGAAAGCTTTTCCTAATAGCCAACCTCGACCTCCCCAGCTGCAGCTTGAAACCATTTCTCCTTGTTCTGTCCTCTGCTACTACTGAGCAGAGCCGTAATGCGGCATTTTGCTGCCCAGGGCACATTCTGATCAGAACACACCCTTCCCATCAGTGGCACTCAGAGCCGGCACTGCAAAGCCACCCCTTTAGTAGTGCGGCTCTATTGAGCTGCTTTGGGCCACCTGGGGCTGTGCCCTGTCGGCCCTGCCGTAGTTATGGCGCTGCTACTGAGAACAGCCTGCCTCCCTCCTCTTTGGAGCACCCTTTCAAGTAATTAAAGGTTGCTATCAAATCTCCCCTTAGTCTTTCTTTCTTGCAGGCTAAATAAGCCTAGTTCCTTCAGTCTTTCTTCATAAGTCTTGTGCTCTAGCCCCTTAATCATTTTTGTTTCCCTTCGCTAGACTTTTTCTAATTTGTCCATGTCCTTTTTGTAGTGGGGAGCCCAAAACTGGACACAGTATTCCAGATGTGACCTCACCAGTGCCGAATAGAGGGGAACAACCATATCTCTTGATCTGCTGGCAACCCTCCTACTGGTGCAGCCCAATATGCCACTGGCCTTTTTGGCAACAAGAGCACATTGTTGACTCATATCCATCTTCCCATCCACCATAACCCCAAGGTCCTTTTCTATAGTGCTGCTACTTGGCCGATTGGTTCCCAGTCTGTAGTAGTACATGGGATTTTTCCATCCCAAGTGCAGGACTTTGCACTTGTCCTTGTTGAACCTCATTAGATTTTGTTTGGCCCAAAGCTTCAATTTTTCTAGGTCTCCCTGAATGCAATCCCAGCGTGTTTATCATTCCCCCCAGCTTGGTGTCATCTGTGAATTTACTGAGCATGCAATCTATCCCATCATCCAGATCATTAATTAAGATGTTGAACGGAACCGGCCCCAGGATTGACCCCTGCGGCACTCCACTAGTTACTTGTTGCCAACTAGACATTGAGCCATTGATTTCTGCCCGTTGAGCCCAATGATCTAGCCACTTTTCTATCCACCTTACGGTCCATTCATCCAAACCATACTTCCTTAACTTACTGACAAGAATGCTGCAGAAAACCATATCAAAAGCTTTGCTAAGGTTGAGGTATATCACATCAAGGGCTATTCCCACATCCAAATATCCCGTCATCTCATTATAGAGAGCAATCAAGTTGGTCAAGCACGATTTGCCCTTGGTAAATCCATGCTGGCTGTTCCTGATCACTCTATATTCCTACAAGTGTTTCAAAATAGATTCTTTGAGGACCTGCTCCGTGATTTTTCCAGGGACTGAGGTGAGGCTGATTGATCTGTCGTTCCCCGGGTCCTCCTTTTTCCCTTTGTTGAAGATAGACACTATATTGCCTTTTTCCAGTTATCCGGGACCTCCCTGTTCACCATGTGTTTTCAAAGATAATCGCTTGCGACTCTGAAATCACATTGGTCAACTCCCTCAATACCCTCAGATGCAGTTCATCTGGCCCCATAGACTTGTGCACAACCAGCTTCTCAAAGTAATCCCTAACCTGACCTTCCATCACCAAGGGCTGCTCTCCTTCCCTCTTTTCTGTGTTACCCAGTAAATATTACAATCAAGAAATGCTTGGATTAAAACAATAGTTTGAATAATTCAATTGGGACTTGCCCATGCTCCTTGCCCCACCTTCTTACCCTTGTTTTTATCTCATTATGGTATCCAGTCCAAGAAGTTTACAATTCACTTCAGTGAGATCGGTACTGGGCTTCATTGGACCTTCCTTTGTATGCAAAAAATGATCCAACTTTTGGCATTTTAAGTGATTCTCTAAAAAATCTTCCTAATAAATTAATTACACAAATTAATTCCTTTCAAACATATAGCTCTTAATCTCAAAACTATGCTTGCCTTTGCCTCTTTTTTCCTAGTATCTATCCCAAATTCTCTCTTTTTAGAACTGAAAACTCCTATTTTTATTTCTGTTCCAAATCTGGCTGCTTCCAAATCCCCAGGGTTCCAAGCCAATATGTTTGGTAATGACTTTGCACAAAGGAAAAGAAAAAGAAATAGAAATTCACTTTCCATTGTTGTGATAAATGCGTATCTGAACTTTCCACTGGGTTTGGTTTCAAAGAACAATATTATTAACTATGCGGGGTAGGAATATGGTCTGAAGAGCAAAGGGTGTTAGTGGCAGAATTTTGCTTCCTAATGTTGTTGCTGTTTTATATTATATTATATTATATTACATTATATTATATTTGGAATGCTTATGCATCTTTCCAGGGGTCCACCCGACTCACATCTCTGTACCTGAAACACAGATAGGATCCAGACCTACAGCACTCATTATACAAACAATTAATATGTTTAATCGTTTGTATTGATAATAATGACCAGGAACATCAAAGAGAGATTAGGGCCATATTATACTAGTCACTATGTAAACAAAGACACAAAATGGCTTGTCACAAATAAGCTGATATAATAAGGGCATTTTTCAACTGGGAAATTAAGTGTGTGTGTGTGCGCGCGTGCGCGCACGCGCTTGGCTTGACTATTCCTCCTTTCATGATTAACTTTGATAGGCTATGTCTCCACTATAAAAGCTAAGTAGACTTTATTAAGTTGACTAAAGTTTATTTAAACTCAACTTTAAGTAGACCTTACTAAGTCAACTTAGTGAGTCCGGACTTCATTAAGTAGACCTTATAAAATCGACTTAATGCAGAGTGGACTCACTAAGTTGACTTAAGAAAGTCAACTTTAAATGGGTCCCCTGGCTTAAGTCAACTTTATAAAGTCGACTTACACATGGCCACACTGCACTAAGTTGACTTTAATGTCCACATTGTTTTAAGTCAACTTAATAAAGTCAACTTAACCCCTAAAGTTAATTTAAGGGCAGGAGTTATTAAGTCGACTTAAGAAAGCCCTTAAGTCAACTTAATCAACTTCAAATGTGGACAGGGCTTTGCTTAAGTTGACTTAAGCCTATGGTGTAGACATAGCCATAGTTTTTTATACAGATCATAAAGGACCATTCTCCCCCTCCCCCTTTTCCATTACATTTCACCTTTTTGTTTAAAAAAAAATTCTGCTCTTTCATCAGTGAAAATCTGAAGTTACATATGATTTGCACCAGGGAAAATGAAAGCAGAATCTGACCCTTAAAGAGCCACCAATCTGGCAATTAAATAAATATTTAAATATAAATGTATAATGATATATGTAATATGTATTTATGCATAATAAATAAATGTAATCTGTGTTTATGTGTAATAAATAAATAAATATGTATTAAAATTGGGCATATACAGTTTTCTACACCAGGTGCTTCCCAAAAATCTGCATATAAGGCCTTATACCCTGTACATTTAGAGTTCTTAGCATGGCTGAACTCCTTTCAGGCCTCCATAAGAAAATATTTACGAGTTCCAGGAATAGACTGTGTAGCCAAATCCTTGAAATTAATTTAGAAGAGATCCCTTCTTGTGCAGCATCTACCCTTAGGGGCTTGTTTGTGAGCAGAGCACTTTGGACTGTCTGATTTAGCTTTTCTTTAGCTTGAAACTTTTCAAGTGGATTGGAGAGGGTCAGTTTGGGGGATTTAATAGTATTAATAGTTATTTTAAAAAGTATTGAACTAGTGTCAGGTATTAAACAGTTGTTGCAAGAGCTTTCAATGAAGATACACTCTTGAATTAGTTTTTTTAGAAGTGAGAAAAAAAACTGGAATGTTAGTACTATTGATTTTTTGTGTGCGCAGGTTTCATGACCTGTGTTCATGCACACAGCTTAGAGACAACAGTGGTTGACTGGAAAATGTGTTTTTGTTTCTTTGTTTCTCCTCATGGAAAATTTCAATTCTTTGCTGAAATAAACCCTAACTGTTTCAGTTCTCAGGTGTAAACTTTCTGGATTTGTGGATTTTGGTTTTTGGATAAAAAAAGATGATTTTGGAGTACATTTTCATGTTGTTTAAAACCCAACTTCCCACTGAACAAAAGTTTTGACTGAAAAGATGAACCTAAGTCATAGGTAGTACAAGCTGACTGACTTAAGTTGACTGAAGTTGCAAAAATCCTTGTGATTAGTATTGGCAAGATGTACATACAGAGCTACCTGAGAAGCCCAGTTTTGAGCACATAGGGACCTTAGATAGTGTGACTACAGAAGAGTACTCTGTAGTGAAAGAAACTTCTTAAGTAATTATTGTTGGGGTATTGCAAAGGAAATTTCTTAAATAACTTAGAATAACAAGAACACCACCCAAAACCTTAGTTTCTAACTTATTTCAACTTAGTAACCAGTCACAAAGAAAGAAAACTACACTTTATCTATGGAGATAGCAGACTAAAAGAAAATTAATCAGAATCAGCAGTCCTCTGTTTACTGTGAGTTCAGAGTACATGGCTATTTGCCTTGTGGCCATATGGAATATGTATGTGCCCTAGATGCAAGCAGCTGAGACCTCAAATAAAATATCTTGAGCTAGAGATGCTGAGCAGAAGGAATGAAGAACATTTCTTTTTTAAAGGAGACAGAAAATATTGGGCTATCATAGAGGAGGACCATCTCAAAACTGCTTGTCTGGATCATCCAACTATGGAAGATGGGCTCAGAAGGCCGGGGGATGAAGTGGAGGGGATAGTCCTAATTCTGCAGGTAGGACATACATTGTGAGAGAGCTAAAGGAACCCGATCATTCCCTTTGTTCCAAGGAGGTTGAGCCCTAGATAATAATGACCATAGGATAATTCAACTCAGTGTCTTCAGAAGATGATGAAAATTAGTACACTAGTGCTAATTTTTTCTATGGAAAGGTTCAAAAAAAAAAAAGAGGAAGCTGGTAAAAAGATTTTCAGGTGAAAAGTGAGGAAATGTCCACATTTAAACTCAATAGGGAGGCTACTTGAAAATCATACCCCTAGAAAATCAGAAAGTATTATAGCAAATTAAAAAGAAATTGATAATGGCAAGGTTCAAGTAGATACTTAAGTTAGCAAGGTACCCTTCAGGACATGAAAGCTTATATTTGTATAAAGCCAAGTTCCAAAGGGGCAGCTGTGTTAGTCTAGTTCAGCAAAAGAAGCAAGGAGTCCTGTGGCACTTAAAGACTAACAGATTTATTTATCGCATGAGCTTTCATAGGAGAAAATCCCACTTCGTCAGACACTTTCTCCCACAAAAGCTCATGCAATAAGTAAATCTGTTAGTCTTTAAGTGCCACAGGACTCCTTGCTTCTTTTTTTTGTATAAAGGAGCATTAAACATAGCAGGCAAATATATGGTAGAAATTAAAAATACTGAGAAGGTTTTTGAAAAGCAAATAGCCAAAGGCATGAAAACAGATAATGTGAAATTGTTTAAGGATATCAGAAGCATGAAACCTACTGAAGCAGACTGATCTGGAGTCAGCCAAGGGACAAAAGTCTGAGGTGAGGACAGGACAGGAAACAGCTGTTCAGTGGCTTTCCTGGCTCCCTGCTTTGACCATGCTCCTTCCTGTTTGTAAGTACTCATAGCAGAACCCATCTCTCTTGTCAAAGCCTTGTCATGTGTCTTTGGGGCTCAAGTTTGTTTGTCCATAGTCTTTTTTTCATCACAGAACACTGATCTATGGGTTGGTTCCTCAAGCTCCTCCTGAAGCAAGTGATACTTTTCCAGTGATTATTTAACTCTACCAGTCTCTTCATAAATTTGGTTCTGTAATATCCAGACCTGAACTTAATCCCCTTTACAAAAATTTCTTTTTCCTCCTTTGTTACTTGCACTGTAATGTTTGAAATACAAGAGTATATGGTATAACATAAAATATTAAAATAATAAAGAATACATAGAGCATCCTTGCAAGAGCTTTGTGCATCTGCTCCAATGTCTGTGCTAAATTTTATTATAGGTTATTATATTCCTAAATTCCCTTATTCCTTTATACCTGGTTCTGTAATAGGAGTGAAACACCCCTATTCTAGTGTCCGCTGAATCTGTGCCCGTTTTTCACATGTGCCTTCCTCTGATTAGAGAATTGATTTAGAGATTAGCTCTTCCACCAAACTGATAAAAGTCTTCCACTTTTGGGGCCAAATAAAGCAGTCCAGCTAAATCAATTAATCTTTTCAGCACCTTTCAGGATTAAGTCACTTTTGTCTTTGGGTTAGCTCTGGTCACTTCAAACTGATGCAGGGTGGAAGCAGGTATTTCTCTCACTCTCTCCAAAAGCCCCAACCTCAAAAGGATCAGTTCTGGTAAAAGGGTGGTAGCCAGATTAAGAGGCTTGTATCTTCTTTGACAGTCTCTAAATTGTCTGCCATCTCAGCAGATGTGATGCTAGCACCTCAGTAATAGATGACACTTAGTACCTTAAAAGTAGTTTTATTTAAATGTTGTGTGTGAAATATTTCATGATATTGCTGTTCTCCAAAGCAATTGGGGATTGCAAAAGCTGTGTGTGCATGTCCTTGACTTATATTTATTTATTTTATTAATAGTAATAAGGAATACATATCTCTACAGTTAACTAGGGAGTTTTTTTGTCCATGTATTGCTTGGAATTGGATTTTGTAGGGCTAAAGTGGAAGATTTTGTGATGGACAGATAGCAGCGTGCACATCCCCCATGTGTGCCCTGACCATGAACTGATGCTGGGCTTCATGCCCAAAGCACCAGCTGGGGCCAGTCTACTGTGTGAACTGGCAAGAGCCTGATATAAGGTGTTTTGCTATTTTTGCTGGTTTGCAAGGCTTGGCTGTGATGTACTTCTTTTAACTGTTCCTTCAAGCTACCTTGGCCTTGGGCATGAGTGTGTGAGAAGAAAGCAGGCTTGATCACCCCACCTTCTCCGGAGATGCTATATGTTAGCATAGCCCCTTGGAATCTGTGGACTTTGCTGCAGGACCAAGGACCAGGCTGCCTTGGTAACCAAGGACCAAGCTGCCTTAGGAACCTCCTTGGGGTTATCTGCAGTCATCTGGGGTCCCCAGCTGCTGAAGGGACATAAGGTGTCACCACTTATTATTCTGCTTTGCTTTGACTAGGGTTATTCATCCTGACATTCCATAAACATCATCCATCTTTTCAGTGGTCTTTGACTGCGTCTGGTGAATCCACATGAACTTACCTGTTGGAGTAGAGTTTGAGGGGAACAGAGTCATTCACGGGATTGGGAAGGCAAGCCTGACTCTTTAAAACCATTGAGAAATTCCACTGTACCATTGTGTAACCATATAACTCTCATACGGTTCAGGTTTAGCTGGCTGCATGTTCTGTAATGAAATTCAATAACTTGCGGGGGAGGGAAAGGAAGCGCAAACACTTGTTTGGGAAGATTTTGGCTGTTATAATGTGAATTTCCACCAAACTAATTAAAATGATTGCTAAAATAAGTATCAAATTTTGAAAAATGTAAAAAAAGTCAATGTTTATCACACAATTAAATTATGTAACTAGGGTGGTGGTGGTGAGCACATTCAGATAAAAACACATTTTTGTCAAAGTCACTGATGCTTTTCTGTACATTTCAGAATGTCTTTCCAGCCCTAGACTGGAACGGGGTTCTGATAATTTGTTACCCAGATGTTTTAAAATTCAGCAGCTTTCACTACCTGTAAATTTAATAGCATTAAACACCTGCTGACTTGCAGCAGCAAATTCTTGCCAAAAAAGAAAGCAGGAGCAGTGAGATACACTACTAATGTGTTCTGTTCCTTGCTGTCAGAATTAAGGCTCTGAGCTGTATCCCAAAACAGCAGCATTACCTCATGCAGAGCAAGTTTCTCTGTCTCCATGTGTCCGACTCCAAGCAGAGTACTTACAATACTTGCTTATACTAGCCCATGGTCTCCCCCCCCCACCCAAAAATAAGTAGAGAAGGAGGTACTTTGAGGCCTCTATTGAAACTTGAGAAGATTTCAGTTAATTAGTTATACATCTGGGCGATGCTGCAGTGAAATACAAAAATATAATGCCAAACCCCCTGCTGGTGTAAATGGGCCTACTTCTGTTGTAGTAATGGAACCACATTTACACTAGCTGAAAACTGGATCCAAGATTAGCACAAAGGTTCTGATTTTTGCAAAGAGTGGCACAGTAATAGTGAATTTTTATAAAAAGCTGTGAAGAAACTGGTAAAAAGCAGGCTGAAGGGCAAAACAAAATGCTTAAACCACTGAACAAGCTTGGAAACTGAGAGTGTCTTATCAGAAGCAGAGAAGAATTTATACCTAGAAACTGAACCAAAAAAAAGGTAGTAAATGGAGAGTTTAATACAGCAAATAAGAAGTATTCACAAATGGTCTTGCATATAAAACCTTTGATAGATTTGCAAGCCTTTTACATATTTTATAATGACCATTTGATTACATTCTTATGAAGAAACCAGGTGTCCAGCGGAGATGTGCAAAGGGAGAAGATGCTTTTGTTGCCCGTGTGTGTGTGTGTGTGTGTGTGTGTGTGTGCGTGTGTGTGTGTGTGTGAGAGAGAGAGAGAGAGCGAGAGCGAGAGCGAGAGCGAGACAGCTGCTAGATTCTTGGGATAGAACTGTGAAGGCTGGGATGGGGAACAGGAGTAAGTGCAGTTGTGTTTTTTTCTAGAAATTCTTGTGATTTTTTAGGAGGAATTACTATACCATGCTTAGGAACCAACTGGTCAATATATGATTTGAAGGCTGTCTTCATTAAGTGAAGGGACTAGAAACTTTTATTGGTTAAAGCTGTGATTCACCAGCATGGCACTTATGAGGTTTGCCAGACTTGACCATGAAGTTATATCATTTATGGAGATCATTTTGCTGTGTGCGGTTTTATTGCTCCAAAATAGTTTTACTTTCTATGTTGAGACCAAAACTGGAGGACTGTGCCCAATTGTGATCACCATGATTTAAGAAAGATCTGAATAAATCGGAGTCTTCAAGAGAGAAACATAAACAATAAGCTGACTTGTAAAGAAAAGTTGAAAGAATTACACATAGTTAGTTTAAAGAAGAGAAGAGAAGGTTGAGGGGGATGTGATATGTGGAAAGTTGTTATGAAGAGGATGGCAATCAATTTGTTCTCCATTTCTAGTGAGGGTAGGACAAGATGTAATTGGCTTAAATTGCAGCAAGGGAGAGTTAGATCAGATTTTTGGAACAGTTTCTAACTATTCTGGGCCAGTTTTTCTGGGGTTATTGAAAGTTATTGATTACTAATTAATACTATTTAAAGAGCTGAGGGATGTAGTGTTTTAATTCCAGAATCAGGCACAATAGAGTTAGGGCTATTAGTTTAAATATCTAGTTGTATGTAACAAAGACACTTACATTGAAGTTAAAGCAAAGCTTTCACTTTTTTTTATTAATACAATTAGGAAAGGCACAAAAGCTCCAACCTATATAAAAGGGATAACAATAGTATAAAATTAATGTCATCTCTTGTACTGTTCCTTGCATATATATTGTTAAACTTCTCTGGGGATCTGGTGGTGAAAGACACACACATACTTGCCCTATTATAGGCACTGGGGTCTGTCGTAAATATTCATTTGAACGCCCAGTCTTCCTTGTCTGTATCTAATTTCCTAATACTATAGGTTTCTATATTAATGATTTTAACTTATTACCATACATGTCAAGTTGTTGCCAAAGGAAGTTTGTGGTTAGGCATCTGCTAATGGTTCAACCTAAAATATCCAAACCTAGTCATCCGTTTAATGTCCTTGTAGTAACCTGGTATCGTTGGCTGTGTCTACACTTGGACAAGTTTGTTTGAATTTGTTAATTCAAAGTAATAAGTTCAAGTTTAGTTTGAATGAAACTCAGACTTATTAGTTCAAATTAACAAAGTGAACTAGTTCAATTTAACATGTTGAGTTAGTCCACTGTTAATTTGAACTAACTGCCCTTAATTTGAATTTATTAAATTCAAACTAAGGTTTAATCCTAGTCTATGAGATCCTTAGTTTGAACTAAGGATTGAACTAAAGTCTTAGTTCGAGCTAACTGGCAGGTTTTATTAATTCGAACTAAGCTTTCATTAGTTCAAATTAAGGAATTCCTTAATTCGAACTAATGAAAGCCTAGTGTAGACGGGGACTAAGTTAGTTTGAATTAAACCTCCTCAATTCAAACTAACTTGCAAGTGTAGACATACTCTTTTTGTATAAACTTTCCTCTTAGGAACACCTTTCCCTCTTCCACCAAACTCAGGGTAACTGTCTGACTGTTTTTCTAAGGTCATAGGTCTCCAAGTGTCATGTTAATTTATGCCATAGGCTAACTGCTTAACCTAAATCTTACAAGTCTTTGTAGGTTCCTTTTTTACTATCAGGTAAGATAAGATGCTAATGCTACTTGTTTGGGCTACACTATAAGCATAGCTAAGCACAGAAAAGAATTACTTCCAGAGGTTGTTGATTCTCTTGTCTTTGGAGCTATTTCAGAACAGATTAGACAAACATCTGTCTAAAATGGTGTAGATATACTTAGTCCTTCCCCAGGAGGACAGATTGAATGACCTCTTAAGGTTCCTTCCAGCTCTAAAGTTTTGTTTCTATGCTGATTATATATTGACAAAATGCTACAATAATTTTTAAAAATTTAAATGCCACATTTTTTAAAATATATCCTAATTCAGACATGTTGTCCAATTAATCTGATTTTTCTAAAACATGCTTTTCTAAGGAGGGCATCTCTTTGAGAAGGTCTCTGGCAAAATGATAATTGTCCAAGAAAATTAGAAGGGCACTAAAATCAGGACTGTTATGCAAACATTTGTCATACTATATTTACAGCTATGACTTGTAAGCTCTTTCAACTACCATGGGAGTGAAAGTACTCAAAAAGGACATTGCAAAAAAAGTTGAGTAAGGAAGGTGAGTAAATTCCTTTCCCAAAAGTACTTTTAATAGAAAATCAGTATGTATCATTAACAGAAACTTTAAGGAACAAATTCAGTCCTCCCTTCCCTTCTGTGCAACCCTATTTCTAAGCAAATGAGGATCTGTCATAATGGTATTATTTGGTTGCCTTTATAAAAGGAGTCCAAGAATCCAAATATCAATATAATATAGAGGTATTTTTGCTAGTTTTTATTTTCTTGTTATAAGCTTAATGTTTATATTTTTAAATTACATTTTATGTGTGGGATTATTCATGGCCTTACCTAACCCTATGTGCTACTTTGCCTTTACAGTGACTGCAATTTGCTTGGTTCTTTGACTAAAAATGGGTCCTAAGATAATATATAATATTGAATGGGCTACAGATGCATTTTAAATGGCAATTGTGGTGTCTACAATTTTCAAGTGAACTAGCTCCTGATATATGTGAAGTAAGCAGGGGTGCCACTTACTATCCCCAGGATTTAGGGGATAATAGATTAGTAAAGTTCACTGAGCTGTTCAGATGAAAACTGCTGTCCAGTATAAAATATCAGTGTAAGAACATGTAAGGGATTGACTTTTTTAGAAAAATAAGCATGACTTAGCTCAATTTCCATTGAAAGATGCTGGATTTTATGTTCCTAATCATTTAGATACTTTTAAAAAAATCCCATCCAGGGAAAAGATTTTAACATTCTCTTAGTATTTTCCATTTTGAATAGTCACAGTCCTATTCCTCCATTGTATATTTTCAGGAAAAAAAAATACAAGAAGACTTTCACCTTGTTATATTTCAAGTCTACTGTAAGGTGAAAACCTGCTCCCCATTCCTTATGTAAGCAACACCACTGACACTGCAAAAATAGGGTTAGATTCTTGCACAAAGAAGGAGATGCCTTCATTGTTCATTGAAGTCAGAGGAAACACTCCCAAGATGAGAAAGATTCAGCCCAAGATATCGTGATTCTTCCATCTTTGCTAACATTAACATATAAAAATACCCAGAAATATATCAAATGAATAGCCTTCTGTCTTTGATTGCTATTAGATTGACAAAACAATTCCTAATTCAAAATACAGAGGGGCTTGAACCCCGACATGTAGGGCTGATAGATGATTAACAATCCTGTTACCACTATACAGCAGGAGCTATTAGAGGAGTTTTTTGAAGCAGCCTACAATCTGCAGCAGTTGAATACTATCAGTAGGTCTCTTTTGAGTCATCTGTCTTACAGTGGTTTTAGCAATCTCTGATTGGCTCCTTGACCTTATAGGAGCCCATGATCATACCAGGAAGCTTTCAGACAACAAGTAAATGCCTAGTTTCCTGTGATATGGGCCCTGCCTTCCTGTTCCTGGACTCTGGGTAGTGACTTGAATTCTGATTCCAATTTGACCTCTAGAACCCGAACATAGACTGACATGCCTCATATTGACCCTCAGCCTGATTCCTGACTTTGTTTCTCACCCTTGGTTCAACTCTTGTTTCTGGCTTTGGCTTGACCTTCAGTTTGACACTTGGTCCTGGTAATTGCTCTGACTCCTGGTTTCAGGTTAGGGATCTCAAAATCCTGCCCTTAGTCTTGCCAGTCTTAACCCCCAGGATCCTCATACAACCATTGAGAGTAGTTTTATAGATATATCCTGGTCACTATCTTGTCCCGGTAGGATATAATAATAGGAATATAAAGGTTGTAGCTCTTTCAGACTACTTTTCCCTGAAGGGAGGTAAAACTGGAACAAAACTGCTTTTAGTAATTGTTTTAGATGTACTTTTTCTACTGATTTTTGTCAGTCAACTAAATAATTTATGTGACTGCACTTTTCAGTATGCTTGATGGTAGTCCTGTGCTTATATTTGTCTCTAAATAGTTTTAGTGAAATTTGTGTAGAAAAAGAGTTCAAGATTTTATTTTAAAGACAAATCTCCAGAGAGGAGCTATAATAGTTATGCTTCACAAACAGAAAACAGTTGACTTGTGGCTTCCATTCCTGGAATAACCTGGTAATATACCTCAAATTCCAAAGGCGAATGTATTTGTAATGGAAAAACTGTCTTCATCCTCAGTTTCTGTTTAGTTCAGCAGTTGCTGCCATTTTATTATGAAGGTATCAAGGTCTAATAATGAAACATCACCACAGAATCCAGATGTTCATTAGCATAGAGGCTATTGTAAAAGGCCACTAAGGAACTATTCTGCTCTGTTCTCTCAAAAGGTGCCTAGTCAAAATATTTTAAGACAACTCATTGGCAGATTCTGATGTATTTTATAAAACATTTTCCTAATGTCAGTCTAATATCCAATTTGCATATGATAACACAACTTTGATGCCAGTGGCCTATTTAACCTTATGTCATTGTACAAACACTCTGGAAAGATCAATCAGGTTGCAGTGACAGATGGAGTTTTAAATTTCTATTGTTCTTAGTCTGTAAAGGTAAATAGTAGACAATTTTCCATTGCTATAGCATTTTTAAAGATAAAAGGTTTGTGGATTCTACATGTCATGCCTATATTTTTCACAAATCCCATCTGGCACCAGCATTTAAAGCAGAATTAAATGACTGTGTCTTTTACATTTTTAGAAAATGTTTCCTGGCTATGTATGGGCAAAATACATTCTAACTTAAATTAATATTGAGTCTTATTCACATTGAATAGCATCTTATTCTGCATGTAGTCATATAAATGTAGTGGGACTAAGCACAGAGCAGACCATCTTCAGCATGAATAAGTATGGCAGAATCTGGCCTATTTTGTCTCAGTACGGTGAGCATTCGCAAATTACACAGTGCAAAATATCTTACCATACAAAATGCTAATGGCAAAACAATTCCTACTCCCAAAACCTGGGGAATGCAAAGCATTGCTGTGACTGCGTTAGTTTCTGCTTCTGCTACACTTCCATTTTTGTAAACATGCTGAAGGGCATATCCACACCTCTCTTTTAAATTGAAATAACACTGGTTATTTCGATTTAAAAAAGATTAGGTCCACACAACATAATCTTGTTTTGAAATGACAGTCTCCGTCATTTTGAAACAAGAGATGTCATTTCAAAGTAGCTTAAACCCACTTTAAAGCAAAACGTCCATTATTTTGAAACAGTTATTTCAAAATAATGCCGTTTGGATGTGTTATTTTGAAATAACTGTTATTTTGAAATAATGCGATTGACCTTCCTCCCAGTGTGCACAGCACCAGGAAGGAGGAAGTGCTGTCCCTCGCCCATGCCAGGCAGTGTGCTTAAGGGCTTCAAGGAGCATGGCAGCACATGGCTTGGGTAGCACACAGTGGACACACCGTGCCCCTGTTTGGAGCAATGAGGAGGTCCTGTGTCTCCTCCACATATGGAGGAGACAGGACATCCTTGCCTGGTTTCATGCCAGGCACAGAAACTGGGATGTCTATGCAGAGATAGCCGCAGAGCAGTCTGTGCAGGGCCATGAGTGCAGTACGGAGAGGTGCCCACAAAAATCAAGACCCTGCAGCAGGACCATGCCCATGCCATGGAGGCACGCCAGCTCCAGGGGGCAGGTAGCAGTGCCACCTGCCCATTCTATCAGGAGCTCCACGAGTTTCTGGGAGCAGAGCCCAGTGGCCTCCCAGCTCGAGCCATCAACTCCGGGCAGCTCCCCACCACAGGCTCATGCCCGGAATGATGGGATGGTGACTCTGAGGTGTCCCTCAACGTCGGTGACGCCAGCCAGCCTGCTGTCACACCACCGCCACCACCAGAGGTTGCACCTGGGACTCCGGAGCTCTTCCCTGTCCTAGAGGAGGGGACTGGCACCGCCAAGGAGGAGGAAGGCCCTAATGACATGCCAACCTCCGTGGAGTCCGAGGCAGAGGAAGGAACATCAGGTGGACATCTGGATCCCTGTTGGTAAGTGTTCCTCTCCCATACATGCAGGCAGGGCTGAGCCTGCCCAAGTCACGGGCAGCGAGGGGGCACAGCACAGGGACAGGCAGGGCACAGGGCTGGGGGGTGCAGAGGCCCTCCCATGGGCACGGTTGCCCAAAGGACATGTGGCTCCAGGGTCACAGACCCATGCGTGCCTGGGGTTGCTCAAGAGGGGGTGGAAGTACAAAGATGCAGCTGCATCTTGGGCAGGACGGAGAGCACACAGGCCATGCCACTGGCAAATGGCCTTGGGAGACTCCCCAGAGCAAGTCTTGGGTGACTGCAGCTAACCATTTTGGGCACCGCTAGGCCATGCATGCCTCTGGGGCAATGTTGTGCAGGACCCAGATTCAGAATCCTGCTGACAGTCAGGGCAGAGTAGTGTGCTGCAGACAGGCTGCACACAGGCAAGGCCAGGAGGCAGCGGGGGCCAACCCTGTTATGTCCTTCCCTCCAGCAGTTCACCCAGCCACACTCCGTGCTGCTGCACGGAGCCTGCCAGCCATCCCAAGACCGAGGAGGAGGAGGGGCCACCGGATGCAAGGGGAAATCCTGGCCAGCCTTGTGGACCAGGGGCCACCAAGCGGAGCACCCTGCCAACGCTTGGCGACAACAGCAGGCCCGTCGCCAGGATGCTGCCTGCTGCAAGAGGCGGTGACCGCCAATGATTGCGTAGTCACCGCACTCAAGTGGCAGGCCTTGGCAATGGAGTGCCTGAGCACTGCAGTGCAGAACGTTGCGGTGAGTGTCTGGTGCATCGCAGACCACATGGTCCCTCCAGCAGCTGATGGAGGTCCACCCAAGGAAACCTCATGTCCCTCATCGAAGCCAGCCCCGGCCCTGGGGTGGCCGTGGGCAGAGATGTGGGACACCACTCCAGGACCCCCACACAGGCCCCGCATAGGGACTCCCTTCTCACCCAGACTCCCCAACCCCACTCCTGTCTCTCAGTCGCAGGCCCTCCCCCAGGCTCCCCCCACAGTTCCACATCCCCTAACCCTCCCCAGCCCTTCTTTGCTCCAACCCCCCATGTTACGTTAAATAAAGGGTTTGTGACACCATATTAGTGCATGTCAATGTTTTTATTGGGTGTGGTTCACACGGCAGGTGGGTGGGTGGGGGCTGGCTGTGGCAGAATGGGGGAGGGAGTGTGTGGTAGGGCAGACCTGGCCCTCAGAGTGCCTTTGTGGCAAAAATGTTCATGAGTGCGTCACAAACTGTGATCGCCCTTTGTCACACTTGCTCCTGCGGGGCCATGGGTGCAGGTTGCTCATACTGGCCACCGATGAGCTGTGCCTCGGCCTCCCAGGTGGGAGCAACAGTCTCGTCCTGCAGCTCATGTGGTGTTTTGGACTACCTAGGGTTATTGGGGTTGTCATAGTGATAAATGGGTGGGTCATTTAGGTGCTAGGGAAACCCGTCTGTCAGGTTCTCTCTCTCTCAGTTCTCTTTCAATAAAGACTCCCTACACAGCTCTGAATATGCTGCCTCTCATTATTTCCTTATAATTTCCCCTAAAACGCTACACCTCACAAAAGTTATGCATAGGCACTGATGACCTCTGTGCTCGTCTCCTCTGCAAGGTGGAGGCACGTGAGGAGGCACCTCCATCAGGCCTTCAGCCAGCCAAATGCCCATTCGACCACCTGGCAGCAGCGGCTCACACAGCAGTTGAAAAGCTGCTGGTGGGCATTGAGGGGCCCTGTGTACGGGTGCATGAGCCATGAGTGGAGGGAACAGGCTGCATCGGCAGCAATGAGGATGGGCACCTCTACTCCCCCAACATTGATGTTATGAGGGGAAGAAGGTGCCTGCCTCCATGCCCCAGTACAGGGCAGAGTTACGGAGGACCCTCACATCATGTGCTCTCCCTATCCATCCCACATAACAGTTTTGAAGGATGGCCTAGTGGTCCACAAGGGCCTGCAGGATAATCGAGTACTACCCCTTCCGGTTCCGGTACTTGGCAGCTTGGTGCTCCAGGGCTCTCATAAGGATGTGCGTGGCATCCAGTAACCCAGCGCGATTGGGAAATCTGAGGGTGGCCATGCTGGCAATGGTGTCCTGCAGCTCTTCTTGAGTGACCAGGCATGGCAGCAGGATCCTGTTGATGGCCCTGGTGACCTCTAGCAGCACGTTGCCAATGGTGGACCGCCCTATGCCAAAGAGGTGCGCCATGGACCTGTGCGACTTGGGAGTGGCCATCTTCCAAAGAGTGATGGCCACTCTCTTGTCAACAGGGATAGCTGGTCTCATGCTGGTGTCCCTTCAGTGCAGGACCAAGGCGAGTTCCACAACCAGGTGGCTGAAGCTCCCCCTGCTCATGTGGAGATTCCTTCACCACTGCTTGTCATCCCAGGTTCCGAGCACTACCCACTCCCACCACTCTGTGCTGGTTTCCTGAGCCCAGATCTGTTGAGGCACAGAAGTAGGGAGGGGAACTAGGGCTGCTCTGAGTCCCAGTGAGGTAATAGCCTGGGGCACAGCCTGGGCACCATCAGAGTCTGTGAGCAGAGTGTCCCACAGCAGGAGAACACTCTGCAGGTGAGCACCGGGTTTATTCACAGAACAGCGATGGCTAGGAAGCCAGGCAGCATCCATCTCTGTGTCTCGCAGTCTCCTGCTAGCCAGAATGGACAGGGAAGTGAGATCAGTACCTGCTTTTATAGGGTTGGCTGACAACATTGCTGCCAGCATGGCCCAGCAAAGGAGCCATGTTGCGACACCTCCCATGCTGCCCCTCTCCTGAAGCAAAATAGCAAGTCCTGTGTCTGGAGGTTTTCCCTTAATTTAATTTAATATTTGCTTATTTCAATTTAAGTTATTTCGAAATAATGATTTTATTTCAGTTTAGCTTATTTTGAAATAACTTATTTCAAAATAACATCTACGTGTGGACGTAGCCAAACAGATTCACTGGATGAATGTTTATTACTGAGAACATTTGTTTGGGCTTGTAAAAACCAGGACAAAGGGTTTGCTAAGACCAAGAAATGCCATTTTTTTCCTGCAAATATTTGTTTCATCATAGTGTTAACTTAAGATGAATGTGCCAACTTTAGCTATGTCCACACATACATCATTATTTAGGAAAAAACCCATTTCAAAATGAGTTATTTCAAAATAAAGTACTTATTTTGAAATAAGTTAATTCGAATTAACAGTTTGTTAGTTCAAATTAAGGGAAAGCCTGCTTTCAAAATAGCCATTGTTTCGAAATGGTTATTTCAAAACAAGGTTGTTCAGACATGTTGTTTCGAAACAATGGTGTTGTTTCAAAACGACATGTCCGAACGCCATTGTTTTGAAACAACCATTTTGAAACAATGGCTATTTCAATTAGAGGCGAGGTTTAATGGTTTTGAAATAATGGTGCATCGTGTGGACATGCCACTTCTTATTTCGAAGCAACCTCTGTTGTTTCAGAATAAGAAGCCTGTGTGGACATACCCTTTGAGTCCACAGAAGACCTTCATTTTTGCTTGTTTTGTAACTGTCAGCAAACGCTTTGCAAAACTGTAATTAGAGTTAAATTTTATTTATTGGTCATTTTTAGAAGTTTCACATTTTTGAGTAATAGCTCTGTTTTTTTTAAAGGCTTGGAAGGAAACACTGGCATAACAAGAGTGGGACATTGAGCAGCATAGACACTTTAGGATCCAAAAGGGAGACCTTAACGGTCTTGAGGCCAGATTCTCAAAGGAGTTTAGCTGCCTAATTCAGATTTCCATAGATTTCAATGGAAGTAGGTGCCTGAATTTCTTTGAGGATCTGTTTCTTAGTTCCCAGATTACTCAATTTCTCTTACAAATGGAGAGTGTGAGGATCTCCGACTCAGATGTGTAATTTCCTTGCATTGTCAAGAGAAAGAAAGGAGGATAGCTGAAACCAGTTACTAGTGGCAGGTAATGAGGCAAGCTAGAGCATGCCTATTACTTTAAAGAGAAAGAGTATCTATTTCCTGAGAGGAAGGGTCACCAAATATAGTTAATTTGCTTGGGGTTTTGTAAGTACATTGCAAACCTTGTCTTTGAAGAAAGTTGTTTAAAGGACTGGTGACTTTTCTGGAGAGACATCTACCCCTCTTAAGGTAAAAGAACCTCTACCCCCAAAGGAGGTCCCATCCCTCTCCCAAACAGAAAGTTTCATGCTGTTTACAAGTGGGAGTTCTCAAGGGATAACTGTGTTAGCCTAGTTCAGCAAAACAAATAAGAAGTCCTGTGGCACTTTTAAAGATGAACAAATTTATTTATTGAATGAGCTTTTGTGGGAGAAAATCCCACTGTAAGTCATAGGATCAGGTCAGGATTTGCTGTTATAGTGTGACCTGATCCTAAGATTTACACCTCCCTGCATTTATTTTCCTCCCATTGTGTAAGTTCCCCCATCTTCAAAGCATCTGACGAAGTGGGATTTTCTCCCGTGAAAGCTCATGTGATAAATAAATTTGTTATTCTTTAAAAGTGCTGTAGGATACCTTGTTTGTTCAAATGAAACTTCTATAACTAGCCCCTGTTATATAGTAACAGGATCTACCTATGAGAGGAGAAACCATTGTTAAAATACCATCTATTGCAATGCCTGGCAATGTAAGTATAAGGTAGCCTAAATTTAAATAATGATACCCAGAGGGGTACTTATACCGAAGCTCTTTTTATTTTCCTGTAGTTCTAATTTTCAATTTACTACTCATTTCACATTCATCTTCTGGCCCTGGAGACATTTACAAAATCACAGTTGTGTCAAATGAATTTCCAGTTGTAAGGTCCAGTTAAGGAACCACAACTCTTTATGGCTATGTCTACACTACAGATTTAAGTTGACTTAAAGTCCCTTAAGTCGACTTAAACAAAGCCCTGTCACTTGAAAAGTTGACTCAACAGTTGAGTCAATTTTATTAAGTAGACTTAAGCCAATGTAGGCCAGGAGTTGACTTAAGTCAACTTAATTGGCCTCCTAGCTATCTAGGACAATGGGTATCAGGGGCTGGAGAGAAGGGATGCAGCAGGGGGCCAGCTCGGTGGAAAAGAGAGACATGGCAGGGATCAGGGCTGGGGAGAAAAGGGATACGGTGGGGACTGGGGCTGGGAGGAAAAGGGACATGGCGGGGATTGGGGCTGGGGAGAAAAGGAACGGGGCAGGGACTGGGGCTAGGTGGAAAGAGAGACACGGTGGGGATCAGGGCTGGGGATAAAAGGGAGACATGGTGGGGATTGGGGCTGGGGAAAAAAGGGATGCGGTAGGCATCAGGGCTGGGGAGAAAAGGGACATTAACTGACCTGCTTTAGCTGTGAGATTTCCTCCGCACTAGAGCAGACACCTTTTTCCCCCAGCGCCAGGCCGTTTATGGCCAAACACACCAGAGAGCCACCATGGATCATTTTCACTTTCAAGAAGCTAAGGCTGGGGTCAGCGCTGGCGCTTTCCAAATCAATTAAGAAGGAAAACCCCATGTTTAGGGAAGCAACATTTTCTTCTAGCTGTGAACCAAGGTTTACACTAAGGATCTGTTGGGATGGGGTTCAGTGCAATGGGGAGTACGCTGTATTTGGGGCATTCTTTGAGTCTCTCACTGTGCTCGTGAGCAGGGTTTGCAGCCCTGAAACAATCCACCTGCATGGTTGGGTTTAGCTTCTTTCCACACACACAGCGGGATAGGACTGCCGGAGCGACTGAGCCGATGGCTTCTGTTTCCCAAAAACTTCCAGTCGGCCAAGGACATTGGCCATAAGAGGGGATGTGCGACCAGATGGCTGATGACTCTTAACAGCCTGTGGATTCCTGTCCCCCCAAAGAACCCCTGGGAGTGGTGTGGGGGAGGCTAAGAAGACCAGAGCAGTTTTAGCTGGTCTTTTAAAATGCTAATTATAAGAGTTGCTTTGTCCTTGATTTTTTAAAAAAACTGCATCTACTAGTTCCTGAGAGGTAGAGGAGGCTGAGTTCCACTGTCGTTTTTCATATCAAAATACAGCCCTCCACCATCCATGCCCGCAGGGCCAGCGCTAGGCGGTAAGCAGCCCCTGCGTTGCAGGGGGGCACCAGCATTTCAGGGGCGCCAAAAGGGAACAGCGCCATGGTGGTCCCGTGGTGACGTCACTCGTCTGTGCCAGCGTCGCTCTGCTGCAGGGGGGGGGGATCCCCAGCGCCAGCCCTGCATGCCCATGGGTGGTTGAACCTCTGGGTGTCTGCTGTGAGTTGCTATTTCTTTTAGATTAGATTAGAATGTGTGAAAGCATAATTAAATCGTGACTATGGATTCTTTTCCCATGACAACAGGTGATTTGACTTCACCTTTCTCTATGTGCTGTTTCCCTGTGTTTGAATCTGAATAACTGCTGCACCCTGCCCCTGTGCTGGCAGTTGTGCTGCTGCACTTAGTCCAGAGTTGGAGGAGTCTGGGCAATCCATGGAGACTGTGGAGTGCTGCACTGGCACATCGCTGGGCTACGTCAAGCTCCCTGACCTCCCTGGGCTCCCTGTTGCCACACGCACTATGGAGGGTGTTGTGGTCACTCACTTCCTGTAGTAAAGGAGTGGCTGGGAGAGGGGCACTTCTGCTGTGGTGCACTGTGGGCCAGTCACCCACAATGCACCACTCCTTAGGGTGACTTAGCAGCTGCAATGTGGACGTGGGCAGTCTCCTGCCATTTTGAGTGTGGACACTCTAAGCTGGCTTAATAAAGGGCTACTTTAGGCCGCCTTAAAGTAGACTTTATTAAGCTGGTTTAATAAAGCTCTATAGTGTAGACATAGTCAATGTGTACACAAGAAATATAGGACTGGGATTCAAATATAGGAAACAATTGTGTAATCTGAGGGAACAACAGTGAAAATTTTAAAGATATGCACATAGGAGAATGTATATGTTACTGTAGGTTAACTTCTTGGACGTGTTGCATGAGGTTTGAGGAAAACAAGCATGATAAGGTGATTGTAGGACTTTCTGCAAAACTAAATTATTCCATATTTTCAAACAAAAACATGGTTTAAAAAAACATTCAGGTTAAAAGTGTGTTCCAGTGGAATCCAGATCATGTTGTTTGGTATTACTTTCTTTACATATGTTTACATGAAATGTAATAATGTTATACAATTCTTATCTATAAATACAATATACTATTAAATAGTAATGTATTAACTATATATTAATGATATATTATATTTAAATTATATATTGATTGAGGAGTCCTTTATATTTTATATTATATGCATATGGGCCTATTTAATTAAAATATTATTTTTAAATTATATATACTCAACTATCCCCAGTCAACATGGGGATAGCTAAATTTTTTTTATTTCTATTACTTTGCTAGTCTCCCTGAGTGTTTCACAGTCACTATCACCACCCTAGTCAAGTGGACAGTAGTATATCCTTAATGGTATATTCTTATTTCAACCGTGGAATTATTGTCTATAGAAATTCTGTAGGACAGTTTGATTCATTTAAGATTTTTATTTCAGTTATCTCTTTGCTTCCCTTCACATATAGTGCCACAGTATGACTTGTTCTGTCCTAATTTTGCTTTTTGTAAGGGTTTTATTCTTCAAGGAGCTAAACTCACAGCCTTGATTCAACAAAACACTTAAGCTTCAATTTAAGTTAAAGCATGTGACCAGTGCCACTGAAGATGGTGGAAGTGTAGGAAGAACGAATAGATAATGTAAGATACCTCAGGATTACATTCAATTCTTTGACTAATTTTTTTTTCCCATTTGCAGAAGTGTCAAGTTCTGTTTAAGATCACAGAAGTGGATACTTTTCTAGCACCAAGACAGACGCAGGAAAAACCCCATCAGGTTAGTTTTCCAGCACAGGATATAGACTACAGAAAAGTGATCTATCAGAAATAGATCTATCCTAGAATGCTATCTTATTTATATTTAAAGACAAATTTTAAAAGCAATTTCAAAACCACTTTGGGATCTTTATATGATAAACCCAGAGAAAATATTGTTACTATTTTTTTAATGAAGAGAAATATTGGTTATTTGAGAGGGGTGGAAGAACACTATACTTGACTAATAAACCTTCATAAATCTTACTGCCTCTTATCAGCTTACTATTGACTAAAATATCACAAATCTGCCAACACTTGTTATTTTAATTTATAGGAGACCCATTTTCTAATGATATCAGTTTTTAAGACATGTACATCAAGCTCTCTAACCTTTACATCAGAATCTGTTTTAATAATCAGTCTATAACATGCCCTTTCGTTATATTCAGCTGAACCCAATTACTAAAAAATTCCATTTTCCTTTATTTTTGCATTATTTTAGTCAATTAGAAAGACACAAGATGCATTTTTAAGAACTCTCCTCTCTTGGTCTTTGGTATGTTTGTATACTATTATCTTTCATATTGGACCACAGTTAATCTTCAAATATGTACCCTTTAATTTCATGGGAGAACTGGGGTTATGTATTGGAGGACAAAAATGGCCTTTAAAGGCTAGAAACTTTTTCAGACTGAATAGTCATTTCAGGTGAAAAAAATAAAAGCAAGGAGTCTTGTGGCACTTAAACACTAACAGATTTATTTATTGCATGAGCTTTCGTGGGAGAAAATCCCACTTTGTCAAATGCTTTGAAGAGGGGGAGCTTACAGAATTGTGAAACTGACCAGACTGCCGAGCCTCCTGCCACAGTGACAAGTGACCCAGTGTCCAATCTGGCACCAGGTCACTTGTAACTGTGGGCAGGAGCCGGCACCAAGCCCTCGCCACCGGTGGAAAGGGGGTGGGAACAAGATTGGGCTCCTAGCCCCTCTTTGCTTGCCGCACTGCCAACGGAGAGGAGCTGGGAGCCAAACCCAGCTCCTCCCCAGAGGGCAGGAACTGGCTTGGGCCCCTGGTCCAGATTGGCCCCTGGAGCTGATTGGGC
The DNA here is from genome assembly GCA_007922195.1 of Podocnemis expansa. NCBI lineage: Eukaryota > Metazoa > Chordata > Testudines > Podocnemididae > Podocnemis > Podocnemis expansa. The sequence continues at coordinate 3,568,280 of ML682060.1, read as the reverse complement.
TCAGGGTACCCAATCCAGACTGTGGGTGGAGTAGGAGGAGGGGCAGCTGGGCATATCTGCTCCCTGTCCATGCAGACATACCCTGCTGTCAACTTAACAAGGTCGACTTTAAGTCAACCTTGTTAAGTCAACTGCCAGGCCCACCCTCAGTATAGACATAGCCAAGAAGCCCTATGTAATAACACATGCCTACGTAAGTCAATGTAGTAAAGTTGACTTAAGCAAACACATTTTTTATTAGGATACTTTCTTAAGTCAACTTAACTGACTTTGTTAAGTCGACTTAAGCGAAGGGTGGACTTACTAAGTTGACTTAATAAAGTTGACTTTAAGTAGACTTTATTAAATCAACTTAACAAAGCTGAGTTAGCTTTTGTAAGGTAGAGATAGACAGTGGTATGTGTGTCATGGATTGCTCAGGAGATGACTGGATTCATCCTAGGGTAGGTTGGCTGGTGTTTCCTGTAGGGTTGTATCCCACCGCCAAGTGTCGTGATCTGAAAAAGTTTGAGGATCAGTGTTCTACAGAGTCTGAGGTTGTAAGTGGCCCTTGTATGGCTGTGAAATGGTAGAAGAGCAGACAAGAAATCTTTCCTACTTGTAGGGCAGCACAAGAGCTTCCTATGGAAGTAGCCCCTGCATTTAAACAGGGCATAAGAATCCTACACTCCTTCTGTCCCTCTGGAGTAGGTAGCTGAGAAGAGAACAGGGGGACAGGATGGGAGGGGGCTCAGGGCTGTGTCATAGCATTGTTATTTTCCTACGCTCCTCAGTGACTTGTGGAGAGGAGTCGGCATACAGGAGGAGGAGTGTTGTGGCCGTATGCTGATGGACAAGGAGATAGTGCACTTGCCTGAGAGAGAGCCTTTGCACTGTTGTGTCATTATGACTCCAACCCACCCTTTGTCCGGGGCTTTGTCTTAAAAGCCCCAGTGCTGCATTAAGCAAAATTGAACAGCTCAAATTCTCTTTTCAGAAATGTCCTCTGACTTTGCCTTCCTGAATATTGGGGTGGCTCATTTGAAATACATGGGGCTTAATTTTTCCAGAGGAGGTGGGCATCTAGTTGGCATTAGGCCATGCTGTCTTGTTACACATTCTGAAATAAATTTGTTAGTTTTTAAGTGCCATAGGACTTGTTGCTTATTTTGCTGAACTAGACTAACACGGCTACCCTTTTGGAATCTGGAGTAATGGAAGCCAAGACTCAGAGACTTTTGAGGATTTGGACCAAGGAGCTGAGACTGTTCAGCACTGCCCATCTAGCACTTGCCATTTTCCAAGGTCAGGCCTTGCCAAGAAGAAAACAGAATTCCGTATAAGGCTTGTATGCCCAATATTCACAGTAAAGGCTTTACCAGCTTACTTAAAGCTGACATACTTGCAGCAGGTACTTGCAGATAGTGAAAATACTATTATGTAGAGCCCAGAAGTGGTAATGATAAATAAGTAAGCATTTGCAAAGGCAGGTTCTTTGGTTTCTTTTTTAATCATCTTGTTTGTCTGGTTGATTTATCCTCCTGTCCTCCTTACATGGTCTACACTTTAGTCTCTTTCTGGTTTATGGAAACTGTTAAAAAAATGCTTTAGAGCTTTATTTTATTTGAATTTATTGAAGAAGATAAGGGCTTGCCTGCATGGGGTAATAAACCTTATGGGTGTGTGAGTTCTTAAGTACACTATGTGTTATACATGCATGGGGTCATGTAAAACCTGCTGGTACACACAACAGTACAATGTTAAAACACACTAGGGAACCATTAGAGCACACCAGAAGGTCTGCACAAATTAATTAATGTGCCACACATTCGTGAGCTTTAGAAATTGTCCTGCCCACACTGTTGTGCACTTTGCCGCTCTGTGTAGACAAGCCCTAAGCTATAGATAACATAAAATGAAGTGGGGGTCAGATTTCGATGTGTCTAAATTACAGTACATTTTCTTGATTATAACTGTACTAAAAACCAACTTCAATCCCATTATCACTTGGTGAAAATCAGCATAGCTCCATTAATGTCAAAGAAGCTATGTGATAATGTATCAGCTGAGGAGCTGGCCCAATATTCATAAAAGTAGTAATCAGAGGCAAATGAGAATACCATGCAGGCCTCATATCACATTGAAAAAGTAACATGGAAATAGTGCTTGATAGCTTTTTATACACATGATAACACCATTCATGTTGAAAGATGGCAGGAGGGAAAGAAATGCAACATTATTTTTCCATTCTATATAGCTGATCTTTGTATATTCTGTATATAAGAGAGAGTTAATTTGCTGCAAGCACTGGAGTAAGAGGCTTTTTTTTGCATGTTGAGGACCTGGTGGTTTGGCAGCTAGATCTGTGGTATGCATGTGTATGTATTCAATGCCAAAGAGAAGTGCATGTGCTAGTGCTGTTATTTTATGCTAAATAACATCTTCAGAATAAAATTATTATTTATTTTTCCATTTAAAGTCTTTTCACATTCATTGAGTTACTTCTCTGTTTACATGCTTTTCTGGATTGTGGTCGTAACTACTAGTGAGGTATTTGTTCTGATAAAATAATCTATGTTCTAACTCCTGTATCCCTTCCAAAAAGCCTCAAAATATATTAAAAAACAAAACAAAACTTCCAACTTCACCCCAAACTCATATGAAACTATTTTGTGGTCTCAGATTGCTGGTGGCTTTCCTTGCTTATTTTTCATTTGTTTGTGTCCTTACATGGCAGGGTCTGTATAGGAATGCAAATAGAAATGTTGAAAACTGGTTCTTCTGAGATTTCCTGTTCATTAGATTACAGCAAACACATGTACAAAAACTCCTGATTAAAAAGAAAAATAGATAATACAATATTATTCATATAATTGGGTGGAAACATGCCAAAATAGTCAGACTGTTCTGAACTATATGTTGAACTGGTCAAATAATGCAAACATTTATTTACAAAACATTTGTTTATAAAACATCTATGAAAAGTGTCAGTATTCTCAACAAATTAGTCAACTAACGCAATACCCAAACACCAGCTAAATATCTACTCTTGAACAAAAATGTACTAGAGCTCTTCAAATTATACAGTCCTCCCAAATGCCTTTAGTCCTCTAATCATACTATCAACTGCTCCACAGTGAGCACTATTATAAATTCAACCAAAAATTGCCATAGAGAGGTAGTTGTCAGCCTTTTGTGGGTCATGACATGCTTGACAACATATCACAACCCTATAAGACACACCAGCCCACCCACCCCAGGCTGAATCCAGCCATTTCCCTGGCTCTTTGCAACACACTTACCACTGTACGGTGACATAGCAATATGTCCTGACACAGTGACCTAGAGACATCTGAAATGCCCTTAGGATATTCTATGTAAATGTGTGGTAATTCTGACAAATGTTTGCTTTTTATTATACACCACCTCAGAGATTCAGTCTGGTATGTCAGTTCCTGTAAAGTGATTAGTGAAAGAGTGGTGCTTCCCTTAATGGGGATGTGTGAAAACATTGAACAAGTAACTTTAATCAATAGTCTGAATTCTTAAAAGAGGCTTTTAAATATCTCTCTCTCTATATAGATATATGTAGATATAGATACACACACACACACACACACACACACACACGCATTTGTAACAGAGTATTGCCTGCAGGACCCAACCAAGATCAAGGTTTCATTGTGCTAGGCACTGTACAAACACATAAGGCAGTACCGGACTCAAAAGGTACGTCTACACTGAAAAGTTTTTTTGAAATAAGGAAGCTTATTTTGAAAAAACTTTTCCATGTCCATGCAGGCATTTAGTTATTTCAAAATAAGCACGTTGATATTTTGAAATATCAAAGTGCTTTTTCAAAATCACTAAACCTGCTTTTATTTCAAAAGAGAAAATCTTTCAAAATAGTTATTTCCAAAAAAGCCCTTCCAAAACATGGAATTGGCTTTTTTTGAAATAATGGGAAGGAATTCCCCTGGCCAGGGCTGCATTTTGCCCCAGGAAGGAATTCCCCAGCACCAATGGCTTCCCCACTGGGGAAGGGGTACCTGGTGGGGGGAGCCGGTTTCCCCACCAGAGAAAGATGCCCTGGGCAGGCGTTGTTCTGGGGGAGGAGTGGGGGAGGCGCTTTCCCCACCGGGGTTGTGCTCCTGTGGCTGGGCTGCACTTCCCAACAGCTAGCCAGGGAACCCTGGGGCATTGGCGTTCTGCCAGGGGAGGGGTTCCCCCAGCCGAGGTCCGTTCCCTTCTGGCGGAGGGAACGCCCACTGGGCTCCCTTCCCTGCCAGGGGCAGGAAACCCCAGGTGGGGCTGGTTCCCTGCCGGGGACAGGGAACCCTTGACAGGCTCCTTTCCCAGCTGGAGGCAGGGAACCCCTGGCAGGACTAATTCCCCCCAAGGCATGGCAATCTACCCCCTCCAGTCCCTCTGTTCAGGCTAGGGGTGCTAGGAAGGAGTTAAGAGCCAGATCAGGCTCCCAACTGCTTTCGTCTGCCTGCAAGCCGCAGGGAGCCGGATCTGGCTCCTACCCCCTTCCTAGCCCCCCCAGCCTGAACAGAGGGATTGGGGTAGGGGAAGTAGCCCTGCTGGGGGTTCCCTCTCCTCCCGCAGGGAACAAAGCCCCACCAGGGGGAATCTCTCCCCCACAGGGAACAGTGCCTGGGCAGGGGGAGTCCCTCTCCTGGCAGGGAAGGGAGCCTTGCTGGGGAATCCCTCCCTCCTCGAGGAAATCATTCTGCTGGGGGACCTATTTTGAGGTAGAGAGTCTAATATAGACTCTCTAACTTGAAATTCTAATTCCTACTTTATTTCGAAATAGGAGTCTTGTGTAGACTCACTATTAGGAAATAATTATTTTAAATTAATCTCGGTATAGTTGTTTCAAAATAGTTATTTTGAAATAAGTATGACAGTGTAGACATAGCTGAAGAGTTCACAGTTTAAATAGATAAGACAGATTGAGTGGGAGAGGAAGGAGATGCACAGAGCGAAAGACATTTGCTTATTGTCATCCAGCCACGCAGTGGTAGCGTTGGAAGTAGAATCCAGGTCTGTTGACTCTTAGTCTAGTGCCTTACCCATTAGACTATGCTGCTTCTTGCTATATATTTTTTTTTAAGCTGGAGTAATGTGCCTTTAATATGTGCTACAGGTTACTATGGGTCAGCAAAATAGACTTGAGAGCCTCTCTTCCTCTTTCTTCACCACATACCTGAAGAAGTCAAGCATGGTTTTTTGTTTTTTTTTTTTTTTTTGGTTTTTGTTTTTTTTTTTTTCCTTTTCTGCCAGAGATAAAGCTGGTTATTTATTTCAAACTGCCTGCATGGCCATTGTCACTGTGAGCACTAAGTGCTCTTGTGTATTGTGTTTCTCTAGGTCTTTTCATTACAACACATTACTGGAATTACTGACACAGAGAAAGAAAAGAAAAAAACAGTTTCCCTCAATTGGATTAACCTTTCTCCCTTTGGCAGCCAGGGTTCAGACATTAATCTGCCCTCCAGGTGAAGTAATGGATGGAGCATCAGTAGATTCCTATTGCAGATAAGTGAGGAACTATCCATTTCTGGGCAGAGAGAGGTTAGAATGCATGCATGAGAAAATTGGTAGTCTCTCCATACATCTTGGAAAGATAGATTCCAGGGTCCCACACCTAGCAGAGACACAAAACGAGCCTGCAAAGGCACCATAGATGCATGCTGTACAAATGGTGAGTTGTAATGAGGGTGCCCAGTTCATTCACCTACTGAGAAAATAATAATTACATGTGCACTTGAGGCTCACATCAGCTGTTGTGGACAGGTCTCGTTTTGCAGGACTGGCAGGTGCCAGGTCTATTCATGACAGAAGAGAAGATAATTACAAAGACAAAGCACCCCCATTCAAGGATTTTTTGGCAATCCTGGCATTCAAATTAGCTGATATTGAAAACTTTCATAGTTGAGGATTGAAGGGTAATAGAAATTATTCTTAGGCAAAGGTATCTCTTTTTGGTTGTTGGTATTCTCTTTACTAAGTTTGGCCTTTCCCACCTGTTGTTTCAAAACCTAAGTTAGCAGAAAGCATTAAGAAGCAGTAATATTCAATGTGTCTTATGTATAAAAGAGGCTTAAACGCCTGCTGATTTTTTTTTAATGAATAATTTTGAGTGAAACAGTTAGAGTGAATTCCCAAACAGTTTTGGTAGTACTTAAATAGAGAACATAAGGTTTGTTTTTTGTTTGTTTGTTTTAAATAATAATTTTACTAACAAAACAGACAGATCTTTAGATTGCATCAGTTCTGGTCAACAGCATTTAACATTTGGCTACACTGTGTTAGGACACATTAAAATTTCTAAAATTAATCAGTTAGAAACTGTAGAAAGAAATAGTATTAACTGTGCAAATAGATTGGATAATATATGGCAAATCACCTTCATAATGTTTCACTTAAACTCAGACCAAACAGATTGGAAAAGAGCTTGGTTAATTATTTTCATTATTGTCCACTTCTTGGTTCTGTTTACAAGTGTCTGAATACCACAAGAAAAGTCACTCTTCCATATTTGTTCAGGGAACAAAAGTACAGGAAGTCTTGAAAATCCATTTTCAAGATTGCCAGTCCATTGGCCAAATCATGACATGCTTACTATGGCAAATGTCAATTAAATTCAATGCAAATTGGTGAGAACAAGACTGAATAATATTGATTTAGCCCTATATTTTCAGTCTTAAGAAATGAATTTATAGTAAGCATCCAAACATGCAGCAGTTTATCCACACTGAACTTTTCAAGGGCTTCCCTTTAGTACTATTTAGACAGAGAAATTTAAGGGTTCAGAGACACCAAGTTTTAAAGCAGGGCTGGTCTGTCCATAGAGGCAACCTAGGTGGTTATCTAGGGTACCAATGGCAGGGGGCACCAAGGGCTGGGCTGGGGTCAGCAAGCCTCCCTCCTTCCTCGGCTGGGGAGTGGTGGCAGCACCGCTGGCATTGGGCCATGGATGAGGAGCTGGCCCCAGCTGGGGGAGCGCAACTGCCATGATTTGGCCCAGCAACCAGCAAGGCGCCTGCCTGCCATTTGCTTAGGCTTGGGGGGTGGGTACCAAGGGAGGGGTACTGGGGGGGTGCCAAAATCACAGCCACTTAGGGTGCCAAAAGAGCTTGGGCAAGCCCTGTTTTTAACACTTACTATAAACTGATCATGTGGTCTGAAGAGCAATACCCATGTACATACAGAGCGTACTCATCAGTCTTGATAAAAATACATGTATGAAGACTAAAAATTCCTTGAGGGACAATACATTAAATTCAAGGTTGCTTTACTTTTCCTGGCTACATGATAATCTAGTGAGTTTTACAGCATTTTTGGAAGTCTTTCCTTAGCTATGCATTTTGATGGTTGTTATGCATTGGCATATGTTTCATTGCACACTGGCAGCATTGAGATTGAAACTTTCTCTCTGAAAATCTGAGTTGACTTGAATATATGCTAATAATAATAATAAAAAACCTATAGTGGATTGATAACTGTATTTGCATACCTTGCTTGTAGCTTTATCCTGGACTAGAAGCAAAAATACTAAAAGCCTGATCCATTGGGATTTCTAGCTTAGTTTTGAAGTCCAAAACATCCACACAGTCATTGTTATACACACAAGTTTCAAAATCATGGTGAGTTTGTGGGAAATATAGCTCATTTCAGTTCTACTATGCAATATCATCCAGTACTCAACAGTCAACAGACTGTATAATTTCTGTGTAACTAAGGAAGAAGCAGCACATCCTATACACTCAGAAACTCAAGTGCAAACAGGTGTATGTTCAAACACAGTGGTTGGTTTAGGTTTGTTATTATTAAGACTCTTAGGGTATGTCCACACATACATCATTATTTTGAAATAAGTTATTTCAAATTAAGAAAATGTTAATTCGAATTAAGGGAAAGCCTGCTTTTGAAACAGCTGTTATTTCAAAATGCTTATTTTGAAATAAGGCCATTTGGACATGTTGTTTTGAAACAGTTGTTTCAAAACAATGGTGTTGTTTTGAAACAACATGTCCAAACGGCGTTATTTCAAAATAACCATTTCGAAATAACAGCAGTTTCGAAATGAATGGGGTTAAACTGTTTCAAAATGATGGTTCTTATTTCAAAATGACAGAGCCTGTCATTTCGAAATAAGAAAATGTTGTATGGACATTCAGTTTTTTATTTTGAAACAACCAGTGTTGTTTTGAAATAAAAGACTCACGTGGACATACCTTTAGTTCTGTAAGTTGCATCTTTACATTTATTAGGTGTCTGCCTGCTTGCCTATCTAAAGCCTTCCATTTTAGAGATAAATTTATGATTACGGTGCCTGATGTTACAGAGTGCCTGGTAGGCACTGTTCTTTCCCATAAGATATTTTACATTTGTTCTTTTTTTGGGGGGTTTCTTTAATCTAAATAAAATCCATTTTGATTGGAACTAGGCAGTTGCTTTTTCTGTTTGCAATAAGATGATGCACACATTTTCTTGCTCTAATTTCTCATTGCCAGAAGACCCAAAAAGTCTTCTTTTTGGAGAGTATAGCTGGCTGAAATTTTCACACAGAAAGGTTTCCTGCTGAAAAAGACGGCTCTGCAAATATTTTTCCCAGGAAAATGTCAGTGTCAGTGAACAATTTGGACTTTCTAAGAAGAAATTTTGCAGCAACAAATGTCTGCTTTGAGTCACTATTTTGAAATGAAAATGTTTGTGTCATTTAAAATGTCATTTTATATCAGTTTAAAATCCCCCAAAGTGACATTTTAAACTGAAATGTCAGTACAAAACAATAATAAAAATTGTTTCAAATGGAATCATAACATCCTATGGGCAAACAGAAAAATTTTGAATGAAAAATGTAAAAGAAATTTGGCTCACAAGGAATTTCAATCAACTTCCATGGAGAAGTGACTCCTTCCTTTTCTATCCACATACACCCATGTGGCTGCCTAAACAGCTTTGAAACAAATAAATATGCAATTTTAAAATATTTTGTCTTCTAATAGTCTGTCCACGTCTCTTTTATTTTGAAATAACACTGGTTATTTCAAAATAAAAAAGATTAGGTCCACGTGACGTTTTCTTATTTCAAAATGAGACGCTCTGTTATTTTGAAATAAGAACCATCATTTCAAAACAGCTTAAACCCCATTCATTTTGAAACTACTGTTATTTTGAAATGGTTATTTTGAAATAATGCTGTTTGGACATGTTGTTTCAAAACAACACCATTGTTTCGAAACAACTGTTTCGAAACAACATGTCCAAATGGTGTTATTTCGAAATAACAGTTTCAAAATACAGCCGTTTCAATAGCAGGCTTTCCCTTAATTCGAATTAACTTATTTCAAAATAACAATGTATGTGTGGACATAGCCAGAGTGTAATAGAATTAATAGTATTGTCTTTTTGGCATGCTATACTTCTACATTCTTCTTGAAATACTCCCATTTGTATGAAATTGCAACTCTGAAATACTGATTAGTTTATTAGTTAGGAATTTCTCTTGTGCTTTTTACTGCTTCCCAAATGAAGTTATATTGGTTAGGAACCTTAAAACCCAGAGCCAACTTGTGGCTGACTAATAGTATCGGCACGATCTTGTAATTCCCAAGAAAAACATGTTTCAAATAAAAAGGAAATGTCAGCTCTGAGTATTTTTTATTAAATCCCCTTTTCCTCTTGTCTTCAAGTTCAGCTTTTGCTGACCACTTCCTCTATCTGGTTTATTTTTATTAGAAACGAACAGATTCATTAACTGTTCAACTTGGTGGTCAGGCAGGGGCACTGAATGTCCAATAATGGGTAATGCTTGTATTTTTCATTGGGTGACTGATGTTTGCTTTGGAGATGGCCTGGGGAGCAGATGTAATCTGAGAAAGCACAGTGTTTACTTCTTCTTTCACTGATATGCTGGGCATGTTTGAAACCAGCGAGAAAGAAAAACAAACACATCAGAAGTTACCTGCATGCACTCACAGTAACGCAGGCTGCTTCCATGAGCTCCGGTCAAAAGCTCCACATACACATGTGCGTGCACGCGCACACATACACGCATGTGCACACAAGGCCTCAGCCACTCCAAGAATATTTTCCATCTGATGGCTGAACCTGTGTGTTGTTAAATCACCCCTTGGAGTGTTTTGCCAATGAACTCATAGACTGTAAGGTCAGAAGGGACCATTATGATAATCTTATCTGAATTCTTGCACAATGTGGGCCACAGAACCTCACCCACCCACTCCAGTAAGAGACTTCTAACATATCACTGAGTTGCTGAATCCTCAAAGAATAATTTGAAGACTTCAAGGTACAGAGAATTCACCAGCAAGTGTCCTGTGCTCCAACCTACAGAAGAAGGGGAAAACCCCCAGTGCCCATGCCAATATACCCTGGGAGAAAATTCCTTCTTGACCTCAGATACAGTGATCACCTTAACCTTGAGCTTGTGAGCAAGGCTCACCAGCAAGACACTCAAGAAAGAATTCTCTGTAGTAACTCAGAGCCCACAACATCTAATATCCCATCACAGGCCGTTGGGTGTATTTACAACTAGTAGTCAAAGATGAGTCAACTGACAAACCAGGCTGTTCCTTCATACCCGTCCACTCCATAAACTTATCAAGCTCAGTCTTGATATCAGCTAGGTTTTTTGACCACACTGTCCACTTGGCAGGTTGTTCCAGAACTTCAACTCTTCTGATGGTTAGAAATATTCTTCTAATTTCAAATCTCAGCTTCCTGATGGTCAGTTTATATCCATTAACTCTTATGTCCACACTCTATTTTGAAGTCTTTAAATCTTGATTTGAGGGCTTAAATGACTCAGTCATGGGTTAGAAGCTTATTGCTGGAGTGGGTGGGTGAAGTCTTGAGGCCTGCATTGCGCAGGAGGTCAGACTAGATGATCATGCTGGTCCCTTCTGACCTTAGGGTCTACAAGTGTATAAGTCTATGGTGCTGAACTTTAATAATTCCTCTCCTATATTAATAAGCACAACCACCTCAGTCATACTGATCCATGGCCTCCTAATCATTCTAAAGGCCTTGATAAACTTCAACAGTTTTCAGTTTTGTGTAATGAATCATAACATACTTTTGATTTATTTTCCATTTTTAACCATGCTGTGTTTGTCCACTGGTCCAGCATTTGTAATTTTGGTTAGTTGATACTTACTGGCAATGCAGGGTCATTGAGACACTCATCACACTTGTGACTGAGTAAGTCATTCTGATAAATAGGACAATCTGAGGAACAAGAATGGAAATATTGCAGTATAAATGAAACATTGAAATAATGTGATTGTTGTCCCTCTGTGTTCATTTAAACTTTATTTTTTTCTGTCTAAATAACCTGGGATCAGCATTTTCGTGCAGCCTATAAGAAGCACAAACCTTTTGTAGAGCAAGAAGTTGGCTTTTTGGGGGTGGGGAAATGGCAGCAATCTACATATCCTGTTTCTCTCTTTGCATGGCTTTCTAGTGACTTTCTCTGTGGGTTTTGTTTAACAGATGACATTATACTTAGCACTTTACAGGATACAAAAATTTGAACTGATAGTCCAGTAACTGAAAAATGTATGTCCCGTTACTTTTTAATTAATTTTCAAGGGAAACATCAGTTGTCCTTATCTTATTACTGGCAAAGAAATAAAACATGCTTCCAGGTTTTCCAAAGATGCCAGAAAATATTCTTGGATCCAAATTCTCATCTGGTATAAACTGGTATGGATATGAACTCTATGGGGCTAAGTTTACTTATGCCAGCTGAGCATATGACCCTTTATGCTTTACCTCAACTAGGTGATACAGCAATCAGTGTGTATCTTTCACTTTGTTATAATAATATTCCATTGTCTAATTATTTAACTTACTATATACACAGAAGTAAGTGCAACTTGATGGTAGGACTGTTCAAATCGTCTGGGGTTTGATTTGGAAAATACAAGTTTTATTTGCATTCTCCATAGTTGAAAGTGAACACAACTCTGCAGGAGGTGACTCAAATCTCCAAAAGTAGACGAACAATGAATGGTTTTCTACTCCCAGTGATTCCCTTGGGAATATCATATCATATTCACCAAAGTTTTGTTCTAGAGCTCTGCTGTAGCCACTACGGCTTGTAAATACTGTAGCGGGAGTGAGGAGGGGTCTGAGGTTCTAATCTCATCTGTTCTTGAAGTAGGATGCTCTTCAGATGGGTTGTAGGTTTAGTAGAACCATTTCACAGAGCGCTGCTTGATGCTATAGCAGTGGCCTTGTTGTGAAGCTACTGAGACCCAATTCTGATCAGCAGTGGCCTCTATTCCATTCTCCAGTGGCATGAGAATCCCCATTTATAGAATATTTCTACAGCAGAAAATGATGTAGTAAAATCTGGATCTTCTCTATCAGCCATGCAGTTCTCAGTATTATATAAGGATTTTATCAAAACAGATACAATCAAATTCCCCATTTCCTGGTTTATTTGCCTTAGTGCGTATTGGCAACTGTCCCAGAAACAGTTTGAGAACTCAATCTGGGCCATTTGAGGGAGGATATGGGTTGGGGGTGGGAGTGTACAGGGATTTCATTGAGGTTGGTGGGGTTTTGTTTTTGCTTTTTTTAAAATAAATAAAGATGTTGCTAGTAGCTGTGATGATAAATCCACATGGCTGTTCCAGGAAAAACAAATAACTTGTACTGAACTAACAGCACCACAGGAGTTCGCCTTGTCAGGTACTGTGGCAGTGTTAAGACTTTTTTCAATAGTACCTGCTGAAGATACTCTGAGAGAGAAGGTGGTGTTTGGAAATGCTTCTTGCAAACTAAAGGTGCACAAACAATTCATTCTGGAGACTCAGGCCTTTTGTCTTGTTCATGAACTATTCATAAAGATAAGTTTTTTTTCTTTTGTTGTTTGCTGTTTGCAAATCTTTTGTCAAAGAATTTCAAGGGGAAAATCATCCGATGTATCACATACACACAACTCACTAAATATTCCTTCATGTGTGCAGTACTTGCCATTTGCTAGTCAAGCTGTGTGATTACTCACTTAAGTTGCACAATATTATTTATGTTAAATGACTGCCTGTCACCTTTACAAATGAGCTTCTGCTCCTAGTGGAAGCCAGTTTAGTATTGGCAAAACAAACAAAGAGTCCTGTGGGAATTTTAAAGACCAACAAATTTATTTATCGTGTGAGCTTTCATGGGCACATCCCACTTCATCAGATGTATGGCATGGAAAACTTGACATGTTAGCTGCTAGCAGATTATCCCTCTCGAGCTGCTTGAATTGGCCTTGTAACCCACTCTTCTCTTTATATATATATAAACAACATAGTAAAGAGGCAGCTGCTCTCACAACTGGAGCTAGACCAACTCCACATTACCTCCTGGACTCAAGAAGAAGACCCAGAAGAACAACTAGATGTGCAGCCAACACCTGAAGCTGGAACTTCACTGCCACCCCCTCCATTACAGTGCACAGCAGCTGATATGAGGCATAAGATCATGGATAAACTAGCTACAGTCAACCCTCGAGACTGATTACCAAGGCTCGTGGGAGAAGTACCATCAGCTAGTATGCTAGAAGATGCCAGTAGAGCCCTAATGACAATTCCTACTACCACCATAACTCAAACCAATGAACTGGTATACGCTACAGCCTCTGTAATCCTGGAGATGCTTGGCTACACAATCAAGAAGAGCAGCAATACATACCCCCCCTGGAAAATGAGGTTGGAGGATAAGATCAAGGCAACCCGGAGAGAAGTTAGCCGGCTGGTGGAACTACAGAAGGGTGTAGAGATTAGGGATAAGACTCGGCTACTGAAAAAATACAAGGGCCTGACTCCATCAGAAGCCCTAGAGACTGCTAAGCAAAGGCTCACAGCACTGGCCACCAGGCTAAGGAGATACACTAGAGAAGCAGAGGCCAAAAAGATAAATGCCCTGTTCTCCAAAGAACCATCCAAGGTGTACTCCCAGCTGCAGTGCAACAACACAATGACAGCAGAGCCACCAACAGCAGAAACTGAACAGTACTGGAAGAACATCTGGGAGAAAGAGAAGACTCATAACACCAGTGCAAAGTGGCTGCAGGACCTGGGAACAGACCACAGCAATCTCCCAGAACAGGAACCAGTCACCATCACAGTAGCAGAAATCCAACAGCGGGTCAAGAACATGAAGAGCTGGAAAGCACCTGGACCGGACATGATCCACACCTACTGGCTAAAGAAACTAACAGCAGTGCATGAACGCCTAGCAGCACAGATGAACCAGCTGCTAGCAGCAGGCTCCCACCCAGACTGGCTAACACAAGGAAGGACAGTGCTGATCATGAAAGACCCGCACAAGGGAACAGCACCATCCAACTACCGGCCAATAACCTGCCTCCCCACAACATGGAAAGTCCTATCAGGCATCATAGCCGCCAACCTACAGGACCACATGGGCCAGTACATGAGCAGAGCTCAGAAGGGCATTGGGAACAACACCAGAGGCTCAAAACACCAGCTGCTCATAGATAGAGCAGTCGCCCAAGACTCAAGGTCTAGACAGACCAATCTGAGCACAGCCTGGATTGACTACAGGAAAGCCTACGACTCAATGCTGCACACATGGATCTGTGAATGTCTGGCGCTATACAAAGTCAACAGGACACTAAGGACCTTCCTCAAGAACTCAATGGGACTGTGGAAGACAACACTGGAAGTCAACTCAAGACAGCTTGCACAAGTGGCCATCAAGTGCAGCATATACCAAGGTGATGCGCTGTCCCCGCTGCTGTTCTGCATTGGCTTGAACCCCCTCAGCCAGATAATCACAAGGACTGGATATGGATACAAGTTCAAGAGTGGAACTACCATCAGCCACCTCCTCTACATGGATGACATCAAGCTGTATGCTAAGAATGAATGAGACATCGACTCGCTAATCCACCTGACACGGATCTACAGTGAGGATATTGGGATGGCATTCGGACTGGAGAAGTGTGGCTGGATGGTAGTAAAGAGAGGAAAGGTAGTGAAGACTGATGGGGTGGAACTACCAGCAGGCCACATAGCAGACATACAGACCAGCTACAAGTACCTTGGCATCCCACAGTCACATGGGAACCACGATGAGGAGGCAAGGAAGACAGCAACATCCAAGTACCACCAGCGGATAAGACAGGTCCTGAAGAGCCAGCTCAATGGGAAGAACAAGATCCACGCCATCAACAGGTACGCCCTTCCAGTCATCAGATACCCTGCCGGGATAGTGAGCTGGCCAAAGGAGGACATGGAGGCTGCCGATGTGAAGACCCGGAAGCTCCTCACAATGTACGGAGGTTTCCACCCCAAGTCCAACACCCAGAGACTGTACGCCAGCTGGAAAGAAGGCAGGCGGGGTTTGGTGAGTGTCAAAGCCACTGTCCTGGATGAAACCCACAGCATCCAGGAGTACATCAGTAAGATGGCACCCAAAGATGAGCTGCTAAGAGAATGCCTGAGGCAGCAGCAGACATGGGAGGAAGATCAAGCAGAAGAAGTGCCATGGCAAGACAAGACCCTGCATGGGATGTACCATCGCCAGATAGCTGAGGTGGCTGACATTGGGAAATCCTACCAGTGGCTGGAAAGGGCTGGACTAAAAGACAGCACTGAGGCACTGATCATAGCAGCACAAGAACAGGCACTGAGCACCAGATCCATTGAAGCAGGGGCCTACCACACTAGACAGGACCCAAGGTGCAGACTGTGCAGAGAAGCCTCAGAGACAGTCCAACACATAGTGGCAGGATGCAAGATGCAGGCAGGAACAGCATACACTGAATGGCATAACCAAGTAGCTGGCATTGTGTACAGGAACATCTGCACAGTGTATGGGCTAGACCCTCCCAAGACCAGATGGGAGATCCCACAGAAGGTCGTGGAGAATAACAGGGCTAAGATCCTGTGGGACTTCCAGATCCAGACGGACAGGCAGGTACTGGCCAATCAACCAGACATCGTGGTAATAGACAAGGACCAGAAGACTGCGGTGGTGATAGATGTAGCAGTGCCAAGTGACAGCAACATCAGGAAGAAGGAGTATGAGAAGCTGGAGAAGTACCAGGGCCTGAAAGAGGAACTAGAGCGGATGTGGAAAGTGAAGGCCAAAGTGGTTCCGGTGGTGGTAGGAGCACTCGGGGCTGTGACTCCTAAGCTGGGAGAGTGGCTCCAACAGATCCCAGGAACAACATCGGAGCTCTCTGTCCAGAAGAGTGCAGTGCTAGGAACAGCTAAGATACTGCGCAGAACCCTCAAACTCCCAGATCTCTGGTAGAGGACCCGAGGTTGAGGATGACACATACCACCCATAGGGGTGAGAGGGGAATTTTTTTATATATATATAAAGCTATCCTGCCACATTTTCCATTTCATGAATGTGATGAAGAAGAATTGTGCCCACGGAAGCTTAATAAATGTGTAAGTCTTTAAAAATGCCACAGGACTCCTTGTTGGTTTTACTAAAATAGACTACCGTGGTTACTCCTCTAGAACTTGTCACCATGGAAAACAGTTAGGTTTCATAATTAAGCAAATTATGGTTGCGAACTTCCTTGCTAAATTCACATAAACAGAATTTTACTTGCAATAAGGTATGTGGAAATAACTAATAAAAAGAGGTGCACAGGTGGACTGAGTTCTATTCTGAAGTTGCCAGAATGTGATTTATTTGTCTGTTTGGGCAGCTCTCTGGTAGATGGTGACTTAGCTAGAGGAGAACTCTTGCAGCTACAGTCTGTTGTTAGCGTGCTAGCTTGACTAGACCCAATAGCAGAATGATTCCTTGAGCTGAGAAATACCCAACCCATGCTTCAAGTGTAGACATACCTTATTAGTTCCTCTGCTTACCGAAAATGGTTCATTTTAAACAACTGTTTTTTTTTACAGATTATTAGCCCAGCATGAGAGCTAGGTCATTAGGTAGTTCTTAACACTGGAACAGAAAGATCGTCATATTGCACATTGACTAGTTGAGCACACACATATTATACCCATAACTCTTTTAAAGTGAATATCAGCATTAACAACTTGATGGCCTCCATTCATATCAGGATTGAAGGAAGGGAGGGGGAAACAGTTAATTGTTTTGCCTTAGCAAAATGTTCAGTGTGAAACTAATTCGTGTTTTGACATTTCAGGATTCCATCATAGATGGGAGGTATTCAGCTCAGTGAAAAAACAATCTACTAATTTAGGCGTCTAACTGCAAGTTTAGGTTTCTAACTTTCTGTGCACAAATTTGAAGATTTTGTCCATGAATGTGCTCAAGAAAGTACCAAAGCAGTGTGTGTATACTGTCTCTCTCCATCCCCTTCCCTTCTCTCTGCCCATCACCAGATCTCTGAAATAGCTCAATATTAAGAATTTAATGTATACACAGATTTTTCAGCCTTAGCCTTGAATTTTCTTGCTTTTGCTGCTTAATCAGCATGAACTTAAAGGCTAGTATTTTAACACTTTTTTTTTGTGTTGCCTTTTTTATTTCTCTAGAAGAATATTGTTTTTTTTTAAAACAGGGTTGCCTTGAAATACTCTCTTGTGGAGAAAAGACAATTGTCCACATATGCCACTTAATCAATTTTAAAACATGCTGTGAATAATTTTACTGTTTTCATTTAGTTGTTCAATATCAAATTACCTCAGCCAGTATTTTGGTATGACAATCTGCCAAATATAATTTTAATTTGCTTAACAATTTGTCAAAAGAATGTTTTATATGGTGACAGTCAGTATTTGTATTTACTGGGACATAACATTTCTTGTACTAATATTCTGTCCCAGGAAGAATGCTGTCTAGAAAAAAACAACAGGATACATCACCAGCTTGCCTTTGGGTTGGGGTTCTCATAATTGACATGAGAACGTAGAAGAAATATATGCAAGAAATACTTAACTACTTGCTCATGTTGTTATTTCAGTTATACTTTCAAGGGCTTGACCCTACTCTGACTGAAATCATTGAGAGTTTTCTATTGGCTTCAGTAAGAGTAAGATTGGAAGTAGAAATGCTTGTGAAGTTTTACTTAGGCAGCTTTCATAATCTTCATGTCAGATAGCTGTGCATAATGTTCACTTGCCAATAGGAATGGAGGGGGGAGGAAAAAAAAGACTGAGGTCCAGATAAGCACTTAAAAAATATTGAATGGATCATTCTAACCTCTTGATGCTGTAACACTGAGGTGTGCATTTCAAAAGAACAACTTGTCCTGTGAGACTTCCAGTATTTGATGCTTCTGGTTAAACTGAACATGGAACATGAATATTTTTTGTTGAATGTGTGTGTTTGTATGTTCAATCTGGAACTAAGGAGAAGAAAGGAGTGTGAAAAAGAAAAAATGAGAATAAATTAATGAAATATCTTCTGTCTTAAAAGAGGTTCAGATGGAGTTTGGAGATCAATTTGATTTCATCTGAACTGGTTCACTCATCCTCAATAACAGGTTGATGGATTAAATGTTCTAAGGGATCTGCTCTATTGCTAATTCCTGTGACTATGAGTTCAGCCAGGGAGTTGAAATTGAAATGAAACTCCAGAAGGTTATCAGAATATATCCACTGAGAGCCTGGTGCCATCAATCCTAGTAGAAATCAATGCTTGCAACTTCCCATGGTCAGACTGCCCCCCTTTTTTTCATTTAAATGTAGTTCACACTAAATAGCTCACTTGAATGCCTCAAATTGGTTTTCTTCACTTCAACCAAAATCTAATATTAAAGCAGGAAAAGTATTACAAATTTGGGAATTGCTCAAATGAAGGAAATACTACCTAAAGAACCCGGAGAAACTCTGCTGTAAAGATATGTTTGTTGTATTATCTCAAGTATTCAGAAGTCCTGCTCATCCTGGTAAATACAGTTATGTCCTATAGCTTCCATAGTGGTACAGTTGTATCTATCTTTTTACCTGATTTTGTGGCTACATATATGACTCCTATTACCTTGATGACCAGGCACACCGCCTTCTTATTTTAGAGAATTTGTGCTTAGAAAAATCTATGTTTATGCAAGAGAGAGTAAACAGACTTTGGGTTTAGATGGGGATTATCCAGTCAAGGCGACGAGTTAACCAAAAAACCAGAAAACTCCCAAAGTTACAGACAGTATTCTTAAATTGGCTTTTTATTTTATTTTATATTATTTTATTATTGACTGTTAATTCTAAACTATGTGTGTTCATGTTTGCCTTTTTGAGAGCATGTTACTGCACATTTTTTATACTGGCATACTTCGGTGGCTGATTATTGTTAATTAGTATCTTGACTATTTTGCAAGTCATGCTGGATTCCAAATGAAATTTAGTTTCCAAAGTAATTAGCAGTTAATGTTGCTATGTGTTTTGCTCTTTGTATTGAGGTTACTTCTCTTGTTCTAATATCAATATTGACAATGTTGCTCATTTGCTTAAAACCCTCTGAAGATGTGGAAAACATAACTGAGATTTTAAAAACAGATTCTTTGTCATGTGTGCTTGATCAGATGACAAGGATAAAACCAATGAATCAAAATGAGATGCTCTTCAGACTATGACTTCATTTGACAAAAGGCCACAGCCAGCGAATAAGCTGCAATTCTGAACAGAACTTACAATGTAAAAATACATTTTGTGCTATAAAAAATAATTTTGAAACAGAGGATCCTACACTTTAGACAAACCTGCAGAACAGCCTCCCCCAGAAATATCTGTAGACAGGATATTCAGTTCATTGACATGAGGAACCCAAGGTCTCTAATATCTTTCCAAACATCTCAACACACGGACTCTTTAGTCTATCTTGATCTCTTAGTCTAACTGATTTTTCTAGCTGACTCAGAGAGATGATTAGTGAAATAATATCTTTCATTGTACCAGTTACTGTTGGTGAGAGAACCTTTTGAGCTATACAGAATTGAGAAAGAGCTCTGCGTACCTGGAAAACTTCTCTTTCATCAACAGAAGTAGGCCCAGTAAAAGGCATTACCTCACCTAACACTGTATCCTGAGATCAACACACCTACATTAAGACAGCAAACTAACTGCCATTTGCCTAAACTTCTTTCAGCTCTGTTTCTATATGCAATCGAACCTGGTTAACCTATATTTGGTACAAAATTTTTGGATGTCTAAACAATCAGTGTGTCCCAGGAAACCTTTTAAATATACTTGAAATTTTACATTTTTCACTAGAAATTTTTAAATGCAGAAATTAGCTCATATTTGTAGATTTAATTGTGTAGTGGCAGATTGCCAAGTAAGAGGATCTCACAGCTAAAGCGGTCAGTAATGTAATGCCTTTAGTTTTCACACTCCATCTACTGTGCTGTGGTGATGATCCCTTTTTTAAAAATGAGCGACTAATTGTTTTGGTGGTCCTTGTGCATGTGCTTAAGTGCAGTGAAAGCCCTCTGTGTAAATATGTACCTTAATTGGACCCATTATTCTATTATTAGTATGTATAAGGGTTTCTTCTGATGTCTCTATTATGTCTTTATAAACCCTTGCAAAAATGGAAACAGGCAGCAGAACAGAACTGCTCATAACTTATGCTGCCAATTGGTCCTATTTCTTTGCTGTTTCAGGCTATGACTCTGCAGTTGAGTTCTGGGTCAAAGGTTGGTAGAAAAAATGCAGTGACCTTCTGGCCTTTCTTATCCATTTCCTGTAAGAGAGCAACATTTCATCCAGCTGTGGGTCTCTTAAAAATGTTTATTGTGATTTCGTGTCTGAAACTCCAGAATCAGACTTCAGATGAGAAAATTCTAAGGTAACCATTCTGCTCAACTTCTAAGGATATATTTGGTGATTATAAGGTTGAAATCCTACTTCCTATAGATGTTTACTCTTTGATTCCTATTACAATCCCACTTGGTTTCCCAAGATATGCAGCCACATGAACACATGACAATTTAATTTATAAGTTGGAAAATACAGTTCTTATTTCAACTTGGCAAAACATAGGCCTACACACAGCAGTAGGAAGACACATGAGGCAGTTTTATCATTGGATTAGCTCACAATACATGATGTCAGTACTTCACAAGATATACTTTGATATCAGCTTAACAGGTGAACAATGTTAAATGAAAATCTTTAAGAATAGCAATCTTGTCACCAGTTTGTTTCACAGTGGCCTTTGCAACCCCTTATTTCAAGGCAGAAAATCAAAACGGACTGTCTCTCTAATCACATACAATATGATATCTCTTGAGATTATCTTGTTGGCTATATATGTAGCTCTATATGTGGTGCTATACACACAATGTAGCCTGTGACAGCCATTTAACACATAATCTATTCCTTACATTAGAAGGCTCTGAGCTATGCACACCAGGAGACCATATTCCTGGTGTCCCTGTTGTGTTATTTACCTCTGCTCTGAGCAGTTAAGTCCACCACAGCCATTTAGTAAATTATCAGTTTTCTTATTGGCCCTAAATTGTGCCTAATTAAAAATCTGACCCCCACAAAATAGTCCTCTTCCTAAAGAGACAGAACATAAACAGGAAAAATCAGCTAATTGCTGCAAAAACTGCTTTTGTGGCACTGTAATTGGACCTCAGTGAAACAAATGAACCCGCTGGGGATTCCCTAATGAATGTTTAACTGCAAACAGTAGTCGGGCACTTAAGCAGCTAGGCTGATGGTCCCTAATGAAATCAAATAAAATCAAATAAAAGAATCTGGCATTTTCACTAACCAGATTTCTTGGCATTGAGACATGCAAATAATACATTTCTTCGTAAATAAAATATAAAGAGAAGTTGTAAATGGAGCAGTGAAAATTTAGCCGTCACAGCCTGGATTTACATTATTATTATTATTTACAAATAACAAAAATTAGCCATAGAGTTTTAATTTTGCCACAAATGACTTTTCTGGCTTTTTTGTTCTGAAAGTTCTGAAAAAAGTTCATACCAGGCTTTAGTTGGGTCATGTTTTGTTGTATTCATCATGAAGTTTTCTGAAGAACACTCAGGTAGTTGTATGATGTGGGCAACTGATTTGCAAGACAGCAGACAACACTGACAAAGGGAACAAATGGATCCTTTTGGCTTTCCAAACCACATCAAGATTCTAATATACCTAGTCTTACTGAACAGGACCTTACTTCAAAGTTGTATTGAAATCAACAGGCAAAATCCTGGTCCTGTTAAAGTCAATAGAGTTTCACCAAATGGGATTATTCATGGAGGAAGGCATTGTTGTGTGAGTTATGCATGACAGACTCTGGCCATCCTACAGTGGGATTTCTAGTCATTGTACCTCCATTTTAGAATATTGTTCAAGGATGAACAAAGTTACAAAAATTCTTAATTTTTAATATCAGTGATATGAATAAACAGTGATTAAATTAATAAAGAATCTCACTAATTGACATGGATGATTAAGGATTCCAAAACTTGACTCACAAGTAAAGCAAGCAAGCATTACAAATATTTATAAACCTAGCATCACAAGATGTCTTTGTTACTTATTTTTGCAAATTTATTCTTAGATGCTATTCTACTGGCATTCTGCAAGTGCCATAAATTAGGAACATCTAGAACAAGTTTTGTTTAATTTTTTTCTGATACTTGGTCATGCCACATTAATAAATATTCTATAACATTACTTGTAGGATGATTCATGGATAAGAATTTTCACTATGGCACTCTGCTATAAAATCTTTGTGGGGAATTAGTGAGACCGTGGGTTATTTTGTGAGAATTACAATTGCACTTTAACAAATTGAGAAATAGAGTGGTTCAGCTTACTTATGCATTATTTGTTTCTTTAAAGAAAAAAATGTTTTAATTATCACTAGGGTTGTTCATTAACTGGCTGTATTTTAAGGAAATGTTATTGAGAGTACAAGAACAAGCCATCCTGCTGTGCAGATTGAATAACAAATGTCAGGTGATCAGGTTGGCTTAAGAGAGTAAATCTTTGGACAGATGACTATGTAGGAGTATAAAGATCTTGCTTGAGCTTTCAGGAATAAAATCAGGAAGGCCTGGAGTTGCACCTGACAAGTCATGTGAAGGGTAATGAGAAGGATGTCTGCAGGTATGTTAGCATCAAGAAGGTGGTCAGAGAAAATGTGGATCCTTAATGAATAGGGGAGGCAACCTACTGACAGGTGATGAGCAAAAACCTGAATTAGTTTTTTTTGCATCAAGGTCAATTGCCAGACCACTGCTCTCACCTGCATAATATGGGAAGGAAGTGAGCATCCTACAGTGATGAAAGCAGAAATATCACTGCCCCAGGGAAAGACCTAGGGCACAGTCACAGGTTCAGGCCCCACCCTCTGGGGCCTGGGCTCTGCTCCCTGGCCACGATCTGGTGCCCAGGTCTGATCCGGTGTTGGGCTCCTGCTGCTGTCAGGCTGGTCGCGGATCCTTGGCCGTGGATGGGGCCGAGAGAGGCGGGTGCCACCGTGGGTAGCCCAGACTCAAGCCCTGGCTGGGAGAGGCAGGCACTGCTGCTGGCAGCCTGGCTTGGATGCTGGCTGGGAGAATAAGGCACTGCTGCAGATGCTCCAGTCCCAGATCCCTGGTCAGGGACAGGGCTGGGAGAGGCAGGGGCCACTCCAGGCACTTGGGGCACTGGCGCCAGGACTTGGGGCACATGCCCTATGTGCCAGGCACCAGTGATGCCCCTGGGTGAAAGAACAGTTTTAGAACTATTTAGAAAAGTTGGATATGCACAAGTGTCCAGGGCTGGATGCAATGCATCTGAGGGTGCTAAGGGAGCTGACTGGTGTGATTGCAAAGACATTAGCCAATCTCTTTGAAAAATTGTAGCAAATGAGGAGGAAGTCCCAGATGATTTGAAAAAGGCATATATAGTGGCCATCTTTTTAAAAGGGAAAAAAAAGTCTACTGAGAATTGCAGACCCGTCATCCTCACTTCAGTCCCCAGAAAAATCATGGAGAAATCTTTAAGAATCCATTTTAAAGTATTTGGGGGAGAGAAAGGTGATCAGGAACAGTCAGCATGGATTCACCATGTCTGGTCAACCTGATTGCCTTATATGATGAGATGACTGACTCTGTGGATGTGGAGGAAGTTGTGAACTTTATATAAATTGACTTTAGCAAAGCTTTTGGTACAGTCTACTACAGTATTCTTGGCAACAGGTTAGGTAGTATGGGTTGCATAAATGGACACTAAGGTGGATACAGAGCTTACTAAATTATTGGGCTCAATGGGTATTGATCAACAGTTTGGTATCTGTTCGGCAGGTGGTATCAAGAAGAGTACCCCAGAGGTCAGTCTGGGCCATTTTTGTTCAACATCTTCATTAATTTGGATGATGGTGCAGATTGCACCCTTAGCAAGTTCACAGATAACCCTAAACTAGGGAGAGTGGTAGATACACCGAAAGGCTGAGATAGAATAGAGAGTGACTTAGCGAAATTGGAGGATAGGGTCAAAAGAAATCTGATAAAATTTAAAAAGGACAAATGCAGAGTCCTGCACTTGGGACCAAAGACTCCCATGCACTGATGTAGACTGAGACTTACTGGCTTAATGGCAGTTTTACAGTAAAGAACTTGGGGGTTACAGAGGATAAGAAGCTGAGTATAAGTCAACAGTATGCCCTGGTTGCCAAGAAAGCTACCAGAATATTGGGCTGCATTAATAGGAGCAGTGCCATCAGATTGAGGGATGTGATTAATCCTCTAAGTTTGGCACTGGTGCAGCCACATTTGTAGTAGTATGACCAGTTTTGGGCTCCCCAGTACAAGAAGGATGTTGGCAAATTATAGAGAGTCCAACAGAGGGCAACACAAGTGATTAGGGGACTGGAGAACATGACTTATGAAGAGACACTGAGGGAACTGGGTTTATTTAGTCTGCAAAAGAGTGAGAGGGGATTTGATAGCAACGTCAACTATCTGAAGGAAGGTACCATGGAGGATGAAGCTAGTCTTTTCTCAGTTGTGATAGGTGGCAGAACAAAGAGCAATGATCTCAAGTTGCATTGGGGAAGGTCTAAGTTGGATATTAGGGAAAACTTTTTTATGAGGAGGGTGATGAGGGTGGTGAAACACTGGAATGAGTTCCTTTGGAAAGCAGTGGAACCTCCATCTTTACAGGTTTTTAAGGTGCAGCTTGACAAAGTCCTGGCTGGGATGATTCAGTTGGGGTTGGTCCTGCTTTGTTCAGATGGTTGGACTAGATGACCTTCTGTGGTCCCTTCCGACCTGCTGATTAAGTCATATGAATTTTCACCCACACGTATGCACACACAGGGTATGTCTACACATAGAAGTTATTTTGAAATAAGAAGACTTATTTCAAAATAACATTTTTCCTGTCCATGCATGCATTTTGTTATTTCAAATTAAGTGTTCGTTTATTTTGAAATAACAAATCGCTATTTTGAAATAATAAAACCTGATTTTATTTCAAAATAGCACTTAAATCGAAATTATTATTCTAAGTCACGGAATAGGCTTATTTCAAAATAATGGTCCTAGCATTTTGCCTGCGTTCCCCTATTTTGACTTAGAGAGTCTAGTGAAGATTTTCAACTTTGAAATAATAACTCCTAGCATATTTTGAATTACAGTCTTCCCTGGACTCCTAATTAGAAATAATAAATTCAAAATAGTGCTAATTCAAAATAATTACTTTGAATAGCTATGTCTACATTGTAAAAGCTAAGTCGACTTAATAAAGTCTACTTAAAGTCAACTTTAAGTAGACCTTATTAAGTCGAGCAAAAAAACCAAGGAGTCATGTGGCACTTTAAGACTAACAGATTTATTTTTTGCTTGAGCTTTCGTGTGAGAAAATCCCACTTCCTCAGATGCTTTGACGATGGGTGAACTTACAGACTTAAAGAACTTGCTTATTAAGTTGACTTAGTGAGTCCACACTACATTAAGTTGACTTTATAAAATCGACTTTAAATGGGTGTCCTGGCTTAATTTGACTTAATAAAGTCGACTTAGTGGCCCCACTGCACTAAGGCGACTTTATTAAGTCGACTTAGTGAGTCCACATTGCCTTAAGTCGACTTAATAAAGCTGACTTAAAAGTAAAGTTGACTTTATAAGTGGACCTTATAAAGTCAACTTTACTGGACCCTAAAGTCGACTTTATTGCCCTGCAGTGTAGACAGGGCTCTGTTTAAGTCGACTTAAGGACCCTTAAGTCAACTTAAACTCATAGTGTAGACATACCCAATGAAAACTAAAGTAATTATTTCAAAATAACTATTTTTAATTAATTTTGTACGTGTAGACATAGCCACACAAATTAAGACATACGAATGTCAACACAGAAACATAAAAAATTAAGGTATACAAATGTCAGTGTAAAAATTTAATTTCATAAATGTTTTTCCTGATTAACAAATATAAATGAAAACATTTGCTGAAGGGTTGGGACTGTTGTAAATTCACTGTCATCCATGTGTGCTAAGTAGGCTCTTACCTTTTCGTATTACAAGCAATTTGATATATATAGTTCCAAATTACTGTGTAGATAGAGTAACGCTCTGTGTCAGTGCCCCCTTGCAATTAGCAGTGCTTGGGGCTGGTGGTGTGAAATGTGCCCTTTAACAGAGCAGCTCTATTGAGCCACTCCGGGGTGCCTGGGGCAAAGCCCCATTTGCCCCACCATAGTTATGGCCCTGAGAATATATAAGTGGTTTGGGCAGCAGTAAAGGTCTGAATAGCAACCTCACATAGTTAATGAATTTGTCACAAAGGGTGGTCATAGTGTAGGAGGGATCCAGTGAACATGGCTTTTCTTTTTATTTTTTGTTCCTTTAGTGTCTGATAGGGCAGTCCTAGGGACCAAAAGAGTTTGAAATTCCTGGCAGCTATTCAAAATAATCTCTGAAGTTCAGTGTAAAGGTTAAAACAAGAGAGGCATTTGGGATACTTCATTCTAGGCTAAAAGACAGTGATGTGGATGGACAAAGCATTAGTGTGAGATAGAAAAAGTCTAAGGCTATGTCCACACATACATCATTATTTTGAAATAACCCATTTTGAAATGCGTTATTTCAAAATAAAGTCCTTATTTTGAAATAAGTTAATTCAAATTAACAGTTTGTTAATTCAAATTAAGGGAAAGCTTGCTTTTGAAATAGCCCTTGTTTCGAAATGGTTATTTCGAAACAAGGCCGTTCGGACATGTTGTTTTGAAACAGTTGTTTTGAAACAATGGTGTTGTTTTGAAACAATGGCTATTTTAATTAGATGAGAGGTTTAATGGTTTCAAAATAACAGTGTGTCGTGTGGATATGCCACTTCTTATTTCGAAACAACCTCTGTTGTTTCGAAATAAGAAGCCTGTGTGAACATACCCTAAGGCTGGCATTATCTTCATTCTCTTACGTGCATTTTTAAAATTTCTTTAGAACTATATTTTAGACCAGAATGCTTTTTGGCACACCAGTGCCCTTCTTTGTTGCTAATGAGATGATTTTTTCCCCCATACAGATCCCTTACAAAGGCTGATTAATCAGACATGTGAGTGCAAAGACAACTAGGAAATTCAAGGGGTGAAATGTGTTATGTGCAGAATTTTTGTGACAGAAAAAAAAAGCTTTCTTTTGTCTTGGATCAGAATAATAATTAAGGCATGCCAAATCACATGCCATTTCATGCCACATTTGTGTCTCACCATCATCCACATTGGATGTACTCTTCTGTCACTTGAAACGAAACCTTTCTTGATGATTAAGTGACAGAGCCAAATGATTCTGTTGCTGAAATTAATCTAAATGGGTATGTCTACACTGTGTGTTTAAGTCAACTTAAGGGCCCTTAAGTTGACTTAAACAAAGCTCTGTCTACACTGTAGGGCAATAAAGTTGACTTTAGCATCAGGTAAAATCGACTTTATTGCTTCCACTTATAAAGTCAACTTTAGAGTTAAGTTGACTTTATTAAGTCGACTTAAGGCAATGTGGAGGGGAAGTTGCCTTAAGTTGACTTAACTGGCCTCCCAACCACAGAAAACATGGGGATGGAGACTGGCTAGAAAGCACAACACAGCTGGGAGCGTTCCCAGCTGTGTGGACCACAGACAAAGTCCCCATGTTCCCTGACTGATCTGTCCCATTCTGAGCCAGACAGGGCATCACTGTCCAACCCAGCATTTCCCCCATTCTCAGCCTGCCCCAAATGTCTCCCCCATTCTCTGCCTGACTCCACGTCGCCCCTGTTCTTAGCCCGACCCCGCATGTCTCCCCTGTTCTTTGCCTGCTCTGCATGTCTCCCCTGTTCTTTGCCTGAACCCACATGTCTCCCCCATTCTCAGCCCAAATCTGCCTGTCTCACTCCTTCTCAGACCAATCCTCGGTGTCTCCCCCCTTCTCTGCCCAAACCCCTGTCTCCCCCTTGCCCTTTTCAGCCTGACCCTGCCTGTCTCTCCCCCTCTCCGACCAACCCTGTGTGTCTCCCCTTCTCAAAGGACCCCCCTGATATTGTTGTAAAACAAACAAGGAATACAGAGGTACTGTTTAAGACTAACAGATTTATTTATTGAGTGAGCTTTCATGGGAGAAAAAGCCCACTTCATCAGACAGTTTGAAGATGGGGGAATTTACGGAATGGTAGGAAATAAATTCAGGGGAGTGTAAGACAT
Organism: Podocnemis expansa; assembly: GCA_007922195.1. NCBI lineage: Eukaryota > Metazoa > Chordata > Testudines > Podocnemididae > Podocnemis > Podocnemis expansa. The sequence goes on along the minus strand of ML682060.1, from coordinate 3,539,694 downwards.
AGGATCAGGTCACAGTCTAACAGCAAATCAAAGCAGTTGTTAAGATTCAAACACTGGGGAATAGCAGGTGGAAAGAAAGAAAAAAAGAAAGTTGCTATTTCTTTTAGATTAGATTGTGTGAAAGCAGAATTAAATCGTGACTATGAATTTTTTTCCCTATTATAACAGGTGATTTGACTTCACCTTCCTCTATGTGCTGTTTCTTGGTGTTTAAGTCTTATCTACTGCTGCACCCTGCCCTTGCACTGGCAGTTGCCCTGCGGCACCTGGTCCAGAGCTGGAGGAGCCTGGGCAACACAGGGAGGGTGTGGAGTGCTGCTCTGGCACATTGCTGGGCTACATCAGGCTCCTTGGCCTCCTTGGGCTCCCTGTTGCCACACACAGTATGGAGGGTGGTGTGGTCACTCACTTCCAGTAGTAAGGGGTGGCCGGAAGAGAGGGGCACCTCAGCTGTGGTGCACTGTGGGCCAGATACCCACAATGCACCACTCCTAGGGTGACCTAGCAGCTGCCAATGTGGATGTGGGCAGTCTCCTGGCAATTTGAGTGTGGACGTGCTAAGCCAGCTTAATAAGGTCTACTTTAAGCAGACTTTCTTAAGCCAGTTTAACTGAGCTCTGTAGTGTAGATGTAGTCTATGTCACTGGAAAATACATGAGACATGTCTTCAGTGCTCCCCATAGACAATATACCCTTCAACTGTAAAATCTATACATTTTTTATCTCTTTTTACATTCACAGAAAAGAAGAGATAACATGAAATTAACCCTTTTCCCCCCTCCCATCCAAACTAAGACAAAAAGTACTTAAACATTTTAAAAGGCACCTAATGCCCATAAAGAAATGGGGTAAATATTTAAAATTAAATGTCATATGTCAAAATTAATTCAATGTATTATATATGATGTTTTATTACTATACCTTGGTACAGATTCTACTCTTGATTTGCCCTTTGTACACTATGCCATTGGTTTGAATTGAATGACTCTGGTTCAGCTAGTTTGAGAGGGCTAACAGGATCTGTGCCTGATCACTTCACTAATAAAGCAGGCCACTGGACTCCATGAAGGAGAAACTCCACTTTCATTTTTAAAGAAGTAAGTTTCTAGCCCCTTTCTTTTCAGAGATTACTTTGAAATTGAAAACCAACATAAACCCAAAGTGAAAATCGAAAGCTATTGGGATCTGCTGCACTGGACACTGTTGGCCTAACTCATTTATGGAAGAAATGAAAGATTTAAAGGATTTATGTAATTCATGGATTTTTAGGGTTGAATGTGTGCAATTAGGGGAAAGAGCATCTGTAATTGATTGATTTTTGGGGTTGGGAGAGGGGAAAGAGTATGGCATTGATGGCTTTTTTTCAGGAGCAGGAGAAAGAAGAGAATTTCACGCACATAGCATTATATGTTTCATTGACTGAGATTCGAAAATATTAAGGGAATCCTTTAATTTAAATTCTGGCAGTGCATAACTGCTTTGGATTTACACTAGTGTAACTGTAGTCAGAAATCTTTATACTAGATTTGTCATTAAAATGACAAATCATTTAATCATTAAAATTTGTTATCTGAATATTTTCAAGAGTAGCATGTGTTGATTCTCAAGATCTACATTGCTATTTAAGTCAACAACTGTATAGTGAATGAAAATAGGCAAAAAAGGAAATAAAATCAAATATTTCATGCAAGTTTTTGTGGTGATTAATGGAATATTAACACTGTGGTCTTGCCAATATTATATCTCTCTTATTTGCTATTACAAAAAGGAAATAAAGCTAAAATGTTATATGATTATGCAGCAGTACACTGTCTGGAAGAAAGAAAGCATCTTGATACAATACAATGATAAATACACTTTCTAAGAGCTGTGCATAAAAAAAAGAAATTCATTAACAATTTTGGGAAAGGAACCTTAATCATATCAAATACATTTTTAGCATAAAAGAGAAAGTATTTCAATTTATTTGCTTCATTTTAGGCTTCTGAAATTAATAATGGGGAAATTGATAGCTAAATTTTTTCATGTTAAAAGGCTCATTTGCAAAAAGACAGAGTAAATGGAAGAAAAATAATTTATGCAGTGAACTGCTAATCCAGCTGTTTTGCTTCTGGGCTTAATTGGATTTACCTAGAATTGATATTTGGTGTCAGCATGTGTTGTATCATCAGCACAAGCGATGGTTACCAAACATAAAGAATTCCATCTAAGACAAAATATTAATTTATTTGACTTATTGTAATCACTTTTTATTCATGGGTGCTAGACTTAATATCACTGCCTCATGCTATTTAATACGTATTGCTTCTTCTAATTTATTCTGCCTTAATAAATGAAATGTCTCTGCAATGTAGGAATGTCGCAGCCCAGTAGAATGGGTTAGAAAATGGATATTCATCTCCTGTTCAGCCTTCCAGGCACCTGGGCTAACTATATAAAGGTGTGCACTGTGTCTAATGGTAGGTATATGACATCTGAATTCTAGAATAAGACCCAGAGTACACACTACAATCATACCTTTGCTTGTTCTGTCTGGAATATGAAGATCTCTATTAACAACCAAATCTGTCAATTAAAAATACTCCTGAATAAGTGTATACCAGAATTTCACCAGTGATACTGGAACTTTCCAAGGTTCTGTTTTTGTAGTATATATAAATGTAGGCTGTTTGGAAGAATAAAGTTAATTAAGGAAGTGTTTAGTACATTATATACAGTCAAGGACAGCTGGTCAAATCATCTGTTGTCACTTAATTACCTGACAAATGTAGTCTTTCTCTCAGTGTGAGATTATGGTGATTCGATATATTTAAGTATGCATCACATACTTTGGATGAACAATTTCCAGACTATTATAATTATTTATTATTTGTATTACCATTGTGCCTTATGGATTGATGCTGATCAGTTTTCTTTGACCGTTTGCTATTCATTATTTGTTGCAAATGATTGGTTTTTCTAAGTCACTTGTTTTTTCTACTAACTCAGGTGATTGAAAATCTTTTTAAGAGAATAATGAATGTTAAATAACTGATAATGTATTGTGTACAATACAATCCTGTGGGTGAGGCTGGAATATCCTTGTTTAGATGTGAAATACACTTCACACAAATTATTGTAGAGGAAAAAAAGACTCAAGTACATGAATGGCCACATAATGTAACATATCACCTCTGTGTAAAAGGCCACTACAATGTCTGAGCACCACTTAAACTGCATGGACTTTATGTGCCACATAACTCTTAGCACAGGGTTTAATTTTATCCAGTTACTGAGTAATAAAGGACATGATCATGGCTGAACCAGACGTTTGTGAGCACTGATTCTGCAGCATTTGAACAGCAGTACTTATGAACTGCCTTTAGAAAACAAACTATTAGGGCTCCAGTAAAAAGACCATTGTGCTGGTTGCCTTTCCTTTCCAGTTCTTCTGGCTTGCTCTCTCAGTCTATTTGGACAGCAATTGGAGGGTATTCAAAATCTCCAGCTTGGTATGGCCTAAAGTCCTGATGATTGTGGAGCTTCAGGGCCTGCAACCTTCCACATAATCTCTCTTAGAAAGCGGGCTTTCTTTCTGCATTCCTAGCTGTTTAGCTGACATGAGATCATCATGTATGATGTTCTTAACATTATCCACCCCTCCTCCCCAAACATAAAGAGAAAGCTGTTCCTCAGTGATGTGCAACAAACTGGGCCTCATCCAAGTTCTGATCTAGCGTTGATTGCAACTCAGGCAATGTTATCTGAACAGACATTGTTCAGACGAGTTTGAATTAAATGCAGACATGATCATCCCAAAAGCAATACAAGTTTATTGTACATGATTATGTTGTAAGCTGGCAAATAGCAAAACCCAGAAGGCCCATCTTTTAAAATTTTATCACCAAGGGCCAAAAAAGTAGAGCTGTCACTCCTTATTAAACACAATAGGTAAGTCTGGTTGGCACACTAGCTGCATAATAAAGGAGGCATTTGAATGTTTGCTATTGTTCCTAATAGACCTTTGGCCCCCTTCCTTCTCTTTGGGACAAGAGGAGCTGTGGAGGGTAATGTTTGCATTTTTAAGGACAACTTCTGCCTTTGGCATTCTCCAAGAGCAGGTATAGACTTCCCACTGTTTTCAGAGGTGGTCGAAGGTCTATCGAGAAGGTTGATCTGAAGATGGCAAATTTGCTGCCATCAGCGAAGACAAGCCTTCAAAGGGTTGCAAACATTGAGCTTTTATAGGTGCTCTATAGGAGTTAAATTTTAGCTTCATCTGTGACCCTTGTTCTTTGGTTGTAATTCACACTGTTAATAGAATTCTGCTGATCTGACACCCTCCTGTCAAACTACCAGTAGAGGAGGATAAGGTGCGGGACATAATATCTTTTATTGGAACAACTTTTTTTGTTGGTAAACAGAAGTTTGTCCAATAAAAAATATTACCTCACTCGCTTTGTCTTTTCTAATATTCTGAAACTGACATGGCTACAGTTACACAATATAAAACAACACAGGGAAGTATTTAGCAACTGGGTTCTGTGATGCTTAGTCACAGAAAATTATTTGCTGATCTGTATTGCTAAGTACATATTCTCAACCATGGACAATACAGAGGATGAGGGCAAGGAACACTGAATAAAAGTAAGTCCTGATCATAGAGGGTATGTCCACACATCTCTTTTATTTCAAAATAACACTGGTTATTTTGAAATAAAAAAGATTTGGTCCACACGACATTTTCTTATTTCAAAATGACAAACTGTCATTTCGAAATAAGAACCGTCATTTCGAAACAGCTTAAACCCCATTCATTTCAAAACAGCTGTTATTTTGAAACAGTTATTTCAAAATAACACCGTTTGGACATGCTGTTTTGAAACAACACCATTGTTTTGAAATAACTGTTTTGAAACAACATGTCCAAACGGTGTTATTTTGAAATAACCATGTTGAAATAACAGCTGTTTCGATAGCAGGCTTTCCCTTAATTCAAATTAACTTATTTCGAAATAAGAACTTTATTTCAAAATAACTCATTTCAAAATAACGATGTATGTGTGGACATAGAGGCGGGAGTTTACAACATTGTTCTGCCCAGAGATTTTCTAGCTCCTAGAAAAATAAAGATTAAAAGTTACTAAAAATTTTTGATGGAAGATGATATATTGAGAGTAAGCATTTTACTGCACACTTTGCTTTTGTTTACCAGGGAGACCCATTGACATAATTTACTAAAGTAAATAAAAATCAGAACTGGCCCCATGTTTCCCACAGAGGCAGAACAGGAAATATTTGCAAGCTGTTTTTCTGCAGTGAGTTAAACCTGTGGATGACATTCCAGCACAGGAAACTGGTTTATTGAGATGTTAGGTGGGACAGGGAGAGTCCATAAAGGCTGATTTGAGCAGCTGTGTTAGTTATGAATAAGGTAGTTATCTTTCATCACTTCTACCTACTGCCTTTCTTGTGTTGTCCCATGAGTCTGTACACAGTATGATATTTTTGCCAAATTTTAATTCTTCAGTTTGGTATTTTTATGATTCGCCTTGCCATCTGTTAACTATGATTAAGTTATTAAAATAACCCTCTTTTATAACTCTGGTAGAGCTGGCTCATTTGGTCACATGACAATGGGGATATGTAGAATTGGGATGTTGGTTTAGGCTCATTCTGCTTCTGAACAAAAGTTTGAAAAGCTTCCAACTAGAATCTTTTGAAATAATTATTCTTTATCAAAGATGATGTGCATCAATCTCCATAGAAAGCATGTGTCGAGCATGCATATTGTTTCAAAGGTATAGTGTCTGACTGTTGACTTCTTTATATGGCCCATCAGAGAGGCATCTCTGCGCCTTACCATATTCTTCTTAGAAATGTTGAGAAACAGACTGTGATACTTCCACTGTGATAAGAGGAGTCTGGGAAAATATATACATATTTTAGAGCTTGAGGGGGGTATTGATTTCTTACGTATTTATTTGCTCATTTTAAAGATACAGAAAAATGTCCCTGCATAGCATGTGGGAGGGAATTATAGGATGTATTCAGTGCTCTAAAATTTAGGGAAAGGAAGCCTGTGCAAAAAGGATGCCAAAGAAGGAAACCTTGATCAAACAGAGCAGCAGATAACTGCCAACACTGTTCATTACTATCCAGGAAATAGTTGTGGTTGAAACCAGTGCAAACTCCATGTTTCTAATATTTCAATTCCAGCCAAGGCTATAATTTATATTCCTGCTTATTGACCAAGAAGTGCTTCATTTACTGAACTAACCACGTTGTGAAGTAATCAGTCCTGTGGTTTTCTTTGACATTGGCATGCAAAGCAATACCCTCTGCACCACTATAGATGGCAGCATTTCACAAAGAACTTGAATGACAATCTCTCTTTTTTTATTCTTCAAAGAGAAAACAAGTTTGGTAATCTGTTGACAGGATTAAGCATTCCTGTTGTTTTACTGGAAGTAAATAAATCCTTATGGTATGTTTGAAACCTCAGAAGTATAAGAGAGTGGTTAGAAATTGTTTATACTATGGCAAAGGTATCAAATGAATATTTACAGCATTTAAACTGTTACCTCAGATTGATGTGGATTGCTCTGAAAGACCAGCCTGTTTGCATTACCCATTTTTGTACTACTTGTCAAACTTTTGTGTGATGGTTATAATCTTTAAGAGCAAGGTTTTATTTTTGCATGGGTTTACTACTTCTAAGAAGGAACAAATCCCAGGTCCAAGACAGTGACTCTAAAGCAAAACATGAAACTGTTGGCAAGAAACAAGTGGCTTCATCATTTATTCATGACTGCAGTTTATTCCTTCATAATTAATGTGTAGTAGGTGAGCCGGATTACATGACTACACAAATCTGATCAGAGTGGAGCTTTATGGTTATGAATGAAGAGGCATATAAATTTCTCTTTTCAAGGTCTTATGACTTTCCTCCTAATTACATTTTAGGTTGAAATGTATCATACTCGTTTTCAACCTGAAAGTGATCTCCTTAAGAAGAGAGCTATGCAAATATTTTGAACTACTGAAGCATGAAGAAAATGATCTCTAAGCAATAATAATATTGTTGTTACACTGTGTTCACTCATATAACTGAAAATTTGGGTTTTAAATTACATCAGTTCAGCATGGAATTAGCCCCCCAGTGAAACCTGTGTCTTTCACTAAGAGGGAAAATAATTAGTTGAGAAACAAAGAATTTTTAACGTAGAAAATACTCTACTATCAATGCACAATAAATTTACGGATTTAGCAAATGCAGTTATTCAGTTATGCATACAAGCAAACTTTATCAGATGCAAGCAAGCATAACTGTTTCTGAATATCGGCTGGAACACCAAACAGTACTAGAGCCTGGATTTCTGAAGTACCCTCGCAAGCCAACCATTCATCTCTCTGGCTTTCTCATACTAATCTCTGTTTGATCTCACTTATTTCTGTGGTTTTACAGAAGTTTCATAAAAGAGGGTCCAGCTAGTTTGATGGTCTTTGTGCTGGTCATTTGCATATTTTGTATGCTGTATTGGCAGAGAGCATGAGAATTCTGAGTTGAACAGTAGATATGTGTAAACCCCCTCACTTCTCAAAATGCATCTTTCTTTCAGTTTTTTGGACTTCAGCTGAAAAGGCAGCCTTTGACCTGAAATGTTTTGGATCAGCAGAAAGTTAATGGAGGTTCAACGTAGCCATTCTCAGGCAAATCTCAGGTATATTTTCAAGTATGAACCTGCTTTGCTAATTAGCAGAAATCTTGTGGGACGCCATTTGTTTCCCTGCTTTCTTGAGCCTACACTACACGCTCAGGAAAGTCAGCAGAATCTGTTTTGCCTTCCTTTCTCAGAGACTTCGATTTGTGTGCCCTTTCTGTGCCAGTCAGGGAGAGAAAGGACAACCTGTGACAAGGGCCTGCCAAACCATATATGTGAACTAGGTGGTTGTCTAGGGCAGTGCTTCCCCACATTTTCTCTGCCGTGGCACACCTTGCTACCTTTAATTAATTGGAGGCACACCTCTGTATAGTTTCCAAATGAACTCATGAATATTCATGAACCAATGACCCAATCCAGAGCTTCTTGAGCAGTTTTTCAAAAAGTTTTGTGGCACACCTGCTCAGACCTAATGGTACACCTTTGTGCCATGGCACACTTGTTGGGAAACACTGGTCTAGGGCTTTAAGAGGTGCCAAATTAGATAGAAGTGATGTTTTTCTGTATTTTAAAAAATGTTAATATGTTATCTCTTGTAACATCAGGCCAGGAAGAGTGGGGGGAGTACCACAGTCATAGTTCACCTAGGGTGCCAAAAAACCTTGGGCTGACTTTGTTTGTGACTGTGTAACTTTTCCGTATTCTGGGCTTATTATGATTACACTGTTTGGGAGCTGATTTAGTTTCCCATCATTGAAGGTTTTGCTGAGGCTATTCTCATGAATTGGTCACATTTATTTTACTATTGGAGCAACCTCTTGAGAATTTGTCCCTTTGTGTAGTGATTCTGTTTATTTTAAAATTGTGTACTGCCCTGCTCAATCTCCTTTCTTATACAACCTGGGACCTGTGTTCTTCTTTTCCAGTATATGATCCTGTAACTAAACCTTACATGTATTGTTACTCGACTGTGTTGAAAGGAGAACATAATATACTCTGAGTAAGCTGGCAATGTTCTGCAATGCTGTGGCTTCAGACACTTTCCTGATAAATGAAGAGATCAGCGACAGTGGCATTATAGTAGCAGAAACCATTCTTACATTGAGACAAGAGATGATATTTCTCCCCATAGGCACCATTATCAAGTGGCTGTAACTGGAGAAGAGAGTCCACAATAGAGGTGCAGTTCTTAAGAGCTGACCCTTCAGTTCTGCTTGAAGACTTCAGATGGCTGATGGCTATAAATTTAGGTGTAATCTACTAGGTCTAATAGGTTCAAGCCATTTCAAATGTGCTGGTCAAATACAGAGGCTACAGGACAGGTTGTCTATAAATAGGATGAGACTATTGCAACTGCTTCCATATTTGATGGTTTCTTCTAAATGACATAGAATCTGGAAGTAGGGGACTGTACTGGCACAAAGCATATGAGTAATAATTATAAGGAGGACAACAAGTATAATGATGAAGTATAATAACCAAATGTATTTACAGAGGAAGGTGGGGTGGAAAGGAGCCCACCTCATCTTAATGTTCTGAGGCTGGGTCTGTCCCTCTGTTGCTCAGAAGACCAAAATCAGCTTCAGCTGTTTCAGCCACACCAAACTACTGCTGCTGCAGCTGTTCCTCTTAGTGCCTTCTAGTGTCTATCACTGATGTCATGTTGTAAACTTGGAGCAGTAAAAGAAACAAGGGGAAGGGAAGCTCATTCTCAGGCCTTGCTGCCCATGTCTGTGCATGGAGTGAACAGGTTTGATTCGTCATTGTTAATGTTAACAGCGTTGGAATCCCACTTGGGGACAAGACCAGAGGTGGAACTCTGCCAGTGCTACTTCATGTGCCATTGCTTTGTGTTTGGAGTTGTGTATGGATCTTCTCATGTACTTTCACTGCCTTCCTGGGCCTCCTTTGGTAATGTTTGCTGTGGTATAATGCATATTACCTAATTGTTCTGTCTTCCTCAGTTAAATTCTCCTCTGGGCCCATTGCTTGGTCCCAAGCTGAATAAAATGTTGGAATTCAGTTTATTGATTTTATTAGCTGGCTGTCAAGGTGTTGGTTACTGGTCACCTTACAGTCACAACCTTTATGTGGACCAGTTGTCAGACAACTGACCCTACAAATGAACATCCTTTTGTTGGCAGCAAAGGAAAAAAATGTAAGAGGGGTGTGTTTGTTGTCAGTCCAGTAGCAGGTTACCACACTATGTATGTACAGCTTCTGAAATTCTCTCCAGGCTTGATTATGATACCTCTAACTGGGCAGTGGTTTTTTTGGTGGGTTTCCATGGGACCAACTGTAAAGTAAGGCACTACTCAACAAGACTAAGGATTGTAGAATTGGTACCACATTTCATATAATCTATTTCACAAGTTAGGTGATGGTAGATAAATTGAACAGCTCTTTTGTATTTCCTGGCTTTATGACTTCAAGAAATGTGACCTTTTTTATGTGTAGTGAGTGCATGACAGTGGCTTTTCATGTACCCTGCTTTGCATCCTTTATGAATTCAGGCGTGTTTTTAAAAACCCAACATGAACCTATTTGAAATGTTTCACTTTTTGAATGAAGGTAGCTTTCACAGTGTAACAAGCTTCCCTGTGTAAAATATCGAGCATGCTTTAGTGTCTCAGAAAAGCAAACCTAGGGGAAGGATGATATTATAGTAGAGGCATTAGGCCACAAGAGACATGGGCTCAAATCCTGTTTCTACCACAGACTCCTCTTGTAATTCAAGGCAAAACACTCAATCTCTTCTTTCCTCCATCTGTAAACTGCAGATAACAATGCTTTCTCATAGTCTGTCTATTCTAATCACAGGGGCCTCTGTTACTTTGTGTTTGCATAATGCTTGGCACAGTAGAGCTTGTTTTCAGTGAGGACCTCTAGGCCTTACTGCAGGGTTGGCAACCTTTATACAGGCGCATGCCAAATCTTCCCCCCCTTACCTCTCTCCCAGCACCGCAGTGTCATTGTCAGGGTGGGCATGTCTCCCCGTGTCAGCAGCAGTGCTATTGGTAGGGTGGTATCTTCCTGTGGCAGGGATGGGGGGGGGCACAGTTCATTCCCAGTGGTGTGTTCCTGAGTGGGCTCACTTTGGAAAGGGAAGAGGTGGAGCCACTTTGACAGGGCACAACATGCAGCACTTGGAGCCATAAGTAGTGCAGCTCCAGCCAGGGTTCCCATGTACTACTCAGATTTGGCATGTGTGTCATCTTTGTCACATGTGCTGTGGGTTACCAACCTCTGCCTTATTGTATTTCAAGTAAATAATGATATACTGCAAGTGTGCTGTGATAGTAATGTAACTGAAATAAACTGCTGTGTGAAGCAAATTAAGAGTTTTCTACATTTAAAAACAGCTAAAATGTTAACATGCTATAGAAATTAGAAGTAAATATATTCCAGCGTGAACACACAAGTCGACAATGCAAGGCTACTTGCATATGGAGGTCAACTCTCTTTAGATATCAATGTTACTGAATCCAACGTGTACACCTCTACTGATCAGCAGATACGGTAGAATGGAACACTGTCATGGAGATGGATTTTAAAGCAGAAGCTGCAACTATAGTAAATTTTTCTTTAATGGAAAAGAAAACAGCCATTTATTTGGATCCAGTGTGATCTAAATGAATATTGGATATTCAGGGTAGGCCTTTTTCAGTCTAACACTAGGATTAAGTTCAACCCTGAATCTTCTTTCTAACCCCACATTGGTGGGGCTTGAGATTACACCTGAGGGGTACCTCAGTCTGTGAAAACTATCAGTCTCTCTTCCTTCCTGCAGGATAATGTGGTCCAGGAATAGTGTAGTGGCTAACACCTCTGCTTAACATGCAAAAGGTCCTGGGTTCAATTCCCAGGGGGTTGGACTCAATGATCTCACGAGGTCCCTTCCAGCCCTATGATTTGATTTGATTTGGCACTGGCTATTTCCGGGGTCATGTACTCATGTTTACCAGTGGGAGTTGACCTTTGAGCCTTTCACTTGCATCTAATGCCAGCAGCAAGTTGTGTTGAAGTTATGCACTCCAGTCATACATACAGTTTTTACATTCCTGTCGATATGCTTTATTAACCTAAAACCAGGCATCTAGTCTGCTATAAAGAAGGTGAAAAAAAATCCACTCTCTGCCCTTCCAGTTTTGACGTGGAGGGGGAAATCCTTCCTGATCCCCCAAACTCATGGTTGGTCATACCCACAGCATCTCAAAACACAGTTCAAATGATGCCTCTGTTATAAAGTAGAGAGGGCAGGACAGCAGCCACACCAGTAAGTCAAGTATATCAAGACCAGATGGGAGGGGAGGAGAAACAAATCAGCTTGCTCATCTGCCCCACAGCCTAGCCACTGGCACCAGGAATAGGTGGGAAAATCTCTTACCTCACCATCCCACATAGATGTGATGTTCACATGCAGGGCAGTCTGTGGGATAGAGTGGGAGAAGACTCTAGAGCCGCTGAACTTGTCCCTTGCTCTGCATCCTCTTAGGACCCCAGGGGTACTCTGTCCAGTTAGTCCAGTGAAAAACATCTCCCTTGCTGAGATAGCCAGATGAGGTAGGAGGGGATTTTTCAAATATATAGAGAAAAACAAACTGGGAATGCACATGCATGAAAAACAAAAAAAGATTCTGGTGGCACTTTTAAAGACTAACACATTTATTTATCACATGAGTTTTCATGAGAGAAAATCCTATTTCACTGGATGCTTGCAGATGGGATTTTCTCCCACAAAAGTTCATGTCATAAATAAATTTGTTAGTCTTTAAAAGTGCCACCAGACTCCTTGTTTGTTTTGCTGAAATACACTGACATATCTATCCCTTTGGAACTTGTCACATGTATGAAACACAAACAAGGAATTTGGTGGCACTTCCAAAGTCTAACAAATGTATTTATTGCATGAGCTTTCATGGCTGTAATCCCACTTCATCAGATGCATGAAATGAAAGCTGTAGCATGTCAAATGAATAAATACAAAGAAGCTCAGTTCAGTCTTTTTCAGCAAACCAAACAAGTTGTTTTGCTTCAAACAGTGTGCAACAACAGATAAGACGGTGAGCCTGTTAAAAGAGGGTAAAAATCATCTATGGTAATGAGTGGTAAATCGCTATTTAGACCTAACGTAATGGTGTCAAATTTGTATATGAATTCCAACTCCGCAGGTTCATGTTGGAGTCTTCTATTTTGAACTTCACATGTATGAAAGATTATTTTGGTCATAATGACAAAATTGCTATTGTCCATAGAATGATTTTGGTTCGGTATCGATACATGTTTCATCTCCCCCAGACTGAGAGCACTTACTCTCCATGTGTCGCTCATATTAATCTTGGAAATGGAAATGAAAAGGAGTGTGAGGCAGAAACACACGGATGTGCTGAAACGTATATTAATTGCCAGAGTTAAAGGTATGGCTGAGTTCCTTTATACTTTGAAATCCGTCCTAAAGTCTGTCAGTTACAACAGAAAACATTTGACTGCTCAACTTACTTTTAGATAGGACACTTTGATCACATGCTTGACAATCAAGATAGGTTTGTGGAAGGAAAAAATGATCTGCTGACATAAGCATCTTGGTTTTCCTCATGCCACTAAGTGAAAGCTTATGATCATGACGAGTCATTTTTAGATGTCCTTTGTCTGTCTCTATCTTTCTTTTTCATCTACACTGCAACCATATCATGAAAGGAAAAGGAAGAGTAGGCGCTGAAGTGAAGAAACCCGATTTCTTTATTTCATTAGAAAACAAGACTGCTGTTTCAGATGACATATTTGGTTTTGACAAATTTGTCAAAAGAGATTTAACTCCTCTTTTTTCCAGATCAGATGATTTATGTAAAAACGGCAGTGCCCTGCAAAAGGAATTCCTCAGACTATTATTAAAGACAGATCTGATTTTGCAAATCTGTGTTATTTTGAGATAAGAAAATTGCACAGAAATAAACAACTTGACATTTTACTTCCTCTTTACACTCTGCCTCAGATGCAAACCACATGAGCTAGGCACACAGGTTTGAAAATATGAAACATGACAAATCATTGTTTTGTTTTCTTTTTAAACTTGAAACCAAAGAAATTGTACACTTCCCAATGAATTACACGGTTGAGATTCCCTAGGTAACCTTTGGTTTTTCAGAATCTATTTCATTGCCTCAAAAGTTGTTCGGCTAGTACAGTAACTGTTTATTAGGCCTCAACATATAGTACAAACAAAATAATATCACACACCCACTTTTTAAAAACTACCAATGCTGAACTGAGCCTATTTCCGCTGAGAGACATAATATTGTTAAATTGGACTATGACTGGTAGACAGAATGAGTGAAACCCTGATCCCTTTGAAGTCAGTGGGAGTTCACCATCGACTTGGCAAGCCAGGATTTCACCCAACATGCCTACTGTTTTTGGTGTAAGTACTGTATGACTGCACTGAAATATCAATCTATTCTAAACCAGAGATCAGTGTCAAACATGCTAACCAATCTGATCCTAACAATAAACAATTTTGACCTTTCAAATTTAAATGAAAAAGGTAAGAATAATAATTTATTATAGAAAGAAATTTCTTCCTGGCTAAAGTTGAGGCCACCTTTCTATTCATTATAAGCCTGACTGTGAATTTTCCTCTCCACCAACTAACTTTCAGTTTGGCTGAAATTTCACTGTCAAGATACTATGCCAACATAAAATTTGTCAGGAAGGTCTGAGGTATATTAGATATGGTTTTGTTTCCTATTCACATTATTTTCTTGAAGTTTCCTGCCTATTTTGTGAGGGGGTTGTTTTCTCTTAAAAACATCGTTGTCTAGAAACTTAGTTTGTTTTATCTGGTTGGTATCAATAAGAGATGATGGCTTTTAATATTTTTAGACAATTTAACAACAAATGAATAATGTTAATAACTGCAGGTTATATTAACATTTGAACCCCTCATACTGGTAGTGCACTTTTTGAAAGGGGGGGGGTAGCTTTGATTTTGCTTTGTCAGCTCATGAGCTACATTTTGTGGGAGTGATGGATTATTTCAAGATAGTGTGGTTTAGTGGAATGAGCCCAGGGGTGGAAGTCAGAATCTCAGCTCTACCATTGACAAGGCATGACTTGTGCTGCTTTAATAATCTGTGCTTATATAGTGTTTTCCAATCAAAGAGTGTAGTGTACCCAACAAACAAGAAATTAAATTTCATAACTCCTTTGTAAGCCAGGCAAGCATTTTATGTCTCATTTTGCTGAAGGGGAAAATGAGGCTTAGATGTAGTTTGGCCAATGTGATAGAGCAGATAAAATACTTGGGCCCAAAACTCCTGATTGTTAATTTTCAACCTAATTCATTAGACCAGCTCTGAGTTGCAGCTACTTACACCATCTTTGATCTTAGCACTCTGTATGTCTTTTCTTATATGCAAAATGGAGATAAGGCAACTTAATTCACAGATAGAAGGTAGATTAGTGAATGTTCATATTGCATTTTGAAAATTTGAACATGTTATGGCCAAATCGTAGATTCTACATTGTGACAGTTATGAGAAATGGCTGCATGATTTGGAAAACTCCTATCTCTTGTCCTCGCTATCTGTGGCTGTGTCCACACATTGCTTTTAAATCGAAACAATGACCGTTGTTTTGATTTTTAAAAAGTCATGTCCAGATGATGTTTCCTTATTTTGAAATAAGGAAAATCATTTTGATATAATAAAACATTGTTATGTATCAAAATGAGGGTTGTTTTGAAACTCGCTTTCAAAATAACCATGTCTGGCTCTGTTATATCGATAAACCCCGTGTATCAATATAACAAAATGACTTTCCTCCCAGGATGCATGGCACCCTGGGAGGAAGTCCGACCGCCCCAGCACCCTAGCCAGGAAGCTCATCAGCACCCTGGCCAGGGTGCTGAGGGGAGATGCTGGGGGGGAGGGTCTCCAGCTGGCTGGACTCACTGCTGCGGCAAGCTAGTGGGGAAGCGGGGGGGACAGTGGGTCCACAACTGCCTGGACCCGCTGCCCCGGCAAGCCATCAGCCAGGGTGGGCAGCAGGTCCCCAGCCAGCTGGACCTGCTGCTGTGGCAAGCCAGCAGTGTGGGGGGGCAGCAGGTCCCCAGCCTCTGGATCTGCTGCCCTGGCAAGCCAGCAGCCAGGGCGGGCAGCGGGTCCCCAGCTGGCTGGAGCTGCTGTCTGGGCTTGGGGGCTGCTGGCTGGGCTGTGGGAGCAGAGCACTAGGGGTGCCCTGGTCCCCCAGCCCTTGGCCGCTTG
This sequence comes from Podocnemis expansa, assembly GCA_007922195.1. Lineage (NCBI taxonomy): Eukaryota > Metazoa > Chordata > Testudines > Podocnemididae > Podocnemis > Podocnemis expansa. Next base: position 3,523,790 of record ML682060.1, on the reverse strand, counting down.
CTAGCAGCCGGGGGAGATGCAGCTCCCCTAGCCCCAGGCAGTCTCCACAGCTTGGTCAATTTCACATAGGTGACATTGACCAGGCTGCAGAGTGCAGCCTGTCAGGGGCTGGGGGACCCCGCAAGCCCATGGGCCACTTGCAAGTGGCCAAGGACTGGGGGATGGGGCACCCCCCAGTGCTCTGTGGCCGCTGCTGGTTTGCCCCTCAGCCCAGGCTGCTGGGGCCACCCCAGGGAACCTGGGAAGCTGGATCCAGGACCCCCCCCGCCCCCAGCGGGGTTGGTGGCTCCAGGACCCCGGGCAGGTGGCAGACGGGGCACCCCATAGTCCCTCCCACGCTGCCCCAACAGCAGCGGGGAGGTCAGGGCAGGGGGATCCCTGCTGTAAGGGCAGGTAAGAGCCAGACAGGGGATTGGTTGGCAACATAGCCCTGCCAGGGGGCTGTGTTGCCACACCTCCCATGCTGCCCCTCTCCTGAAGTAAAATAGAATGTCCACACACAGGGCATGCTGTTTTGCTTTAAGGGTTTTCCTTATTTTGTGTTAATATTTTTGTATTTCAATTTAAGTTGTTTCAAAATAAGGATTTTATTTCAAAATAACTCATTTCAAAATAACTTAACTTGAAATAACAGTTTAGGTGTGAACACAACCTATATGAGCAGGCACTCAGCTGTTAAGGCAGTGGAAGCCATATAGGTACGGAAGTAAAAAGGCAGCTAGGAAGAAAACCTTTTTAGAGCATCTCATCTACAATATACTGGAAAGGGTAAATGTGTAGTGGTATCATGCTCTGGTCAATGACCAACATAAGAAAATAGTTTCAGCAGTGGGATAGCTAATGGAGATTTCTTATTTGGCTTAAGAAAGAAGGGCTATGTCCACATAACGAAATAACCGGAATCGAAATAACCAAAAATCAAGTCAAAATAAGGGAAAAGCTGGAATTGAAATAGCATGTCCAAACACAGGACTTGCTATTTCGCTTTAGCGGAAGGGCACCATGGGAGGTGTGGCAACATGGCCCCCTCACTGGGCCATGTTGGCGGCCATGCTGGCAGCCAATCCTATAAAAGGTGGCAAGGACCTCACTTCCCTGTCCATTCTGGCTAGCAGTACCCTGGCAGACACAGACATGGACTCTGCCCAGCTGCCTAGCCATCACCATGCAGTGAATAGACCCTCTGCTCGCCTGCAGAGTTTCTTGCTGCTTTGGAACACTCTGCGTGCAGACTCTGATGGTGCCCAGTCTGTGCCCCAGGCTATCATCCGTCTGGGCTGCAGAGCAGACCTAGTTCCCCTTCTGTGCCTCATCAGGTCTGGGCCTGGGAGACCAGCACAGACTGGTGGGAGCGGGTAGTGCTCTGAACCTGGGGGACAACCAGTAGTGGAGGAATTTCCGTATGACCAGGGCCAGCTTCAACCACCTTGTCGCAGAACTCACCCCGCTCCTGCACCGAAGGGACACTGCCATGAGACCGGCCATCCCTGTCGACAAAAGAGTGGCCATTGCTCTGTGGAAGATGGTCACTCTGGAGTCGTATAGGTCTATGGCGCACCTCTTTGGTGTTGGCAGGTCCACCATCGGGAACGTCCTGATACAGGCCACCAGGGCCATCAACAGGATCCTGCTGCCATGCCTGGTCACTCAAGGAGAGCTGCAGGACACCATAGATGGCATGGCCACCTTGGGATTTCCCAATTGTGCAGGGATACTGGATGCCACACACATTCCTGTGAGAGCCCCAGAGCACTGAGCTGCTGAGTAGCGCAATAGGAAGGGGTGCTACTCTGTCATCATGCAGGCCCTTGTGGACCACTGGAGCATCTTCCAGAACTGTTATGTGGGCTGGCCAGGGAGGGTGCATGATGACAGAGTCCCCTGGAACTCTGCCCTGTACCGGGGCATGGAGGCGGGCACCTTCTTTCCCTCCATAGCATCAATGTTGGGGGAATAGAAGTGCCTGTCCTCATTGTCACCGACACGGCCTATCCCCTCTGCCCGTGGCTGATGCACCCCTATGCAGGGCCCCTCTATCCTCACCAGCAGCTTTTCAGTTGGCATGTGAGCCACTGTCACCAGGTAGTCAAGTGGGCCTTTGGACGGCTGAAGGCACGCTGGAGGTGCCTCCTTACATGCCTCCACTTTGGGAAGGAGACGATGTCAGATGTCATCAGCGTGTGCTTGGCCCTGAACAATTTCTGCGAGCTGCAGGGTGAGAGTATTGCTGCTGCCTGGGAGGCCGAGGCCCAGCTCATTGGGGGCCAGTGCGAGCAGCCTGCACCTGTGCCCCCATGGGAGTGGCCGTCACAGAGGGCTGTCCCAGTACGTGATGCTCTGACAAACACCTTTGCCACAGAGGAGGAACTCGGAGGGCCAGGCTTGCCCTGCCCCACACCACCCTCTCCCCTATAGCCAGCCCCCACCCATTGGCTCACACTGTTGAAGCATGCCCAATAAAAACACTGACAACCATTAACATGAGTTTCAAATTATTTATTTAACAGAACATGGGGTTGGGGCAGGGAAGGACTGGGGAGGGTTAGGGGATGGAGAAATGTAGGGGGAGGCTGGGGGGAGGGTCTGCAACTTGGAGAGGGAGATTAGGGAAGGGTGTTGGGGAGTCTGGGTGGGAGGGGAGTTCCTATGCAGGGCCTGTGGGGGATCCGGCGGGGGGGGGGGGGGGTGTTCCACGCCCCTGCCCATGGCTACGCTGGGGCTGGGGCCGCCTCCAGGGAAGGTTAGATGGAGGCCCTCCTGCAGCAGCTGGAGGGGCCATGCAGTCCACCAGCTGATGGACGCTGCTGGCAAGGTCCTCAACCGCGGTGGTCAGTTGGTCACTGAGGTGCTCTATGGCCAACACCTGCTGCTCAAGTGCTGTGACCACGCAATCATCCGCAGTCACTGCCTGCTGCAGCAGGTGGAGGGCAGTATCCTGGCACCTGGCCTGCTGTCTCCACCAGGCCTGGGCGGATGCCTTTGCCTGGTGGCTAAGCTCCTCCAGGCTCTCCAGGTCTTCCCCGCGCGTCTGCTGGGCCCTCCTCCTTCTCCTTCTTAGTGGTCTGGGGGTGCCAGATGGGCTCACTGGTGGTGCACAGCGGGCAGCTGGGTGACCTGCTGGAAGGAAGCACAAAATACAGTTGGCCCCTGCTGCCTGCTGGCCTTGTCTGTGTGCAACCTGTGTGCAGCGCAGACCTCTGCCCTGACTGTCATCAGGAATGTGGATTTGGGTCCTGTGGGTCATTGCCCTGGAGTAGGGCTACCAGATACCAAAGCCTGGAAAGTAGGACAGGAAAGTACAAAAAGGAGGACATTGGAGGACATATGGGAGAAACTGTAGTATTAATGTAATAGTCTTTGGTTTTTAGGCCCTGGAACACTGTCCCCTAAAAATAAGGTATTCTGTGGCATTCCGGGATACTTTAACCCCTATATAAGTAAAAAGCCTGACAAAATCCTGTATTTTAAAATGCCTGCCGGACAGAGAATGTGAAGATAAAACAGAGGACGCGAAGCTAAAAAGGAGGACATGTCCTCCCTTTTGCCTGACATCTGGTAACCCTACCCTGGAGGCACACATAGCCTAGTGGTGCCCACAATGCTGAGCTGGATTCACCCAAGACTTGCTCTGGGCAGTCTCCCAAGGCCACTTGCCAGTGGTGCAGCCTGCATACTCTCCGCCCCACCCAAGATGCAGCTGCGTCTTTGACACCCATCCTGTGTTAACCAACCGCAGGCATGCAGGGGCCTGTGACCCTGGTGCCACATGTCTCGCGGGTACCTGTGCTCATGGGAGGGTCTCTGCAACCTCCAGCGCTGTGCCCTACCTGTCCCAGTGCTGTATCCCCTCGTTGCCCGTGACCTGGGCAGGCCCAGCCCTGCGTGCTTCTGCAGGAGAGGAATACTCACCCACAGGGGCTCCAGATATCTGCTGGGATGTTCCTGCCTCAGACTCGGAGTCACCAGGGGCCGGGATGTCATGAGGCCCCTGCTCCTCCATGCTGGTCTCTGCCTCCTCTGGGACAGGGAAGAGTTCTGGGGTCCCTGGCGCAGCCTTTGGTGCTGTGGCAGGAGGCTGGCCGACATCCAAGGACACCTTTGAGTCAGTGTCCCCTCCATCTGGGCCCGAGGATGTACTCAGGAGCTGGCCTGAGTTGATGGCCCGAGCTGGCAGGCCACTGGGCTCAGCCCCCAGGAAGGCATGGATCTCATCATACAAAGGGCAGGTAGCAGTGCTATCTGCCCCCTGGAGCTCCTGTGCCTCCCTGATGGGGGCATGGTCCTGCCTAAAGCCTTTGATTTTCGAGCGCACCTGTTCTGTAGTGCGCTTGTGAACCTGGAAGACAGCTCTGCAGCTATGTCTGCATATGTAAGGATTTCTGCCCTGCTCCAAATACTGAGGAGGCACTGGACCTCCTCAGTAGTCCATACAGCGGCACGGCATCGCCCCTGAGGACCCTTGGAACCATGTGCTGGGAGGAAGGTCAGACCCGTTATTTCAAAATGATGGTGGTTTTGAAATAAAGTGTCCGAACGGCGTTAGTTCGAAACAACCCATTTTGAAATAACCACTGTTTTGAAACAAAAGCGGTTTAAGTTGTTTTGAAATGGTGGCTCTTATTTCGAAATGACGAGCTCTGTCGTTTCGAAATAAGAAAACGTCGTGTGGATGAAAACTTTTTTATTTTGAAATAACCAGTGTTATTTTGAAATAAAAAAGACGTGTGGACATACCCAAGGGCTTGTGCTTTTGGAACTGGCATATCTAAACTCTGTACCACATGGCGACCATGTTGTCTGAACTGATGTTGCATGTAGGATTATAGTGGTCCTCTCCCATGGGAAATGTATGTGGGGAGAAAGTTTCCGGGTATTCCTTCCATATCATTTTCAGAAATCACAACATTTGAAGCCATTTCTTTGATTCATTTGTTTGTTTGTTTATTCATGAATGTTATTGGCTTTACTATATTAAAAAATAGAACAAATGGTTCATTGTGTCCACTGTCCTGCCTCTTGAAGTAGCCAACAGGTACCTTACAAAGAATGTAAAACAAACCTAATAATTAGAGCCTGACAGGAACTTTCTCTCAGAATGACTTTCCAATGAAAAATGCAGTTGCTGCAAAATAAATTTTTTCTTGGGAAAATTTTACTAAAACTTTTGATTTCCTCAGGAAAATCTAAGGCAAATATTGGGTCAGTTTAATCCAAATCAGAATAGCTTGAACAAGTTTAATAAAACATTTCCCTCCCAGCACGTTGCCTTGTGGGAGTTGTAGTTTAGGCTCCCATTCTTTCTTGCAGGCTGGTCTCCTTGGAGGACCACATCTTTTCATAATGAATCTGAAATGAAGCATTTCAGATAAGTTCAATAAATCCAAATGAACTATTTCAATTTAAGGCCTGTTGAGATTGTTCATTCTGGTTAAAAACCTTGAAGCAAATGTGCGCAGGTTTTGATAATTTCCAAAGATGCAGCCGTGTTAGTCTAGTTCAGCAAAAAAAAGCAAGGAGTCCTATGGCACTTAAAGACTAACAGATCTTTTAGTCTTTAAGTGCCACAGGACTCTTTTGCTTTTTTTTTTTACAGGTTTTGATGTGTAGCATAGATCTGCTTGCTTCCATTAAGACTCAGTCCTTCAAGATGATGAGTACCCTGGCTATGATCTTCCAAAACTTTTAGGTGCTTAACTGTTAGCCTATGAACAGTTTAACTGAGTTCATTTGGACCACTCAAGTTTTTCAAACAAAGAATGTGCATAAGTGTTTTACTCTATTGTGCCTCAATGCTCAACATCTTCCAGCACTTAGCCCATACAACATAAAAGTGTTGGTAACAATACGAATATTGACAATCCTATTAGACATGCAGTCTGCGCCACAGGAATAAAGAATATATAGAGCAACCTGCTTTTTTAATAATAAAAATGACAGATTTTCATGGAACTTTTACTTCAAAAATATTCATATCACAATATGAGCATTTGCTCAAGCCAGGGGGCAGGGGGAGTGGAAGGGGAAGAGGCGCAGACTCTACCTGCCTCTCAGAGGCACATGACACACTACAATCCAAACTAATGAAAAGCATTTTGTGAGTGAAGAAAAGTCTATATCAAGTTGCATCACCTTAAAATGGTGTGATCAAGAGAAGTTAATGCAAAAAAAAAAAAGATGGATTGAAAGATATTTGCACTCAAGTAAAATCAACTTTAGCACATACAGTATGTCTATGGGATCGTGCAAACCTTTCTTCCCAGCCCTGTATTACAAAGTGACCCAGGTAACTTGATATTTGTGTGGCAAGAGCTTGCTGAAACTCAATATATTAAAGTTAACAATTTTTCATTTAAAATTCTACCTTTCTTAGAAACGTTAAGACTCTGACACCACAGTTGTATTAAATCTGATTTTATGGAACTGCATCTGTTCCAAAATGCCTATATAGCGCTCAGCCTAACAGCAGGGTATGGTCCATTTCCCCCAATTATGATGAAGATCTGGATAGTTTATGAAAGTTTTGGGTGTCCCCTGTGAGATCAGTGAAATAAGGATTATCAATATTAATATTTACCTTACTAAAATCTGATATTTTGATGTTTATTTGTGCAATTAATTCAATATGAAAGATTCTACATTGTATTTTTGAGAAGAATTAATATTAAGGTTATAATTGAACACTGATGTAAACAATCCATTCATGTGAAATACCTGTTATGCAACAACAGAGTTCTTAGGTTGTTTGAAGTATGAAAGCGTGAATCCTTTCAGAAAGATAAGCAAGTGTTATTGCCTCTCATTTTTACTTACATTGCTTCCTCTTCCTAGATAAGACATTGTAGTAATTTGCTGTGGCTCTGGAAATCTCTGCTGAGGAATTATATGGCCCAGTGCTTAGGTCACTTCAGTTGATCTTAGGAGCCCTCTATTCTGTCCTTGGCTCTTCTACTCCATGGCATTGGGCATGTCATTTCTCTGCTCTGTACCTTAGTTTCCCCAGATGTAAAATGGAGACAATTATATTGATTACCACTCAAATATTTTGAGATTAATGGGTGAAAAGTGTAATACAAGAGCTAGGTATATTTATTATTATTATTATTATTACATCTGCACAGACTACTGTTTTCAAATGTTGTGACTTAGGCATCCAGCTGTCTGGTCTCAGAGTGAAGATGGTGTATGATACCCTGTGGGAGCTGGAAAGAAGAGGATGGTAGAATATGGGAAGTGTGAATTTGGTAGCTAATGCCTGTTGCATTTTGAAGAAGGGTAGTCTGGAGGTTAGAACCCTTTTGGGATCAGAAAAGGGGTGTGTGAAGAGAAGGTAAATGTAAGATCAATTAAAGGAAGAAATACAGTGAAGACAGCATTACACATAGTCCTCACTAAGTAATATACCACATCTTTTAAATTATAAAGACTTACAATAGGAAAGGACAATCCAGGAAAATGATACATAAAACAAAATTCTGCTCAGAGCTTTTCTTTGTGAGTGAGAAGAATGAGTGGTAGTTCAGACGAAAGATCTTGTGGTTAAGACATAGGAATGAGAGTCAAAAGCTATGTCTACATCCGGCAAACTTGTTCTGAGTTCAAACTGACATCTAGTTCAAACTAACTGGCTTAGTTCAAACTTTTTAAGTTTGAACTAAGCATTAGACCAGGTCTTGGCTGGACTTAGTTTGAACTAACATTCAAACTAAGGTGATTAGTCCGGACTAAAGTGCTGGTACTAACTCATTCAAAGTAAGTGTTCCTTAGTTTGAACTAAGAAATTTCTTAGTTCAAATTAGGGAAAGCCTATTGCGGCCATGGGCTAAATTAGTCCAGACTAGGCCTCCTTAGTCTGGACTAATTTGCCAGTGTAGACATAGCCAAAGAGACATGACTTCTGTTTTTGACTAAGCCCACTGTTAGTGAGGGTGCAGCTGTGAATATTGTGCCCAGCCCATGCCCAGCAGGCAAGGCCTAGGAATCCTTCTAATAATGATGTCTTGTTAAATAGCTTGTGAAATATGTGGGGCCATCAAAGTCATGCATATCTTTAATACCTTGCAGCTTCCATTCTCCTGACTTATATATGGAGAGAATGTCTGAGCTACGCCCAACAAAATGGCTAACCTTTCTCTCCTTTCTCTGCCAGAGCCCCAGTGGGAATCAGATCAAGAGACTGCTCCTGGTGGCGCTTGCTCTAGTTCTTCATTAGTGAAGCATGAGGAGAGAAGGAAATCTGAAGCAGGAAGATGAAGGGAGTGTACAACAAAAGCAGGGAGAGAAGGTGTGTAATGGGAGAGTGTAAAAGGAGAGTAAGTGGAATAACTGGGAGTAGGGGGATCAGTTAAATATTTTGTCTCAACTCATGTACTTCCTGAAAGATGCCTCAATTCTGCAACCTCATTTCTTGTGTGACCTTAATCAAATTCACTTAACCTACACCTATGGCATTAGCAGAAAGGAAACTTTTCCAAATCAAAACACATTCGTTCTACGTCTTAGTAGAAACTAGGGAAGTACCTTTATGGGCCAATACCTGAAATGTTAGCATCTAGAACAAAGATTAAGAAGGAACAGAACAAGAATTTATGGAAATGGGACAAATTGTTGGGTTGAATTTTAATAACATATAAAGAAATGTGTGTATTGCAAAATCATCATATAAATAATATGAGCTGAAATGTTAGCTTTGAGAAGCTTACTGTCTGCAAAGCAGTTTCTAGGAGACTGATACCATATAAAGCCTTTTCCCTGTATTATATTAATGAACTTGACTAACACTGGTTATTTGGGCTTTTGACTGATTTTCGTAATGAATCAGTGTGGTCAAGCAATTAACTATAGAATTTATCAACAAATTGGTGAGCCAACCAGGAGTCATCTAGCCAAAACATCTGACAAACCAAGCAGTGTGGGGTTGTGACAGAACTCTTTGGCAGGGGACAATGATCAGTGAGTGGTGGGACACTTGTGCCTATTAATCTTACATACACTCATGCAGCTGGCCAGGCGAGGGTGCTACAAGTACTCAGACAATTGCTTAGTACACATAGGAGATGCCACTGTCATTTTTCATAATGAGTGTTACTATAAAAATGATTTTTTTAAAAGTAACTGATTTTATAAATATGGCATAATAAAATACTTTTGGCAAAATGCCAATACTTTAGGAATTTCTGGGCAAAAAGTCACATTTTAAGTGTATACATAGAAATTAAAGCACACTTCTTGGCTACATGCCAGACATAGAATAAAAAGAAAGGAAAAGAAGTCTTTCTCGGCAATAGCAAACTTAAAGTTATGGGGAATGAAAGAGACAGACTGGTGACTTTGGGTACGTTTGCACTTAGAATTTATTTCAAAATAAGGAGTCTTACTTCAAAATAACATTTGTCCTGTCCATGCATGCATTTTGTTATTTTGAATTAAGTGTTTCTTTATTTCAAAATAATGAACTGCTATTTTGAAATAATAAAACCTGCATTTATTTCAAAATAGCCCTTAAATAAAAATTATTATTTAGAAATCAGCCATTCTAAGATGCAGAATAGGCTTATTTTGAAATAAGGGCCCTATTCTTTTGCCAGCCTTACCCTATTTAGAATTAGAGAGTCTAATGAAGACTCTCTACTTTGAAATAATAATTTATACCTTATGTTGAATTAGAGCATCTTCCCTGGATTCCTTATTTGAAATAATAAATTTGAAGTAGTGCTAATTCAAAATAATTACTTTGAGTTAAAATTGAAGTAGTTATTTCAAAATAACTATTTTGAATTAATTTTGTTAAGTGTAGACATAGCCAATGAGATTCTCTGTAGCATAATTTGTAAAGAGTCATGTTGTTCCATCATTTGGGTGCCAGGTTGCAAGCCAGTGGGGTCATGTATTGATCTTGTTTAAACTGGGAACGGAGGACAAACATGAAAAAGGGAAAAATAAGGAACAACATGGTACTGCAGTGTATTCCCTTACTTATTTTGCATTAAACAAGAAAGTCAGAGGATTGATTTAAAAAGGAAAAAAAAAACTTTAAGTAGAACAAAATCAAAATAGAATATTGAAAAAGAAAGTGGAAGATATAAGCAATTGCAATACTTTTCTTTCATACAGTTTGCAAGAAATTAAGGAAAAACTAGGAAAATTGCTTGGGGAAATGCAGCCAGCAAGAGGGGAAAATACAGCCAACAAAGGGGCTAAAAAATCTTTAAAATACAAATGGAGTTGCCCTAAAACAGTTAACTGCAGCAAGGAAGACCACTCCTGTAATCGGTTGGAAGTGCAAACAAAAGCAACAAATGTGGGAAATATATTCAGGGCTTCAGGAACAGGTAGGAACCCTCACTGTGCTCCCAAAACACAAAATAAAAACCCAAGGTCCTGGTTCTCAATCCTCTGCTTTAACCCATTAAAACCTCTCCCTTCCCAGAGCCAATAATATAATATTTTTCCATCATATATTATTCGCTTGGCTTAGTTTGCTGAATTTGTTGCAGCTGCCTGTTCTTTAAAATAACCTCACAGAGATAATTATCTCTCTTGGCTCATGTCTCCCTTCCTTCCCACATTACTTTCTGCGCTCTTTCTGTTTTAAAAGTTAGTTATTACAGAAATCCCCATCACAGAAAAAAGATGGAGCAACTGGAACAAAAAACCCCAAAAGTCACCAAAATGCTTAAGGTAAAGACTTTAAATGTCAAGTAAACAAATAATTTTAACCCTTCAGGAACCCAACAGCTACACATTCTCTTAACTTGCTACTTCATTGAAGGTATGGTTGCCACACAACAGAAATGCTAACTCTGCTTCTAACCTACCCACCATCTGTTACATAAATCAGGGATTTTTCTTGTTTCTAAAGATTAATGTTTTAAAATAATAAAAGTAATAAGAACAGCCTTACCTTAACTAAATTAACACAATAAAGTTTTTTTATCAATTCTTATTAAAAGTTAAATAAAAACTTAAAAATGTGCCTAATTAAATGTTTCATTCTTTTGTTGTTTTTTCCTAAAATGCATTGTTTTAATAACTTTAAGTTCTTAATGCCTAATGTTGTACAGTTATAAATACCATTCTGACACCATTTACCTTTAATTATGTTTGTGATATAGGTCATGTGTGTTGTCCAATGCTGTGTGGCACTGTGAATAATTTTTGTTCTTATTTTATTGCAACAAAAGCCAATTTTACACTTATAAAAGAAATATTTTAGTAGAAGTGGTATTATTTTAATATCATGGCTGGGATATAACCATCATCATACTGTTTCCTTTTTTACAGAACTTAAAAAATGCCTCAGTTATAAATATATATATTGGTACACCTATTTTGTCTCAATAAATAATGCAATTGCAAACAAATGAGGTTTTTTTTTAATAAAAATTTTAATTAAAAAAAGTAGGGGAAAACCTACAACATTAATTCAAAAGTAACAGTGACAAAATACTATAATTTCTTTTTGTTTTTTATGAACTAGTTTGTGTCTTTGTTAATTATTAAAATGTACTTATTAAAGTGTTATTGCCAAAATATATATTATGTCTGATTATGATGCAAAATATTAAAACTGACCAATTTCAACAAGTTTCTACCTGTGATCCCTAAGTACTACCAAGTTTCATGAAAGTTTAATATCCTCAAAGTGTTTGGAAAATATGCATTTAAATTCTAAAAAGTTTGGGTAAAAATTCTGTTGTATAACCTTTTGCTAAAACAGGGTACTGGGTGAGGAAGAACAGTACACCTTCTCACAGATAACTCTATCCCTTTTAGCAGTCAAACAATATAATATGGAATATTAGCAATGTTCAGGTTAAGGAAAAAAATGTCTACATAAAAACTGAAAAATTATCCAAAACTGGTTTTCTGTGCTGAAGAATTGCAAAAAGCATAGTTTGTGTTATAAATAACTTTTCCTATTTACATTGTAAATAAACTAAGAATCTCTACATAAATTTGGATTACTGAGAACAGGAGACACATAAAACAAGCAAACAAAATTTGTTAACTAGTTGAAGCTGTGTTAAGGTGTATCCGACATGCCAGAATATATCTGCGGACTGTGGAGAAACCCCTGGGTGTTGGAAGAAGATGATAAAATACGTTATAAATAAAAGACTGGTTAACTACTCTTCCTACCATATAAGGACAACTAAATAAGCAGTCAATGATAAAGATTTCAGAAATGCCACTAGCCAGGTGAAGCCTAAATGTTGTTTAGACTGTATATTATTTAAGCAAAGTGAGCTGATGCCTATATTTGTAGTTTTAAGTGTTTCTCAGTGGAATATAACAAATGTTGTTGTTATAAAAGCAAATATGTCATTACTGTGTAATTCTTGATTAGTTATATTGATTAGCCTCTTATCAAGAACATACACAAGACTGGAGGGCTAAACAAAAAAACTATTCTGCAGTCTGGTATCTTTTAAAATAGGAGACTCCAAAACCTAGATGGAATTATTGTTTACTTTTGGGATTATATGACTTTAAAATGTCTATTTGGAGCAGAAGTAATATGAAATACATATTTATATATTTAAAAACACATTAACTGTTTTGACCACTTAAGCAGCAGAACCATCTTTAAACCTATAATTTATTATATTGAGGGCCTGGTTATTGAAAAATTTATGGTATGCCTGACTGTACTGAACCATTTAATCAAACACAAGTAAAAATTAACAAACTAATTGCAGCAAACAATGTAATAACAAGGAAAAACAGAACTGGTAAAAATTATTTGTACTGCTTTTGGGAGTTACATAGTAACTCCAACAACCAGTTGATTTGGAAACATTAAAAAAGAAAATTTGCCTGACCTTATTAGTAATAAATAGCTACCTATCTGCTTTTTCCCTCAGTTTATAACAAAAGCTGTGGGTAACTGGCAGTGTGTTAAATCATGTAGACAAATTCCATTTCATATTAGCAATAATTAGGGGTCAGAGACACCACATCCTAACTGAGGCATATGGTACTCAAAACAGTCTTGCTCTGTGACTTCTTGTTTGTACATTTCTTTTATGGCATCACTACCAATAGTGGATCATCACACAGCATTATTTGAGAAATTGATTACTATCCATTCAGTAGGTTATTTGGAAGACAGCATCTGCATCTGTGCCAACTACTGTATTACATAGTAATGCAAACTTGAAGAGCATCGCATATCATGTGTTATGCCAGGAATGTTTCTGAAATTGCGGCTCCAGTGTGTTGTTACAATGGTTGAGGCCAATGCAATGAAAGAGAGAGCTATCCTCATATGAGATGGCAACAACCAGTAATATGAATGGACAATATTGTAATGTACCAATTACAGTAAATTTATATACGAACGCCTCACCCGTAATCTCACTACTTCAGATTTCTGTTTTACTCCTCATGTATGTAGCTTAATAGGAAACACTATATTAAATGTCCATTCCAGTTTTTCAAAATGAATCTGTTATCCAGAGTAGGCCCCAATACCAGGATGAACCTAAAACTTGCTAAGCAGTTTCAGCATTCATATTACTTAAAATTTAAAACATTGCTAAACAAAGAAAACACACACTTTATTTGAATTAGCTATGGGATGTGAAAGGCAAAGAAAGCCTTGAATAACTCTCTCGATGATGAAATCTTGAAGTACTAATTTCACCTACTAGAATAAAAGTTACATTTAAGACTTTGCTTTTGTTACAAAGTGTATTAGTTTTGGCTGCTTTAGTTATGTATTGCTGTTTACAATTTGTTAAAGCACTTTAAATCACATGTATAGGCCTTCAGCACTAATTCATACATCCATTTGGTAGAGGTATTGTCTCGATTATAACAATCATCAAGATGACTAGTAGGGACCTGTTCACTAATATATAGCAGCTATATATCATTTGTATCATGTATATGCATTAAGCACCAATAACATTAAGGGCTAATATTGTAACGGTAATAAAGCCTAAATTTGCCTATACTATAAATCTGTCACTTATGCTAAGTATCCCATAACTCCTTGCATTTGCTGAAATAAACATTTGGGATAAACAGATAGAAAGCCTATCAAAATCAAAATACATTCATTCTGTATCTTAATAGAACCAAGGCAAGTACCTTAATGGACCAGTACCAGAAATGCTAATCAAAGATAAGGAAGGAACAGAACAACAGGTTACGAAACTGGGACAAACTGGTGGGTAAAGAAAAGTGTAACTTATAAAATCATCCTTGCATAAATAATACTGACCAAAATGTATAACTTTGGGGAGCACAACTTCTGCATAAGGTGAATATAACACGGCTGCACTAAATGGCTTTTCGGGGCTCGTATATAAAATCTTTATCTGTGCTGTATTAACAAATCTGATTAGCATTGGTAAAATCTCTTTAGTATATTTCAGAATAAAACTGTGGTTGAGAAATTGACTATACAATGTATCAACAAAGTACAACACATTACTATACATTAATATTGGGGGGAAAAAAGCAGATTTTTTTAACCAAAAAACTTCTTTAGTTTTAAATACTGTGCTGTGTAGTTCAGTAGGATGCATAAACATTTTAGGTTAGTCTGCCCATTGCTACGTGCACTGCAGAAATGGGACCAAATCCTATTTCCATTGAAATCAGTAGATGTTTTGCCATCAACTTCACTGAGAACAGGATTCTTCCCTCTAATTCTTAGTGAAGTGTAGAGATTCTTTTCAATGGTAATGGACCAGGATAAAATTAATTAATAATGAGTAGAAATCACTGCTGGGCTTAGTGTGGATCTCCTGCATCCTAACCATGTGCTCTCAGGAGGAAAAGAGAGACAAAGTTGTATGTTAATCGTTATTGTGTCTGATGGCAAAAGCAAAAAGAAAAGTAATGACCATATTGTATTTTGTATTGTCCTGAATTTCATTTTTTCCTTAGTACAGTCTTCCTGTGCACACCGAATACCCCATTTTCCTCACTTCTCCCTTTACTGCAAGTTGTAAGGTAAATTCAATGTTCTTTTTTAACACTATGTGAAACTGACCAAATTTTTTAGAAAAAACATAATGGATTTTACCATATAACTTTGAAAGGCTTGCTTTTCCCATGCATTCCAATGGTGATCTCCATTTCCTTTGCCCTAATCAACACCATCAGCCTAGAAAAAAATCTGCTTTGTATTTGTTTTTAAAGTTCCCACTTTTTTATATTTTTAACTTACTTTTTTTATTGTTATTTAAAGCCCAACAATCCTGAAAACCCTTTCTCATGCATGTAATCCTTATTCACATGAACTGATCCATCGTTTGAATTCTACTCTCACTTACATTGATATAAATCTGCCAAGAAAAAAATTTATTAATATCAGTGAAACTATTTCTCTGATTAAACACTTTCTGTCTGATAAAGGGTTTGCAGAATCAAGGCCTTAGTCTATGCTTAGATGCAACAATTCAGATAGCTTTGCAGTTCTCCTTTAAAACCAGCATGTTGCCTCTTCAGTCTTTTGGGACTTGGTATCTGAACTCTACTGTCCTGAAATTGAGTCCTAATTATTAGGGACCTGATCTTGCTAGGTACTGAGCCCTCAGCCTTGAGGCTGCCACCGTGGGACTATGTGATTGACAAATCTTATGTGCTGCCGCTGCGTAAGGTCTTAATCCTGTAATTCTAACTCTCAGGGGTATTCTACTAGCACAACATGTAATGATTACTCGAGTGAGTAAGGTTTGCAAGAGCAAGCATTATCCTATTTTTTTTTCTCATGAAACTCAGTTTATCTTATTGGATAATGTAGTGAAATCAAAATTGAGAAGGATGTCATTTTGCAGAACTATAGCAAGTTATTATGGTCATGGTCTCTTCTCTGACTATTTATAAATTAGCATTTTAGTAACAGGAAAAGTGAATGCCAGATTAAAACAGTTTTAGAAAGACATGGCAAAAATTATGCTCTTCAATTTCATTGTGAAATATCTCTCCTTTTCAGGGAAATGTATTTTCTGGATGGATTGCCACCTGCAGAGTACGCTATACATCTTTGTTAAATTATTTTCTGTCTCTGCAGAAATAGCAGTTTAGTTTTGTAGTATTTTTTAAATAAAATGACTGAACATTTAGCACAATTATGTTTGGCACTATAATCTTTTTTTTTCCTTTGTCGAGCCATCTTTTAACAGGGAATAAAAAATGAGACACACTGTAAGCTATTTGCATAAATGAATAATTATGATCGCCACATACTGCCAATTGTAATTAGAGATGGTAATACTGGATTTTTGGAGCTATTGCTTATACATTGCTTTCCCAAGCAAAACAGAACTTTTGTGACATTCATCCAGCTAAATTGATAGACTTTTTCTTCTTCACCAACAGCACATGCACATGATTTTTTTTTACATTTATTTATAAAATAAAGCTGAATTAGTTGTAAATAAATAACTAAATAAAAGACAGTGTAAATACTAGGCGCTTAGCAAAATTAGAGACGCATTAAAGATAATACACATTTGGGACTTGCAGATCAGTTAGCAAGTCATCTGAGTGTTAGGGGGGAAATTGGCAGCTGCTTACACTTAGCAACCAAAAATGCTGTAGGTACTGTATGCATGTGCAGATCATTTAAAGGCTCAGTTTACCTTATTTACATTCCAGCACCTTTGGGATTTGAAGAACGCTTTTTTGATTCATGAAGACTGCTAAACTAGAAGCCTGCTTGGTCTTTCCCAGTTATAATGGAGTTGCTCTGCTTTCTGTGATGTGAATGTGCTACGTTACCTCCCTTCTTCCATTAATGGCACTATGAATTCCATTTTGCTCAAAATCCCCTATTCCGTACTAGGCAAGTCATTCACTGGGGCAGCAGTAAAACTTGCCATGTGTGGAGTTCTCTGATACTTTGTGTCTACTGACATGAAAACTTGGCATGATGCTAGACTAAAAATAACAATGCTGTTTAATCAGGTGTGGAGTGCTGGCTTATTACTTTTGCCAGCAGCTTTGTTTTACTTGGATTGCATAGCCTTGTCAGAATTCAAAGCCATTGCAATATTGCTGAAGAAGCTTTCTGAGATATGTGGCTAACCATAATGCTGTATCTCCAGGGCACTGAGTGAATGGCAGCAAGCAAACTCTACTTCACAACACTCTCATTTTCCTAGGAATAAAGGACTGAATTCTGAAATCATTATTTAGTTCCCAATACTAGCTTAATCCCAGTGGGAGTTTTGCTGGAATAAAGATTGACTAAAAACAAAACAAGAGCTACAGAGTTTGGCCTCTCCATTTGAGGATCTCAAAGTACTCTTAAAATATGAATGTTTTAAGCTTCACAATAGCACTGTAAAATAAGTATCATTATCCCTGTGTTTCAGAGGGTGAGCTGCATCACAGAGAGATTGACTGCATTGTGAAAGGTGACCCAATAAATTAGCATACAGTGGTGTACCTGTGTTGGTCTTGGGGTATTAGAGAGATACGGTAGGTGAGATAATCTCTTTTATTGGACCAACTTCTCTTGTTGAGAAAGACAAGCTTTCCAGGTCCTGAAGAAGAGCTTTATGAAGCACAAAAGCTTGTATCTCTCACTAAGAGTAGTTGGTTGGGTACCAGATGTGACTCATCTACCTTGTTTCTCTAATAGTGGACACTAACAAATCCCAGAGGCTGTAAATCCCAGTCCCCTGACCTAGCCTCTACAATACAGTGGTGGAGGGGTCAGCCTTGTGCCAGTCCCTCCTCCCACCTACCCCCAGTGCTGGCGGCCCCTTTGCCAAGAGAGCCTGCAGCCGAGAACAAATTCTGCAGAGTTTCAGTTTATTGACACCCCCCCCCCCCGGGAGAAGTGCCACTCGTGTGGGCAGGGGACCGTGTGGAGGTGCCACTGAGAGCAACACCACTCTCAGCCATCAGAGCCAAAAGCAGGAACAGCACTTTCAGCAGCACCCCAGAAGGTGTCACATGCAGCTCCAAACTGGCTAGTCTGCCACTCATGGACCACATGACCATTATTTTTAAACAGATTTAGTATCTTAAGATTTTCTTATTGAGCTCCTCAAGACTTTCAGCCACTTACACTGAAGTGTGTGTAACCATTATGTCCCCTGTACTATCAATATGCACATTTTCCTCATCCTACATACCCTGACTTAGAGCTTTGGCACTCACTTTCTAATAGGAAGAGCACTGCAAGAAATGCAGTTACTGTAGGTTACAAATCTTGCTGTTTTGCCTACTGAGGAACTGATTGAAATGTGAATGTAATCTCCTCTCTTTGCCCTGAAGGAGCTTTCCTGTGTTGGTGCATCTCACAATTAGGCTACACCTTACTGAATCCTCCCCAAAGACTTCGCTAGAAACTATTTTCTTCTTCATAGGGATGAGAAAACTGCTACAGATGAAAGGGAAAATGAGCCAACAGTTGCTCAAAAGTCTTACACTGTGTTTTTGCAGGGGGTGGGAGGGGGGCTTTGGTTTTGTTTATTTTGAAGTTTGAAGATGTTGTTTGGTTGGCTGCCTCTTTTTTTATTTCTCTTGGGGGGGGGGGGGGCATCCTGGAAGTAGTGTGTATCAGAAATCTCTAAGTCTGTTTTTATACATTGTATAATTTTCATTTGTTTGCCTTAGAGCAGAGACACGTGCACAGTTTTGTATGGAGAGTTTCATGTAAACTGACACCTCCCTTCCATTCAAGAGCATTCAGTGTCCGTATGACATCCACAACAATTGTTTACACAGGAAAATAATATAAAGAGAGTATTTAATGTATTAAACTGTCTATAATGTGTGAATATTTTGTTCTTTATTTGAATCTCACTTCACTCTTTGAGCCATATTTGCTATCTCCCTCCCCCTGCATATGATTGTCTACTGCCTATCCCCCTTCTCATCTTTTTTCTGTTTGCCTGAACATTCAGACACCAAGCCCTTTACTCTCCTTAATCCCTTGGCTATACTGCAGTATATCATCATCTTCTGCTACAGTATCCTTTTTCCATATGGATCTTTCTCTAGGAGGTCCCATTCAGGCTACCTCTTAATCTTGCTGATTTTACTGTATAACATCTCGAGATACAGTCTTTCCTGTCCACCCACACTCTTAAAATGTTCATCTGGCTTCTAATCATCTTGCATCTTCATTACCTCAACATCCTCCTCTGTCTTTAAGAAATGGAAGCTGGCTCCACTCATATCCATTCTGAATGCTACTGTGAAGCTCATTTTCCTAGCTTGTTGTTTTGACCATGACACTCCTTTGCTTACCTCCACTGACTCCTCTTTTTATTGCATCACACATAACCCACTTATCTTCACTTTCAAAGGCCTATGGAGCTGAACTCCACCCTACCTTTTATCTCTCATCCACTATTGAGATATTGAGATGATGTCCCTCCTCTAATTGGCTCATGATGTCAGCTTCCATCATACTAATTTTAAATTTTCAGATATCGTCCATCTTTCTCCTGTCCTACCTCTCACAATTTGGCATAGATCCCCATAAAGACATGACCACCGATATCTACAAAACAAAAATTGGCAGCAGTTAGGCCACTTGTATGCTCAGACCACTCCTAAGCAAGATGATGATATTTCACTGTAATTCCTTGTCTCTTACATGACAATTAAATTGTAAATGTTTTGGGTAAGGCAGCATATTTTGGTTTTAGGTTTCTACAGCACTGAGTACTTTTCTGAATTTTGAGTAAGGTACACAAATCATTGAGTGCTTATCCATCCTGAAACCTTTTCACTCCTCACTTTTTGCTGCTCAATCAAAGATGTCAAAAGCATGTTATGGCACTTTGTGAGTAAATGCCACTCTGAAGCAATTAGGCTGCTATTTCCTTTTCCCCAAAACACAAATATTCCTTGTAAAATGCTTTTTGATGAGTATGGGGATGTGGGGGTGAGGGGCCTGGGGTGTGGAGTTGAAGGGCAGGTCCATACTGAGGATGGCAAATTTGTTACTGAAAGTTCGAACTTCTCAATTTGATTGAAGGGTCTCTGAAGAACTGTTCAGTGAATCAGGAACTTGAATGAGTAACTCTATCCCCTCAAGTGGAGTCATTTGAATTGTAGGGAAGGCATTTCTCTTCAACTCACCACAGTGGGCATACCATGGTAAGTAGGTGTTAAGCAGTTGAAGGGAGATATGCAAGTTATTTTAAGTAACCTTTGACTGCTGCTCAAAACCATGATATGTGTAAAGCAAGGCAAAGATATCTATATCTTGTTGCAAGAACATGATTCCATTCTATTCAGTCCTGCCTACTCTAAATAACAGACTTGAACAAACCTGTGCTGCTGGTCATTTTTTGAACTACTCTCTGGTGCTGGGAGGGAAAGGACTGGCATTTTAAGGATACTATTAAGAGAAAAACTACCTGAGCCAACGTCAAAGTAGAACTGCACCCCTATTTCTTTACAAACTTGGTGTGTTTCTTGGGGCTATATTTTTCTCTGTCACATTGATATGAACCATGATGAATTTCATTGAAGTCAGTGGAATGGCTCCTGATTTTTATGGGAGTGACATTATGTATTGCGGATTGTTAAATGGTTAAGAACATCATGCGTAGATGTCAATCCTCTTTTTCTGTGGATTAGAGTATAAACCTTCATACTCAGCAGTTACTCTATGGTTGGTTATTAACTGTAAGCTGCTGGTATTTTCTTCAGACAGTTCTATTAAAAATAACAGTGGTTAGAGTATTTTTGCAAAACATGATATTGTAAATAAGTGTAAAGATAAGGGGAAAGATAGGTAAAATAAGTTTACCGACAAACTTGGCAGTGTACCTTTAAGTAAAAGGAACCCACACTTCCCTTCCAATTTCTTACTTCTGAATAGATATACAGGTAAAGAATAATGCCTGGTACACAGGTATGTGTAGGGTTAACAATGGTATCTTCACTGATAGTTCTCTAAATTCAATTAAAAAGCCCTTGAGAAACCATGAATTCTGTGTCCTTTTTTTCTTATTATTCAGTTAGCTGTATGTTTTTGCCTGCAATAACAAAGCCATGAAAAAAGACAGCAGTCCCTTTGGTCATTTGGTATAATTCCACACCCTGAGTGTGAATACTGGCAGCTCAGCAGAATGAGCCATCTGCAAGCTATAAGCTGTGTCTGCATGAGTAGATTTTAGGCTAAAAAAGTTGTCTGACCTGGAAGCCAAACATTACTTCTTGTCTTTATTGTAGATCCCTACAACAAAAGTCACTGATTGTGCTGAGTTTTTGTCCTTCCTAAAAATACATCTCTCTTCCTCGCTCATGTTTCGCAAAGCACGTATTATTCATGGGCACACACACATAAATATGCACCCTGCATTGCAGGCCACCTCAGACATGTTGTCCTGGAGAATGCTGAATATCAGATTTTAGGATTAATCTCAGTTTTTGTTTTTAATGGGGTGGGTGTTAGTCCTGAAATGGTTGCAGATCATGGATTGTACCTTATGTGTACATGCAGTACTAAATTGTTCTTACCTTACTTAACCAAGTAGCCTCTCTGAAATGCAGGAGACTACTCAAGTGAACATTATAAGTAGGAATTTTCCAACGGTCATTTTTCCTCAGGGAAACTATCTTCCCAAAAACTGAAGTCCCACATCAAAATTAGAAAAGTTTTGGTAGCTGCCAACTTTTCCTTTTCTCTTGTTGCTGTTAGCCTGCCTTCTTGGGCTTTATCAGTTGGCTCTGATATTCAAGTCATCCTCATTCTTCTACTTCTTCCTTCCTCTATCAAAATCATTGACAAAATTCCCATTGACTTAGTTCAGAGCAGGATCCAGATAAATTAAAATGGACCCCTGAGCTCTGGCTGAACAGCTGGGAGTCACAGATACTGAAGACATATCGGCTATGTTCACATGTAAACTGCTATTGAAATAAGTTATTTCGAAATGAGTTTTTTCAAAATACAGTCATTATTTCAAAATAAGTTAATTTGAATTAAGGGAAAAGCTTAAAGCGAATAGCATGTCCAAAGACAGGACTTGCTATTTCGCTTTAGGAGAGGGGCACCATGGGAGGTGTGGCAACATGGCCCCCTCCCTGGACCATGCCCCCACCCAATAAAGGCTAAAAGGAAGGCAACCTGGGAAGGAGAAGGACAAAAGTGTTATTTGGAAATAATGGTTATTTTGAAATAACATGTCCAAATGCCATTGTTTCAAAACAACGGCTATTTCGATTTGATGCTAGGTTTTACTGTTTCAAAACAACGGCCATTATTTCAAAACAATGGGTCCCGTTGTTTTGAAATAACGGAACATCGGCTGGACATAAGAAATTTTATTTCAAAACAACGGCTGTTGTTTCAAAATAAAACTCTCGTCTGAACACAGCCATCAGGATTTGGCTTTCAATTATAAAACCTTTGAGACACGGAGACTATCTGTTTAGCTGGTTTGTAAAGTGTCATATATGCTCACAGTGCTCTATAAAAGAATAGATAATAATAATGACTGCCAGCCAAAACCAAAATAGATGGTGGAGAAAAAAAGAGTAGCCCAGTTTCTTTCTCAGACCAGGTCTTCACTGATGGTGAAATTTAGTGGCAGTCAACAGGAGTTATGCAAGCTACACAGAGGAGCTTGCATAATTCATGTTAACTTCTGAAATCCTGTTCAGAGCGTTGTCTTCACTGTGCTGCATCAACAGGAAAAGTGTTTCGACAGCACAGTGCCATGCCACTGGAGAGAATGGTATATTAAGTCGATCTCTAGATCTACTTAACGAGTCTTACCTGATTCCTAAGTCTATCTGGAAAGTGTAGCCATTGCCAACAGTGGTGAACAGTGACAGTTATATATACAGGAGGACTCCAGAAAGAACATCTTTTAAAACAAGTGTGTGTAAGTGTGTGTCTATGTGAGGTAGAGTCTGATCATCCTCACCCACATTAAATAGCTATCTACCTGGTTGGGCACCAGGCTCTAGATATTATGCCTGTCTTAAACAAAAACAACTTTGAATTCATTTCGGTTTGTTCTCCCATTAATTTCAGTGGCAGCAAAACCAGATTTTTTTTAAAAAGTTTCACAGCACTATAAACGTAAAAGTTTATTGATCATAAAATACTTCCAGTATGTCAGAAGTATGTACATTCTCATGATTTACGTATAAGAGAAAGGATTATGCAGAGCTCCAAAAGAAAATGCCCATTTTTCCATGATCAGATGCCAGCATATAGGTAGAATTTATTTGGGACTTAAACCTGATGAAGGCACACGTCAAAATCAGAAACAGCAACAGTAGTGGCTTATTGCAGGAGTGGGTGGGTAAGGTTCTGTGACCTGTATTGTGCAGGGGATCAGACTAGATCAGGATTGTCCAACCTGCATCCCAGGGCCAGACTCCATCCCGCCAAGGGCTTTCATCTGGGCCCAGGAGTGCTGCTGCAAGAGCCTGGGAACTGAGTCTGGCCAAGGCTCTTGTCGGTTTCCCACCCTGCACACAGTACAGCTACAGGGAGGCATGGCATAGCTGGAGACCAGTTGAGGAGCTGGATTCAGCCCTCTTTCAAGTGAGCAGGAGGTAGGTAAAGGAGCAGTGCCCTGAGTAGTTCAAAATCCTGGACATTCCCCCAGTTCTGCTCTCCTCCCACATCTCTAACTCCAGCACCTCTGTCCTTCCCCTGACCTTAGCAGCAAAAACTCTTCTGTGGAAATGACTACCCATGAATGCTTTTGGTACAGAGATGCCCAATGCCAAAACCTGTGGCCCCTGCAGAGCTGCCAGGTTTCTGTCTTGTCTCTGTCTGACTCTGTTCTCCTCTCCCTCTCCCTAGCACTGCTTTCCTTTCCCTGAGCAGTGCCTGGCAGGGAGTGAGGAGAGCAGAGCTGGTGGGGCCCCTGTCAGGAGGTAGCTGAGTCCTGCCACCTGGATGCTCTGCTCCCACCACCTCACCCTTCTTTCCCTCCCTTCCTCTGCCATGCTCCCCTATCCTGCCTTGCTCCCCATACTTTGCCTTGCCCCCTCACACAGGCATCCCTGCCCCCTGTGCAAGCAAAAGCAATGCCAAATATCACATTAATTATTATGTTAATGTTTATTACTAAGATGGATTTGTATGTCTGATCTATCAAAAATTTTCTCACTGGCCCCCTGACAGAGAAAAGAATTGCAATGTGGCCCCTCACCCAAAAAGGTTGGATGCCCCTGGACTAGATGATCATACTGGTCTCTTCTAACCTTAGAATCTATGGCTGTGTTCAGACAAGAGTTTTATTTCAAAACAACAGCCATTGTTTTGAAATAAAATTTCTTATGTTCGCACGACATTCCATTATTTTGAAACAGTAAAACCTTGCTTGAAATTGAAATAGCTGTTGTTTTGAAACAACGGCATTCGGACACGTTGTTTTGAAACAACACCATTGTTTCAAAAGAACTGTTTTGAAACAACATGTCCAAATGGCCTTATTTCGAAATAACAGCCGTTTTGATAGCAGGCTTTCCCTTAATTCGAATTAACATTTTCTTAATTCAAATTAACTTATTTTGAAATAAGGACTTTATTTTGAAATAACTCATTTTGAAATCACTTATTTTGAAATAACAGTTTACGTGTGAACATAGCCTATGAGTTAGTGCTCCTTGGTTAGACTATTTAAGGTCTCTGTGCTTGAAATTGCTCAAGTGTGGAGTTTAGGGCATAACTGGTTCATAACCATTCCAGAGCCTCTGCAGCAACTGGCTCAGGGCAAAAGTCTGGGGGAAACCAGGCACAAAGAAAATGTTTAACCAGCATTGGCAATCTGAGGAATACCACAAGGGAGTCTGAGGAACTTGAGATGAGCCAAAATACTTACACTTAGATGCCTATTGCTAGGCAGTTCACTCCACAGTTAGGCAGTTGAACAAGTGACTTGATTTTCTTTATAGGTACATTAGTGGGAGCAGTGGTCCTCAGCTATAAGGCCACTTTAAATATGGATTCAGCTGCCTAACTGTTTGTATTCATGTATTTGAACATTTTGGGTCTGGGAATATAAGGCCCACAAAATGATTTATAATGATGCCGAAGAAAGATGATTGTGAATTCATATGATGGGACATGGTTTATCATTTTGAATGAGGGTAGTGGTGAAGTGGGTGGCCGAGTATGCATTAATACACCTTACTTCTTAATCAGTATCCTCCAAAGCTGTGACTCTGAAATGAACAATGGGGTCATGGTAGATACGCATTTGAACTTTAGTTCCCTCTGTAACTTTTATAGCTAAGAGGGCAAATGCAATTCTTGGATGCATAAACCAGGAAATATCAAGTGGGAGTAGCAAAACAGTGTCAGTGAGATCTTTATTGCAATACTGTGTTCTGATCTTATGTCCACAATTCAAAAAGGATGTTGAAAAACCAGAACAGATCAGAAAAGCCTTACAGGAATGGTTTTCTGAAAAGCATGTCCTTTAGAGAGACTAAAGAAACTCAATTGGTTTAAGAGTTTAGAAGCTCATTTGATTATGATGTACAAATATATGCATGGGAAATAGATTCCTGACAGTAAACAGCTCTTAAGGTGAGGAGAAAAAGACATCATGAGATCCAATGGTTGGAAGCCGAAGCCAGATAAATTCCGACTAGAAAAAAAGGCAAGGACAATTAACCAGTGAAGGACACACTTTGGGTTGTGGTGGATTCTCCATCTCAAGTGGTCTTTAAGTCCAGACTGGGTAGCTTTCCGAAACAGACTTACACTGAAGTTCTGGACTTAATGCAGAATCACTGAGTGAAGTTCTTTGGCCTGTATTATGCAGGAGATCAGATTAGTTTGTCACAATGGTCCTTTCTGACCTTCAAATCTAAGAAGCTATGAATATTTGTTATGATATAGGAGCTCTCCTTTCTATCCAAGACCAGCTTTTCTTTAAATGATTTGCTCTCCCCCATCAAACAGTGCATTCTCTTTTGAGGTGTTGATGTCAGTTGTTGGAAAGGATGTCACATATCTAATCTTCAGATTCTTTCCAGAAATATGCTACTTTTTGTTTAGATGTTTGCTTTGAGAAAGTCCCAACAGACTCCAAAAACCAAACAGGAGCAGGAAGGGACTTTCCAAAACTCTGGAACTCTAGGAGTTATATATAATGTAAAAGATACACTGATGATTCAGGCGTTGCTGAAGGATTTAGGTTAAAAGGACATGGGCGAAGATAAGAAAATGACAGACTTCTAAAATATCATGTTTTTCTTTTTTCTCATTTAAGGCCTGATACTTTGATGGAGGGTTGAGCACACTTAGCACCTTCCAAGAGGCGATCAATACATCAAAGGATCAGGGCTAAAGAAGCCTGGGAATCTTTTAAGCAGTGAGTAAATGGCTCATAAACATTCCCATATGTAGTAACCTCTGCCCTATTTTCTATGTATTTCCTTCCTTTTTTTTCCTGTCTATGTTTTATAATGATTTCAAGTACTTCCTTTTAAAGCTCTGTGTGGTACTGACAGTTTATAGAATAGGGACTTTGCTCTTCCCATTCTGGTACTTATGCACCATATATTTTTGTATTTCATGTAGTTTAAATGACAAAGTAGTGGACTGTGTCTCATTGTAATACAATGGTCTGTATTCTGTTTGCCCTCATAGAATTTGGTGAATGTTTTGAGAAATTGCAACAGAGGCAAGGGCCAAATTCAAAGAATAATTCCAGCTCCAAAATGAATTTAGGTATCTAAAGCTAAGCAAGCTAAGGGCCCTATCTAGCTCCTTTTTTAGTGCTGCACAGTACCTTACCTTTTCTTCTAGATAATACATTTAGAATGCAGATTTTTAATGATCATTCTAGTACTTATATAGTGCCTGTCATCTTAATAATTAAAATATACTAAGGAGATCATTTTCAAACATGGAGGCTTGAAATGAACCCCTGAATCTTTATTCAGTTACATGTGTAGTGTCCTGATTGTCACAGGATCTGAGCACCCATAACCCTTATTGCCTATCTTCTGTACTTCAACCCCCAAATTTGAAGTTAGGCATCTCAGTTTTTAGCCACATAATTAGTGCCTTGGAGTAACAATTTCAAAAGTACTTGAGTGATTTAAGAGCCTAAATCCCATTTTCAAAAGTGACGTAAGCACTTAGTAGCCCAAGTATCATTTAAAGTCAGTAGGACGGTGGTGCCCAAGCATCTATGTTGCTTTTGAAAATGGAATATTGACTCCTAAATCAGGTCAGCACTCTAGAAAATATTACTTCTGAATTCCAGAGATGCCTGCAGCTTCCATTAATTCAGTGGGAGTTGTGGTTGCTCAGCCCTGTCAGAATCCTGGCTCTTATTTATGTTCCTAAAAACGGATTTAGGTGTTTGGCTTGATACCTCTCTTTAAAAGATTTAGGCCAAGATTAAGACCATACACTCATCATTACTAAACTAGAAAAGAAAATGAAGAAATGGGCATATAGGATACTGTATATGGATATATGAAAGTAACAAATGACATGAAATTAAATATACAGTTATTCTGCTCAGCAGCAGTCTCAGGGTAGAAGTCCAGTAAACGTCTGTTACATAGAAAATATTTAATGCCTCATGGAAAGCTGAGGGACCTGTTTTAGCACTCTTATTCATGCTGAGTAGGGCCTTACATAATGAAAAGTTCCATTGAGGCTGGTTGGACTGTTCAACAAGTGAGATAATATTCGATGTGATAAGGGTGCCAGAATCAGAACCTACGGAAGCAATCTTAAAGCAAAGGGCTTTGAGGAAACTGACATGAAGCAAAAGAGAATGTGTGATGTTCATGCATCAAGATACATCTGTTTCTAGTGAATCTGTATGTGAAATGGAGAGATTAATATACTAAAAGATGAAAGGCATGAAGTGAGTGACTGAACACATGCATCAATATACTATTGTTAATAATAATAATAATAATAATAATAATAATTATAATAATGCTTATCATTCTGACATCCTCTTCAACACCTTGATGCCTGCCAACCAAAATCAAAGAGGAGATTAATAACACCTTTGCAAAAAAATCAACTATCCCAAGAAGAATTTTGACTGAAAAGGAAAAGATGTGAGAGACTCCATGAAATCTACTAGGGACTTCATTATTGCTATTGATTTTACATGGAAACCACTCGGATACTATAGTGACAGGAGGCAGCATAAAACTCTAAAATAGCTAGCTAAATATTTAGTTCTGTTTGTGAGAATTGTATATATATCACATTCTTCCCTTTACTTTACTTACTCTAAAAGTCTAAAAAAATTGAAATGATTGTTTTCTAATCTGCATTTACACCCTGGAATGACAATGGTAATACTTTCTTGCCTCACAAAGATGTTGTAAGAATTAATATGTTAAGATATGTCTAGCTTTTTAAGTAAATATAAAGGGTCACATAAATTTTAATATTGTTCTTACATCCAACAAATATACAGAAGTGTTAAAAAAGAAGTGCGAGTTTTAGCTACAACCCTGGAGTTCAGTTATCTTCAGGAAAACAGCATAATGACCGCATTAAGTTCTGAGGTGAAAGAGAGATGCACTTGAGTCAATTGTCTACGGATTCTGCAAATGACTGGTTGGTAGTTTGGGATTTTTTCCCATTCTCAGAAGTGCAGCTAGATATGAAGCATATTTACTTGCAAAGAGCAGTGAAAGAATAGAAGCTAGGGAAAGATCCCTACCAGGATTGTCTACTGGGAAGATCTTTTAAAGTAGAAATAATAAAATAGTTAAAAGAAATAAAGGAAATGGCTGTGGATATTGTATGATGAGCAAAAATAGGTAAATTGACAAAACAAGCAGTGGCATTTAAAATTGAGGGTATGGACATCTGGTGCATGATTTTTAAAGGAATATCAGCTTGTTCCATTTTGTGCCCCCAAAGTCATGGGCACAGGTAATAGCAAATGGAAAGGAGATAATGTACTGGTAGATGTCCCTCTCTTTTTTTTTTATTTTCAGTTGCACTCATTTGTGGGTACAAGAAGGGAAAGCATGTTTTAAAAATAATGCCTCTGATGACTAGTACTTGTAAGAAAATTAGACGTGTCTCAGCTACAACTTCAAAATCTTTAAGTGTGTTTTCCTGCATGTGTGGTAGAAAGAGGGAGACAGACAGACACTGAGTCAGACACCATAAAATTCCAACACAATTAAGAAAGAACAGGAGTGGCATAGCACAGAAGAAAGCAAAATCAACTGCGTGTATAGAAATGGGGCAATATCAGGTTATCATATTGTAGTTAAGCCAGCTGCAGCTGCTGCCAACAAAACCAAACCTAGTTTGCTCCTTGGCTGAAAACTTAAATATCAGCACCCTTTAATTACGCATAAAAAGATATATAAAACAAGCAGCTTTTAAAGTACTGCTATTAATTGTACCAAATGTTAGTGAAAGATTGAACTATTCAGAGTTATAGTTCTCGGGGAGGGGGTTGATTAAGGAAAATAAAGATAATTTGATGCAAATATCTCATTTCAAATGGCCTTCACAGTTGCCTAATCCAAGAAACATGGATATATTTTATGTGCCAGATCTGTAGAATATGTATGTAGTTGCTAGTTCCTTAGCAACCTTCTGGGATATGCCTGCATCTATTCCCATAAGCATTGCATATCAGGAACCATCTCCAGTGAGATTTCCAGGGATCAGTGGATTTCATTTTACTAATAATACCTTCCATGTGCAAAGCTACAGTTAATCATTTTATTTACTAAGAGCATCAATACTTTGTGTGTTTGTGTGTGTGTATCAGTAGGAAAATAACATGTAAACCTATTGGGTATGTCTACATTTGCAAGTTAGTTCAAATTAAGGAGGCTTAATTCAAATTAATTCGAACTAAGGAAAGCTTAGTTTGAATTAGTAAGACCTGCTGGTTAGTTCGAACTAAGCCCTTAGTTCGATCCCTTAGTTTGAACTAAGGATAGTGTAGACTAGAATTAACCCTTAGTTTGAACTTAATACATTCAGATTAAGGGTAGTTAGTTTGAATTAGCAAAGTGGACTATTTTGACTTAACAATAAGTCAAGTTAGTCCACTTTGCTAATTCAAACTAATAAATTTGAGTTTAGTTCAAACTAAACTCAAACTTATTAGTTCGAATTAACAAATTCAAACTAACTTTTCCTAGTGTAGATATAGCCACTGAGATCTTCCTATACAAATTAAAAGGCCATAAGACAATGATATTGGCCTTATTTTTTTTAACAATTGGAAAATCATATTCAGTCAGAGCCACAATGCAGCCATTGTCTTATTCTTCCACATACTAATTTTGCACACCAAAAATGGTAACTAAAGTTAGCATGTTCCGAAGGGATGTCCATGTTAGTCTAGTACAGCAAAACAAACAAGGAATCCTGTGGTACTTTCAAAGACTAACAGATTTATTTATCACATGAGCTTTCATGAGACAAAATCCCACTTTGTCAGATGCTTTGAAAATGCAGAACTACCCCATTTTCAAAAGTGGGATTTTCTCCCACAAAAGCTCATGTGATAAATAAATTCATTAGTCTTTAAAAGTGCCATAGGACTCCTTGTTTGTTTTGTTAATGTTAGCATGATTTTCATGAAAGTAAGATTCTAAAACAACCCTGTTACCAAGTAGCAGTCATGTGAAGCTTTATTTTCTCAAAAAGGAACATCTCCTCTTTTTAATTATCACTACTCACTGTTGTATGCTTGCCTTGATTTATTATTATGATTTAATTCATGGATTATTTGAGTCAGAACAGCAGTTTAGTGTATTACCTTCAGTAAGGGACAGTGAAAGAGAGCCTTCATTTCTGAGTAGCCTTTACTCAGCTGTGTAGTCCCGCTGAAATTAATTGGTCAGTAAGTGCTACTTGTTTGAGTAAAGGGTTCCAGGATTGGGACTGTGACCCAATTTATCAATAGAACTGTTGCACTCAGAGATGGCATCAGTGAGTATATTGGTGTAATGTTTTCAGGTAACAACTTCACAAATTGCTCAGCTGGAAGGGTAACAATAGAATCTAGTGAAAGTCATCTGAACACTGGTGTCATGTCCATGGCAACTAACCAAGTGGCCTATGAATCTATGTGGACTAAGAATCCCCACTTGACTTATGAATCCAATTTGATCTTTAATTGTCTCCTGTACTTATGCTTCATCAATTGGGCTCCTTTTTTGAGTGCATATCTGTATTGCTTTCTGATATACGCTATACAATTACAGGGCTAATTCCTTATTTGGTATGGATTGGTATGTTCCACTGAAGTCACTGGAGCTGAACTAATTTAGTTTAGCTGAGGATCTGGCCCATCAATGATAATTAACAGAGTTTGAAATCCTGGCTCAACTGAATTCACTGGAAGTTTTATCATTGACTTCTTTGGAGTAAGAACTTCACCCAGAATATTTTTAAAAAGGGGCAGAGAGAAATATGTCATTATCAGTACATCCTATCCTATGTTGCAAGCTAATGACAGGTTAATCATTCTGACAACCTATCTAAATTGGCACAGAAGGAATTTATCACAAAAATGCATGAAGAGTCATTGTAAAGAGTTGTGTTTATTTACAGCAATTTGGTAGATAAGAAAGAAAAGAAGCTTGTTTCAATCTATGGAAGACAGTCATCTGTTTTCATTTAAAACTCATCTTTGTATTTGAAAATGTCTGCACTCAGGTTCTATCAATGATGCTCAAATAACAAATGAAAGAAAAGGAAAACAAAGATTTTATAAAAGGGGCAGAAACAGAAGGAAAAGTTTAACTTTGTCAGATGACACAATGATTGCCACCTATCAATAGCTGCATGGGGAACAAATATTTAATAAATGAGCTCTTCAATCTAGAAAGGCTTAATGAAATCGAATAGCTAGAAGTTAAAACTGGAAATACTGAGTAAATTTTTAAAGTGCAAGTAATTAGATGTTGGAATAATTTTCTAAGGGTAGTGGTGGATTTTCCATCACTGACCATTTTTAAATAAAGATT
Source organism: Podocnemis expansa (assembly GCA_007922195.1). Lineage (NCBI taxonomy): Eukaryota > Metazoa > Chordata > Testudines > Podocnemididae > Podocnemis > Podocnemis expansa. Next base: position 3,491,888 of record ML682060.1, on the reverse strand, counting down.
GGATGTTTTTCTAAAAAATCTGGTCTAGGAATTATTTTGGAGACATTCTATGTCCTGTCCTATACAGAACGTCAAACTAAATGATTGCAAGTGTCACTTCTGGTCTTGAAATTAATGAATCTGTGAGCTGTCCTTTCACATATTTGGATAACCAGAATTAACTGTATTCTTGCCCTACTCTCTTACAAAGCAAATAGCATGACTAAAATCTTTTTATTTGTTAAATGAATCTACCATCTTATTATATAATTAAACAGATTTTTACTCAGAGAAATACACTGATGTAAGGTCAATTGAGAATAAATATAAAACTAAATAAATTTAGCAATCTGTATAAAAGACATCAGAGGGTTTTAAATGTTAATTCCCTTATCACAACAAATAGTATACAACGTATACCCTCAAATACTGCTAACTATAGTCAGAAAGTAATACAGTAGATTTTTAATTATTTTTTGTTACTGGTAGTACCAACGATGTGCTAGATCAGGAGTGTCCAACCTTTTTGGGTGAGGGGCCACATTGCAATTCTTTTCTCAGTTGGGAGGCCAGTGAGAAAATTTTTGACAGATAAGACATACAAATTGATCGTATTAATAAACTTTAATAAGATAATGATTAATGTGCTATTTGGCATTGCTTTTGCTTGCACTGTGTACAGAGGACAAGGAGGGGCAGGGATGCCTGTGTGAGGAAGCAAGGCAGAGCGTGGGGAGAAACTGACAAGGGCCCCAGCCAGTCCCAGCTCCCAGGCTCTTGTAGGAGCACTTACGGGCTGGATGTAAGCCCTTGGTGGGCCAGAGTCTGGCCCCTGGGGCTCAGGTTCGTTGAGCCTTTGCTAGGTGCTATCCAAAAATGAAGGAAAGCATAGCTGCAGTTCTAAAGGGCTAATTTTATCAAAAGCAAAGAAGCAGCAAATACTTCAAAAAGTGAGATCCGACCACCAAAGAACATATTTGAACTATTTTATGGTGGGGTTTTTTGGTGTTTAAATCCATGGTTTGGGTTCAACTCATAATAGCAGTAGGGATCAGACACAAATTTTAGCTCTGGATCGCAATCCAAACATCATTAGAGTTCAGAATTTTGGGGCCATCTCTAATAGTAAGTATTCAGAGTGTAATATATGCTTGTTTATTTTGTAGCAGAGTATTCTTTTGATTTGTCAACATTTTAACAAAGAGATACCCAATGTTTCATTTTAATAGTGTTGCCAGTACTTTTTTTCTGGGACACCTCTGTTTCTTTAGGCTATGTCCACATGATGCTTTTAAATCGAAACAACAACCGTTGTTTCAATTTAAAAGTTGTCATGTCCGAACAACTTTTCGTTATTTCAAAATAGTAAAACCTATGCTGAAATCTAAATAGCTGTAATTTTGAAATGGTTGTTTCAAAATAACACCATTCAGAAGTGTTATTTCAGAATAACCATTATTTCGATTTAACACTTTTGCCCTTCTCCTTCCCAGGGTGCTTTCCTTTTTCAAATTAACTTATTTCAAAATAAGAGTCTACGTGTGGACATAGCCTTACAGTTTAATTATTCAATTTGGGCACTGCGCGTAATAAGGCTTATTACAGAACCAATAGTTCCAGCTGTTCAGGAAGTGCATCTTACGTACTGCCCTCACTTTGTGCATCCTGCTTTCCAGATTGGTAGGAAAGAGAATGAGGCTACACCACTTCCCCTCTCTGAACATTTTGTGGTACTGTACATCTTCAGGGCCTAGAAAGCGAATACATAATGGGAACTTTGATTGTACCAGTCCTTAATGGCTTGCATAATAATAACAACATTCATGCCTATCTCTCTCATATTTAGATCTCAAAACACTCTGTGTTGATTAGTGATTTCTTTTGAAGTTGGATGGCTTGCAAGCTTGATTCTTCCTTCTAAGCTACTATTGTAACTATATTGACATACCTGTTTTACAGCTGGGGAAACTCAACTCTGGGAGTTGAAGTGGGTCCTTCAAGCCTAGAATTAGAGCATCATAAAAGATTAAGATTAGAGAGAACCTCAAGAGGTCATCTAGTCCAATCGCCTTCTGAAAATATGACCAATCCCAACTAAATCATCATAGCCAGGGCTTTTTGAAGCTGCACTTTAAAAACTTCTAAGGATGGAAATTACACCACCTCCCTAGACAACCAATTCTAGTGGTTCTTCACACTCATAGTGAAGAAAAAGGTTTTCCTAATATCCAACCTAGACCTCCCCAACTGTAACTTGAGACATTGCTCTTTGGCCTATCATCTACTACCACTGGGAACAGCCTTGCTCCTTCAACCCCCCCTTCGTGTACTTACAGGTTATGTAGGAACCCTGTACTTGAGGGGCCCCTGAATTAACTGGGAGTTTTACAGTTGAAAATATTCTGTGTGCTCCAAGTTCTGCCGGGGAGACTATAACTCCCGTGATGCCTTGGGAAAACAGAGGGAGATGCTTCCTCCCTGATGGAGCACTAAACCAGCATGGTGGACTCTGTTTTGAGAGTGAGAGCATGGCCCATGTTGGAAGGTGCTGCCAGCTGCTGCTGGGAGTCCTGATTCTGAGAGCCTGCTGGAATTTTGTTCAAGCAGGGAGTTTGAGAGGTTGGTGGCATTGTTTAAGGCAGAGTAGAGACTGAGCCTGGAGTGACTGAGGTGGGCATGTGAGGAAGGTGGTGTGAGTGCACGTTCTTCTTGTTTTGGAGCAGGTTTTGCCAAGGAAGATGTGCAGCAGAGAGACTGTGGAAGAGTGTGATATTCTCTTTCAGCTGGGGCCAAGACTGCTAATAGTTGGTTGGGCCAACTCTAAGTCTTGGGCTTTAAACCTTGGTTGAACTGCAATACTGAAGCAAAAGAACACTATCTTGTCTCCTTCAGATCTTCAAGTGCACCCAGGCAAGCAAGGAGTTAAAGCTCTAAACTCCAGGAAAGTGTACATGCTGGAGATAAGGTCAATAGTGGCAGTGTAAATGTCAGTTAGACAAGTTTCCTTTATTGCTAAAAACTATATTTGTTAACTGATTTATTCAACTCCTCCTGTGGATTTAAACTAGTGATACTTAATTTCAGCCTGTTATGCCCTATTTTTTAAATTTGTTAAACAAAAGTGTGTTACCTATAATTTAAGCATATTGAATGCATAATACGCATAATTGGTATTTTTGAATTAGACTCATGCCACAGATTATTATTGTGCTTAGCCTGAGTTTGTTCCCAGATTTTCCCAAGGCAAGCAATTGAACGTCTCCAAGGTTCAGCCTGGTGGAGGCACTGTCAGCTTTAAACTCCTGTAGTGGAACGGGACTGCATCAGCATGGTGGATCGAGGATTCCACCCTATCCAACATCAGCACTGGGATGCTCAGGATCCCTTTGTCATATTAGATACTTAATTAGATGCGGGGGCAGGGGTAGATCCTATGTAAAATGTACAGTGGGACTCTCACCCGCCCCCGAAAAGGTTATAGATTATACTGAGCTTGTTTAGTGCCAGTCCATGGGGTCCTGGTCCATGCCTGGGGCTGGTAGGTAATACTACAGTGCAAACAATATATCACAAAAATAAATGTTTCCCACATTACTTTATATGGAATTCAAGTCATTTTAAAATGTGAAAGGATCAATAGAGGATCCTCCCAAAAGGCAAATTCATAACAGTCAGTGTTGTTATATTATGAACAGCAGGGTACCAAACAAAAGAATCATCCAAAACAAACAAGGAGTCCTGTGGCACCTAGTGACTGACAAATTTATTTATCGCATGAGCTTTCGTGGGAGAATATCCCACTAACACGGCTACCCCTTTGGAACTAGGAGTCATCCAATTATCCATTCAAACAATCCTTAGCAAAAACAGACATGCACATAAGTGATCAAAAGGATCAAAGTCTAGTCAAAATTGTGGTAGCTGATGCTAACAGTTTGTGTTGTTTTGATTATAGAGCTACTTCAGACCATATTTTTGCATTTTTCACATTGTTGCAAGCAGACAAAAGATCCTGTTGCCGAGCTACAATTTGCTGTCATATCACTGGAAATCACTGCATCTGATGGTCATCTTGTGGTTTTGTGGAATGGCAGTTCCTGGAAAGGAGGTTTAAATTAAGTGGAAACCTCCCAACTCACTCACACAGAATTCAACCACATTGTTGCAATGTTTTACCAAGGGAATCAATCTGTGATTGATAACCCAGGATTGCCCTGAATGAGTTTAATCATTTGCTTCTTAAACTACCACCGAATGCTTTGGCAAATAGAAAAAGCATGCACTGGTGCCAAATCTGTAATTACTTTACTAACAGTGATGACATACATGCCCATTCTGCAAGATCCCATTTTGTTGCTTCTGTTGTTGGCTACATACCACTCAAATAATAGAAGCCTCATTCCTACATCTGTCTTTCAGCAAGATTAGCTTTAACCTAGGCTTTGAGCAGGTTTTAAAGAGAACTTCTTATAATAAGGCAACAGAGGAGGAGAAATACTCATGGAACACATACTTTGTATACATTGTAGAAGAAGAATGATATGTACTGTTTAAGTGAGGATAATGAAGTCCCAGTTCCTGCTGTGGGCCAGACCCCTGCATGTTCAGGAAACTCTTTGGAGGATTAAGACCAAAATTTGTGACTAATGAATGAAGGGTTGATGCAAACTCTTGCTAAAGTAGTAGTAACTGAGGATCACATCTGACCCTCAAACCAAAATTGTTCCAAGAGTTAAAATAAGGTATGGGGTCAACCTCCACTCTCAGTCAAAACTTTTTGAGATTTTAAAACTTTCAGTATTCCATTTGCCCAACCTCAACCCAGGGATTTGAACTTGGATCTCTACATGACTGCCTTGACTCACATGTGGTTAGCTTTTCTTTGTTGGGAGGAGGGCTTCTCAGCTGAGTACTTGGAGCAGTGATTCTCAACCACTGCATTGGGACACATTACTGTCACACCAGAGAATGGTAAGTGTGTCACAGAGAGCTGGCAAGATGGCTGGGTTTGGCCTGGGGACTTGTGCTGGTGTATCCTGTGGGGTCACAATATGCCACCAATTGTGTCACGACCTGCAAAAGGTTGAGAACCACTGGCCTAGAGCATCAGGCTATTAGCCTCTCTCTCCCTCTCTGCTTGTTTTTATGCATGCATTTGCACACATGTGCATATACATACACATAATTAGGTTAGATAACACATTCAGTCTCATACAATAGAAGATGCAGGTGGCTACTGATACCATATGTGCATCATTTAGCATTACGTGTGTATTTTCTTAAGGTAGTTCCTTGCCTGCTTTATTTTGTAAAAGAAACATATTTTTAAAATGACCAAGCAGGGAATAAATGGTTTCATTTTGTTGTTTGGAAAGATTTTTTTTTTTCTCCTTGTGCCACAGCAGCTGCCTGCCATGTTATTGTTTTCTGTTGCTGGCAGGCTTTTTGGATGTGTGCCACATATTTAGAGTAGGGAGTCATATGATTGATATTTGAATGGTAGATGATGGAACTGGGCGTGGTTACATTCATCAACACCAGGTGAGTTATAGTAACAAACAGATTCCAATTCACTTGGAGTACTTAATTCAATAAGAAGTTAATTATAATGGGAAAAAATCAAAACAACCCTTGCATCAACTAATGGCCATTGCTTAATGAAATGGAAACAAAAACAATTTTAAAAATACCACTAGGATATGTACTAAAATATTTACTTAATTTATATACAATACTATCTGCATGCCCTTCTGGTTTTGCTTTATTAATTTGCTACACTGTGTTTTTGGACACAATGTAAAATAGAACATTTCCAAAAGTTTTGTCATTTCGATGTGCTTAACTTAAAAAAAGCCATTTAATTGACAGTCTATATATTGGACAAACTACTTTTTCTTAACAAAAAGAAATTTTGGGTGTGAAAAACAATTCAGTGCCACCAAAATCATATCAAGTGCATTGAAATTAAAAATGCTACTCTGCTACTCACTGCAGGCTAGCTACATGCTCTTAAATATCAATGGTCCAATTTCCAAAACTGCTTTTGAATACCCAATTTGAACCACCCAAAGAGGTTCCCAATTTTCTTAAACTGTGTGAACGTTGAGGCTGCCATAAACAGCCGTCACTTTTGAAAATGTAGCCCAAAGCTGCTTTTCTGTTCTTCAGCATCTAGTATTTTTGATCTAACATTTCAAATATTTAACAAATATAACAAATTGTTTCTCAGGTTGGAAATTTCACTACCAGAAAAATTATTTCACAGTCATGTGGCGTCAGACTGGTAGGCTGAGATAGCCGCACATACAACACATGTTGCTTTTACTTCCCCTTTAGCACTTCAGGATGGCTGGATGCTTTCACTCCAATGTCTTTCCATTTGCTGTGTTATGCTGGTTTCTCACTATTAAGCAGAAGGTCTCCCAACTCATAGCTATTGCATTTCGGTGTGACTGAGCTTTCACCGACATTTGTGGGAACTGAGTTTTCTCAACACCTCTAAGAAAGCATCTTGCAGGATTGGGCCCTGGCTTTAGCACTTAAACTTTACTGTCCACATATGCTGACAGTAAGACGGTGAATAATTATTTTTTTTAGTTTGGTGGTCACACCAAAAAAGGCAGGTCGACTTCAGGAGGGCCTGAATTTCACCCCTTGCATCTGAGGGTTTTTGTGCCTGGAGAGTTCAAGAGATAATCAGTGAAAAATAGTGAGTGTGAATTTAAAGTGCAATAGCTATTCTACATTAGTTATTCCAGGCTTTTGCCTCATTTAGACAAGCCCTAAAGAGCTATGAATGCAGAAAGAGAGGTTCACCCTACAAGATGGCAACTTATACACTCATTGGGAGGTAAATAAGTATTGATGATGTTGTTAGCACGTCTATAGTGATGCTGCTCTGATCCATGTAGATACTGAAGCATGCTGACATTATGATTCATACCCTTTATCAATCTATGCATTATCTTGTCTCACTTGTCAACTAAAATGACCGTTTATGGAAAAAGTACAAGCCGATGCTTATATATGCATTAGAGGCTTTTTTTAAAAAAGTTGTGGCATAGAAGTAATATTATATTATATAGCAACTGGGTGCAATCGTGACTGTTCTGGCTACTGCTTTCATTCAGTCTTGCTCTTTTCCTCAAATTTGTGGCTCCCTACAGAAAACTGTCAGAAAAATTCCCACAGTGATCATTACACCTTGATATATTTTCCATAGGAGTTTTATTTTCCAGCATTCATACTTCACTTTACTGACTAATTTCTAAATAACATAATGGTGCAAAGTCTGACAACATTTTAATTAAAATTTGTTTCAAGTGTCTTAGTTACATCCCACAACTTCCTTTTTTTTGTTGTTTTTTGTTTTTTGCCTTGAATTAGAATGTTATCTTCATAATTATAGGTAGGTCCATAACATTGTTTATTATTAATGTTATTCAGTGCCCAGGCAGGCCCTGCTCTGTGGATAAATCATGGTTGTGTAGTGAATGAGGCTGTTGTCTCTAGAAGTGGTTTTTAACCAGTAGGGTATGCAGAAGACTTCCAGGGGGTATGTCAACTCATCTGGATCAGTATTTCTCAACTTTGGGTCACAACGCTCTCTGGGGTCATGGTATGGGTTTGGGGGAATTCCAAGTAATGGAGTGATGGTGGCATGCAGGTGTTAGCAGGTGGCAAGCAGGGTAAGTACCTGGACCCCTGCCACAGGCAGCCCTGCAACCCTAAGTTTCATGCTTTAGCCCTGGGAGGCTGGGCTCTGGCCAGTAGTCTGGAAAGACTGAGACACTGGTCTGTAGGGTCCTGGCTTCATTTTTTGCAGACATTGGAAGGTATGAAGTGAATGAGGATGGGACTGGAGGCAGAGAAAAGATGACCTTATGATTAAGTCAATTAAGTTCTTCCCTGGAGTATTGGATTCTATCTGCTTCTGCAACAGATTTCCTATACTACTCAAATTGTTTGATCCCAACTTTTCAGAGGTGGTCACTAATGGCATGTTCCATGTTTTCTGGCTCCGTGACTGGGGTCTGATTTGCAGAAATGCTGAGTATTCATGGCTATAACTGAAATCAGTTACAGCTACGCTCTGTTCAGAACACAGTTTTATGTATTGCTGAGTATTTCGAAAAAACGAGGTGCAAGGTTTCTCAAATTGAGCACCTAAAATTAGTGGATACTTTCAATATTATCTGGAAAGTTAGGGAAATAATGCCCTCTCATCTCACAAGGTGCTATAAAAATAGGTGTATTAATAAACAAGGACTCGTGTGGCACTTTTAAAGACTAATAAATTTATTTATCATGTGAGCTTTCATGGGAGAGATTCCACTTCATCAGATGCTTGAAAATGAAAAAAAAATGTATGAGAAGGAGGGATAAATGCAGTGAAGTAAGTGTAATCATAGGATCAGTTCAGATTACTCCAGCAAATCAAACAGGTTGTATTGATTCAAACTGAGGGAACAACAGACAGGGAGGTGGTTGATACCATTAACTCAGGTTTGAATAGATACATTCCTTGGTTTTCTCATTATAAACAGTGATTGTCACTTCCCTCAGCCTGCCTATGTGTTATTCCACTCAGTTTCAATCAATGCAGCCTAGGTATGTCAACACTTAGAAGTTTAGTGCAAATTAACTGAATTCAAACTAATCAATTCGAACTAATAATGACTAGTTTGAATTAAGTTAATTTGAATTAACATGGCCACCCTAGAAACCCAAATTCAAACTAGCATGTCCATGCACAGGACTTGCTAGTTTGAATTAGGTAGGAGGCGCTATTGCATAGGGAAAATCAAGTTGTGGCTAATTTGAACTAACAGTTCAAATTAAACACATCTACGCTGGGTTAATTCAAACTAATGAGTTCAAATTAAATGTCACTTCAAAGGTAAACCAGGTTTTGTAACTTTGAAGTTAGCTTTCATCAATTCAAACTAAGGCATTCCTTAGTTTAAATTAATGAAAGCCAGTGTGTCCCTGCATTTATTTAATTCAAATTGACCCTCATCAGTTCAAATTAATTTGTAAGTGTAGACATACCCCCTGTTTGATTTGCTGAAATAATCTGATCTGATCCTTTGATTACACTTCTTCACTGTATGTATCCCTCCTTCCTATAATTTTCTTCCATTTTCAAGTGTCTGATGAAGTGACATCTCTCCCATGAAAACTCATTCAATAATTAAATTTGCTAGTCTTTAAAAGTGCCACAAGACTCCTTGAGTATGTCTACACTGGAGGCTTAAGTTGATTCAACCTGGGTTACGTTGACTTAAATTACTCCAGGGCTATATTTAGAATTTACTCAGTCGACTTAAGTATTTGCTTAAGTTGACTTAATAACTCCTGCCCTGGAAGTCAACATAAGCTTTTAAAATCTCCTTTACAGGACAGGAAGGGTCAAGCTCCACCCCACCCCGGGTCCCATTCAGGTTTCAGGGCCCAATCCAGCTCTGGGGGGCCTGATCCAGCCCCAGCTGTCACTGTCAAGTGGCTGGGAGCCTGATCTGACTCTCAGCCCCTTGCCGCAGGCAGCAGGGGCTAGACCTGGCTCCTGCCACTGGCAGCAAGGGGTGGGAACCCAGTGTAGCTCCCGGCCCCTTGCCACAGATGGTGGGAGCTGGGAGCTGAGATCTGGAGTAACCTATGAAATTGATGAGACTGCCGAGTAGCTTGCCACTGCTGGCAAGCCACTGGGGGCCTGAGCCAGCCCCAAGCCATGGGGCCGGCTCTGGCTCCAACTCCGCAACACTTGCTGGTGGTGGCAGGACCTGGCCCCCAGCCCTCTACCATTTGTGGCAAGGGGCTCAGAGCCAGTTTAGGCTCTATGCCCTATGCTGCAGGCAGCTGCAGCCAGTCCCAAATCCCTGCTGCCTGCAGCAAGGGGCTGGGAGTCAGATCTGGCTCTAGCTCATTGCCACTGGCAGCAGGAACTGGCTCCCAGCCCCCATTGCTTGTGGCAGGAGCCAGTTCTGAGCCCCTGCCACCTGCAGCAGGCAGGTCAGTGTCAGATCTGGCATGGTGCCACTAGTCTCAAGTGGCTGGGGCCAGCTCTGCACACCTTGCTCTTTGTGGCAAGGGGCTCAGGGCTGGGTCTGGCTCCCAGCCGCCTGCTGACAGTGGCAGCAGCTCAATCAGGTCCCCTAGACTGGATTACGGTCCTGGATCTGGGTCATGGTGGGGTGGGGCAGGCGGCAGGACCCGAGCCCAAGCATGGGATATGTCTACTACTGTAGTGTAGTGTCTACTACTGTAGACATACCCCTAAGTTGACTTCACAAGGTCAACGTCAAGTCAATTTAAAGTCAGTGTTGTGAAATCGACTTAAAATAGTGCTCCAGTGTAGACATAGCCCTTGTGTGTTGTGCTGAACTAGAGCAGTGGTCTCCAACTAGTCAACTGGAGGCTTGAACAGTCACTCATAACGTTAAGCATCTGAAAGGCAGTTGCTGGTAAAACTGTGAGCATTGCACCATCTGCTGGTGAATGGTTGGAGACTACTGAACTAGACTAACACAGCTACCTCTTTGGAACTTGTACTAACATTTGTGAAGCACTCCAGTGTTATCATGATGACAGCCATAGAAAAGCCTATGTGGAAAATAGCAATTCCGTCTTCAGAGCAGGGCTTGAAGAGTGTGCAATAAGTAAGGCTACACACTGAACAATGAGGAGAAAACAAAATGCCGAAGAGCTGCTCATTCAGTAAGCACTGACCATCCTGTGTGCTGAATGGGGCAGTGTCCTGTGGAAAAAATAGCCTGTTGTAATGTAATTGAGCGCTGTTTCATAATGTGTATTCATGAGGGAGAAAGGGCACATTAAGGTTATATGGGCAATTTTAACTGCAGGATTTCTTAACTTTTGAATGTTTGACTGTATTACCTTAATATTCTTTTAACATGTGTCCATCTGTGTGTGTGCAAAATGGATATGTAAGTTCCCATTACCACAGCTAAGGCTTCTTATTTCTGTTTGCCTCATCTGCAGAGCTTCCATCACTGTCAATGAGAAATGTACTCATGGGTCAAGGAGAAAATATGCCCCTTTCCTGTTTGGTTTAAAATAAAATAAAAAGGAATGAAATCATACTATGGTTCTGCATTTTTAATATGGCTAAAACAGGTATGAGAAACACCCACTGAAGTCCAAGAATAGTACCATTAGACATTTGATGTGAGCCATTATATTTATTTTATTATCAATAATCATCTGAATTACCGTAGCTCCTAGAGGCATCAACCAAGACTTGGTCCCCATGAGGCGGGCGCTGTACAGATATTCACTAAAGGCTAATCCACACCCTAAAGAGCCTGAACTCTAAATAACACAGTCTCTGAGTCCCATTGTCACAGGTTCTTATGTGCCTGCAGGGGGACAAGTGCTCAACCAGCTATCAAAACTACAGATCCTGAACTTGGAGCACAAAGAGTGCTAACTCAATGTGCCCCTAGCTGGATGGTGCTTCAAAGGCAACAGGGAGGTGGTGGGGCTGTAGCCCTATCCGCTTCACCCTGAACCACAGCTAATGCTCACTGTATTGTGGGGAGCAGGCTAAAAAATTAGTACCATGTATGTAATTCTGAGGCTCACTCTCTCGGCGTGTCCTGTGTCTAGTGCTACTGTTCTTGGATGAGTTCATGAAGTATTCAACTCATTGCAAAATTTGCAGTCTGAAGCTGCCCTCCACTGTCTTACTGGGTGTATGATCCTTTCTTTCTTTCTTTCCTTTTTATTTATTTTTTTTTAACAGCTTTCCCAAGAGATCCTATCTGGTGTTCGTGAAACTTTGACCACAATGCATTTATTTATGCTCAAATGCTTTTCACAGAATGCTGTTTCTGTTTCTACAGCTCTAAATTATTATCCACACTGAATTTATGCACAGACATTTAAAGAAGGAGCCCTCGACATAATGCATTTTTTAACCATGTGAAATATATTAAGAATGGTACTTAAAGAAAGAAAAGAAACATGATTTTGGCTTGCATTAGTTCCATCTTTGCAGTATGTAGATAAGTACCATACCTTGGACAGCATAACTACATTGGGTTTGCCTCAAAGCTAATAGCCAGCCAGCTCAATATGGGACAGCCATAACTGGTATCTTGCATAAGAGGTGCTGTTCTAACAGTAGCTTCACATGCTGTACAGTAAGTACCTCCTTGCACATTGCTCATAACACACTATGTGAATTAACAGGGGAGGTAGAATGTGTGCTGAGCAACACCGTGCTGGGATCGTAACAACTGAGGAATGTCTCCAGCTATAATCCACATGATTCATAAAGGGAATGTGAATAATATTTGCCCCTTTCTCACTCTGCACCCAAGACTTCCTCAGCATTAAAGCACAAAGTTTTCGATTCTTTCTGGACACACATTCTGTCTGTATTATGGGAGCAGCCAAAAACAGAATATAGTCCAAAGCCAGTTGAGAAAATGTTAAGAAAACAAAGACTTCTCAGCATGTCATAACAATAACGTTAATGAAAAAGGATGTGGTTACCTCTCAAACAGAAGACTATTGTTAAATGCAAACCAGCCGGTAATCAGGTGCAGGGGAGGAGGGACAACAGACTACTTTGTTTAGCTAAAAATAACCAGACAGGGGTTTTCTTTCCTACCATTCAGAATAAAACAATGTGGTTGCATGAACTGAAAAACGAAACATTGTACTGATGAATGGATGATACTTTACAAGACACTGCTTTGCAGGGTGTCAGGTCAGCATGTCATTGTAATGATGTCTTTCCCCAGAGGCATTCTTCTGCTTACACAGTACACAGTCAAACAAAATGTCTCTTAGGTCACTAAGAGAGGCATGCACAGCCATGGTTCCTACCCATTCTTTTTGGAATTGTGCTTTGTGCTGCCCCTGTACTGGCTGCATCCTACCTACTTGGGAAGAGGAATGGTAGCATCATGAATGTGGCAGGATGGAGGTGGTATAGTGGTTAGTCTGGGACTTGGGAGACCCTAGTCCACTAGCAATGTATTGTGTAGCCTTTGGTTTGGCCTTAGTGTGTCAATTCCCCATCTGTAAATTGAGTATAATAATACTTCTCTACCTCACCAGGGTGTTGGGAGAATAAATTAATTAAAAATTGTGATGTCTGCTAAGGTACCATGGTAATGGGGGGCCCATACAAATACCTGAGCCAGATTCAGAAAATAGAATTTTCCTTACTATCAGGCAATATATCTCTCAGGTTAAGTACTTGCCTTCTCAAAAAACGCAAAGTAAGAGAAACTGTCATCAGAAAAGTAAGATTCATATTCAGGAGGATATTAAACAGCACTGACTAGAGTTAGGCATCTTTATTTCAGCAGGTCCCTATTAATTTGCATCCATGGGATTTAAAAGAGCTGGTTGAGGAGCTTCTGAAACTTCATTTTCAATACGTCTTGGGAATGCTGCATCCAGTTCTGGTGTCGGACTTCAGAGAAGTCCTATATGAATGATTAAAGAGATAGAAAACATACCCTTAGTAATAGACTTGAGAGTATAATCTATTTACCTTAACAAAGGGTTGGTAGAAGCGTGACCTAATTACAATTTATAAATACTTATATGAGGAACAAGTGTTTGATAATGGTCTGTAAATTTAACAGAGAAAATTATATCACAATCTAAAGGCAGGGAATTGTAGTTAGACAAATTCAGACTGGAAATAAGGCAGAAATTTTTAAGCAATGAGGGGTAATTAACCACTGAAGTCTTCCCAAATGTTGTGATGGATTCTTCAACACTAACCAAGATGGAATGTTCTTCTATCTAAAAGATCTGCTCCAGGAATTACATTGGGGAGGATCTATGGCCTGGGTTATACAAGCAATCAGACTACATGATCACAGTGGTTCCTTCTGGCCTTGGAATCTGCAAATGTGTTGATCAAGTTGAAGCAGACCTTGTGTGGTGTTCACACGGAGACAAGGGCTGTCACACCCAAAGGTGAGGCATCCCATACTTTAAAGATTTCTGCCTGTGTAGAGAAGAATATTTTTAAAAAACCACTGAAACCTAATTTGTCACTATTTCAAAGAGAAGGGGCTGGATTCCAACACATGTAATCGATCAAATATCGCATGTAGTCATTGGGATGATATTTTATTGCCCTACAGCATTTCTGGGGAAAGTATTTGCCTTGAGAACTGTTTTACCAGATGTTGAGTAGTGCATGCACTTACTTTGCTAGTGTCCAGGCCATACTATTGCCTCATTTGCATCTATCTACTAAATGGTTTAATTAATTTTGCATTATGCTTACTGACTAGTTTTAATTAGCAGTTAAATCAGTTCGGTTAACAAAAAAATGTAGGTGTTTACTTGAATGCAAATCACAGTGAGTTCTCAGGGCTCTATTCAAAAAACAGTTCCACACCATTGATGCTGGATTTCTGTAGACTTTGTTCAGAAAAAGTGCATTGCACACTTTTTTCCTGTCAATAAAGTATAGGCTCTATGATTCATTAACTGGCCTATTCCTCTTTTTAGTTGTTTGTTCTTTCATTCTATACTAGAGGCTGGCTTTGGAGAGCCAAGAACAAAGACTGTCAAGCAGAAAAAACAGGGACCTCTTCTGCTTCACTGAAAACAATGTGTATTGTGTGTTATTCTTCACACATACAAAAATGGAATGATGTTACTGCATTACAGTGTGCCATGTGTCTCTCTTTAGTGGTTGATTCCAATAAATTGGTGCTGTTCACTTTCATTTTATAGTGATGTCATACAGGCAGGGAATGAGCTTGTATTTCTGATGCTGAGGAAACTGAGTTCTCTGAAGAACTGTGATATCTCACTCCTTCTACATCCAGGTGTGACCAGACACTGGAAGACAAAGCCACATTAATATGTCACTTCTGTGGAAAAAAGATCTCAGCTTGCTTGCCATCTGCACACAGAAGACATCACAGATCAGTCATCTCTCCAACTCCCTCATTGGTCACATGTACTTTGCCAAATCCAATATAAAACTACCTTGGGGTAGAGGCCTTGTTCCATCCCCTGGGCCCCCTCTGACAGAAGAGTGCAGAACTAATCAAGAGCAACTGTGTTTACCCATCCAGTGTCCACAGACAAATAAAAAACCCTCATGATTGTTGACATCATAGGCTATCGTTTCAGACTTTCTAGAATCACCTTGGACACCCATATTGTCTCTGTCATTGTGTGGAGGTCATCACCAGAGAGACTGATGCCCATGCCATGCTGAGGTGAGACAGAAAGCCAGACTGAAGGAAGGAAATCTGACCTGAGACTCCAGAAGCTACAATTACCTTACTCCAGCTTTCTCAGTAACCTTAGTCAAAAATGGGAAGATCAGAGACAATAAGATAATTGGTGAGATTGCCAAGAAATGACTTCATGAATCTGGGCCTAATAACCACTCATTTGAAAGAAACTGGCATCTTGCCTTCCCATAGGGTGGTGTCATTCAACCAGTAACTACAGATCAAAGTCAACTAGAGTAATTAATTGAGGAGTGAAGTAGGTAATCAGTCTGGAAAACAAAAATCTCAGTCCTTGGAGCCTAAAGAAAGATTATGTGGAATGCACACTGTCTGTAGTTTTATTCTCAAATTAAATGTAATTTCATAAATGTAATTTCATAAACTATTCATCAGCTGTCTCATTTATGGCTGCTGTGCCAAGCACATGTGACGAAGACCTCTTCCCAAGCTTTAGAAATGAAATACTCACTGTGTTACTACTGCCTCTGCTCTACACACATCCTGTACACAGACAGCTTATGCCTGTTCTTATTGAGGAGAGCCCTTCCACTGACTTCAGTTAAAGCAGGATCTAAGCATGACTGAGCATTCCAACTTCCTGAGCTATCATTCAGGCATTTTATTTAGTATTAAATTCAGTAAAATAAAAGAAAAAAATAAAGCAACTTCAGCAGGAAATTCATTTTCTAAAAGTTTGAAAAAAAAAGTAATTCATAACATTGATCTTGTAATGTAAAAGTGATTCTGACCATTTATTTAGGATGTCCATTTGAATCAAGCATTTATATCAACCACTGATTCCCCTTCTGACATGTTCCCACTTGTTTGGTTACTTCATCTTTAACACTGTAGTGCTTTGTGCTCATTAAAGGCAAGCTGTCAGGAAATAACCTCTGACATTAATCCACAGGTGTCATAAAGCATCAGTGCTTACATAACACAGAATCCAATGCTATGAGTCTGCTTCATGCTGCTTGTAACGGAAGAAGATCACAATTGTTGAACCATTAAAAAAAATCAAGCTGCAGCTAAAAATTAAAAACTAAGAGTTAGTGGACTTAATTCTGGTCTCAGTTGATTTTAATGGAGTTACTTGGATGTAACGGAGGAAATTTGGTCCATTAAGGCCTAGACATTTATTTTAAAGTATTATGTGGATGGTTGAATGTAAGCTCTCACTCTTTATCTGTTAAAAATAAGAAATAGAAAGCCTATCAGTTTTTTAAAAGCAGACCTTATATGGGAGCTTGCGAGGTGCTATATAGGAAAGCTCAGAGCAAGATGCTAACTGTAGGCTGATGAAGAGTAGAGATGGATCACCTGGTGCTTGGATGTTTTGGTGTTTACAATGCCAGCTTGTTGTCTAGGCTGTATCACATGAGGGCACTGCATAGAATCATTTACCACGATGCAGGAAGTTGGAAAGAAAGGCGCAATCAACTTCCAAAGCTAGCAGAGCTTTAATAGGCCAGCCTTTCATTAAGCAAATTCCTAAATGTTGACCGAATTCTTTCAGATCTAAGCAACTAATGGCTCAGGATGCATGTGATGCACTTGTCATTACACAGACACTGATAAAAATCCTTGAAGCTGCTTTTTTCCCAGAAAGTTCACATGAATGTGGGGGTGGGGGGAGGGAGAAACTTCTCTTCAGTGGTTTCTTTAATGTCACAAGAAGGAGAGTCATGTGTTTTAGTTTAACTGATACATTCCAATAAAATGATTTTCAAAGGGACAGGACAAATAATGGACATTTTACATATGGTGGCTGTGCATGTCAGATGGAGCTAATTTTCTCATGCACAATATATTTCTTATTCCACAAGCTGGTTATAATTCATTTAAGTCTCTTTTTAAAAAATTTAATTTTATCTAATAAAGTAATAAAATGGCCCAGTGAAGTCTTTATGATCAATATAATTTGGTGAATGATTTAGTTGACGTTGCTTTTAGGATATTAAATATGTCATTACTTTCACAGTTATTAAATGCTTACCTCTCCCCACACAAAATATCCTGCAGTCTGTGCAACATGATATTTTTTATACTCCTTGATGTGAAGATATTTAACTAAAAGAGTCAGTTTTAATTTATTTTAGATGTATTAAAATTAATTTGCACATATGTAATTATTAGCAAATGATTCCTTATAGTGAATTTATTTTTGTTCCCAATGTAAATATACACTGCCACTGACATACTGCATGAGCACCTTATTTTTTGTCACTGATAACTGGATGATAGATGTCTTTCCTTCAGAGAAGATCTTCGACTAAATTCGTCCTTGCTGTATAGTCAAGAGAGATTTCATTAGTGCTCTGTCACTCTGCCTCCCGAGTTAGCATCTTTATCATCTTCCTAGTCTTCTGAAAGGTGATACAGCATTTCTGCCTATGAACATTTGACAGAAGGACAGATGAAACACCCAGACAGTCTTAGAATAGAAAAAAATATATAGTTTACTAGTTTGGTGCTGTAATGCTTAATTATCAGACAGAATTGAGACGCTTAAAAGTGCACCATTGGGTGGAAGTAGCTTCTTGCCTTCACAGGAAACAGTATGCAATTAACCAGGGTCACAATGCCTAGGATCAGCATTGCTTAAGGCTAGAGAAACAGAACAAGGGCTTTGGCATGTGTCAGTTTGCAGCCCAGTTGCCTCCCTATGGCAAGATGCCTTTGACTTAAGTTCCTAATTAAACAACCAAGCATGTCCTTGTGTACAGCTTCTTTTCTTCTCAAAGGCTTATAGAGTATAGAAGGATATTTCCAAAAGTTGGGGATTAGCATATGAAATATAGGTACTCATTATTTAAAATAGTGGATATTTTGGATAATTAACATTACAATAATATAGCTAAAAATGATCCCTTTAACATTCTCCAAGCAGCCACAATTTTAGATTCACAGTCAACTCTGTAAGTATAAGTTAATAACTCAAATGACAGCAGAGTATATAATTAGAGGCCAGATTCTGTCCTTCATTGTACTCCTGACAATTGCATTCAAGTCAAGGCAGTTACCCACATTTTCTGTGAGGATGAGCAGGAATTAATTAATAATTAATTATATGGCCTATAATCATCTGCCTTTGCTATGTCTGCCTAATTTGCAGCTTACCACCTTGTGATACTGATGGTATTTGTTGTTCAAGCTGTGTGGGTTAGTTGTATCTGATCAGATAAAGCACATGATTTGCTTCTTCCCATCCCTTATCCCTTGCACACTTTCCATGACCCCCCCTTCTGTTTGGTTAAATTTATAAAGTTCTCTACATGCACCTTTTTTCCTTCTGCCACTATCTTGTGCCCAGCCCTTCTTATGATCCAGCCCTCCACTTTTCCTAAAGGAATTTCTCTGCATTCCAAGATCAGAAAGCATGACTTTTTGCCACCCCTTTGTGTGTGGCCCAGTCTACTGCTCCCAGTCCATATCCCACCTGGTCTGTTGCCTCCAGATCTACCTCCACTATGACCACACTAGATTTCCACTGATTTACTACTCTCCCTTCTTCACTACATTCAGAATGAGGAAACAACCAATTTATTTTTATAAATATTTATACTCTTAGAGTTGCTGTTTATGCATTTAACATCTTTTCTTTATATCCTCTTAAGCATCCCCTAGCCCATTAATCTTCCTAGAAATATTAAAGCCATTTCTTTTTCAGTGTGTCTTACAATGCAAATACATTTTGGAGTTTCTAGGCCAAGTCATTTTTGTGATAAGATAAAAAACAAACAAACAAAAAACAATGATTACAAAGCAGTGAATCACAGCTATACTTTCAAAGTGTCATCACTTTAAACTCTTTGACTGATTAAAATTCAAAAAGATCTGGACAAACTGGAGAAATGATCTGAAGTAAACAAGAGGAAATTCAATAAGGACATATGTAAAGTACTCCACTTAGGAAGGAATAATCAGTTGAACACATACAAAATGAGAAATGACTACCTAAGAAGGAGTCCTGTCAACAGGGCTCTGGAGATGATGCTGGAGCACAAGTTAAATGTGAGTGAACAATGTAACACTGTTGCCAAAAAAAGCAAATATTGTTCTGGGACGTATTAGCAGGAGTGTTATGAGCAAGACGTGAAAAGTAATTCTTCTGTGCTGATTAGTAGAGCCCTGCATGGATACAAATAAGTGGATCCATATCTGACCTGCATCCGCAAGAAATGGTCCATGGATGTCTGTGTTATATCCGCGGATGTGGCTATCAGGCAGATATCCACGAATATCCATGGATTTGTAGGGCTCTACTGATTAGGTCTCAACTGGAGCACTATATCCAGTTCTGTGTGTCACACTTCAGGAAAAGATGTGGCCAAATAGGAGAAAGTCCAGAGAAGAACAACAAAAATGATTAAAGGTCTAGCAAACAAGAACGATGAGGGAAAACTGAAAAACTGTGTTTGTTTAGTCTGAAGAATAGAAGGCAGAGAGGGGACATGATAATAGGTTTTAATAACATAAAAGGTCGTTACAAGGAGTAGGGAGAAAAATTCTCCTCCTTAACCTCTGTGGATAAAACAAGAAGCAATGGACTTAAACTGCAGCAAGGGTGTTTTAGGCTGGGCATTAGGAAATCTTGTGACCTGTCAGGGTAGTTAAGCACTGGAATAAATTGCCTAGCGAGGTTGTAGAATCTCCATCACTGGAGAATTTTAAGATCAGCCTAGACAAACACCTATCAGAGATAGCCTAGGTAATACTTCTGTTACAAGTGCAGGGGTCTGGACTAGATGACTGGAATGATCTTGAGGGTTCATTAAAGACCACCCTGTTGAATGAGTGAGGAATAGAACTTTAGGCCCACAGACACATAAATCAAAGGTGTGTAGATGGGAACAGACATGTTAGATCTTCTGTAGGGCAGGTCTCCCAATCAGAGGTGTCACTGGCTCTGGGCTTACAGGGCTCAAGCCCCAAGTCCCAGCACCCAAGCCCTGGGTCCGCTGCTGGGCTGCCCATGGCAGTGGCTGCAGCAGCAGCACACGAGCCCCATGTCTCAGTGCACCGAGCCCTGGATCTTTTCTGGGGTCCCCGGCGCTCCTGCTCCCAATTCACACAACACTGGCCCATGCTAGGGAGTGGTTCTAAATTCACAACCTTCTACAAGCATCTCTACAATGACCTCCTCCAGGTCCCTACCAGTCCTCTGGCTGCTAGCAAACTTTAAAGACAGCCAGTATCTCAGGTGAAAGAAGGCATGCAAAATTTGAGGAAACTTGGTTTCTTCTGGGGAACTTCAGTAGTGGGCGTGAAACTGTGTATTGAAACACAAGTATAGAGCAAGTACCACTGTTCCATAGAATCTCATACTGGGCTGTGAAAACATAGTGCTCTATCCAAAGATTTAATGGGACCTGCTGCCACATTTAACTGTTATGTAAAAGCACATCAAATGTGTGGATCTGAAAGTGGTATGAAATTTTCAAACCCACTTTTCTGGTACATAAGTGCAAAGCAGACAATGGTCAGGCAATAGTTGGCTCTGTACCTTACTTCAAGGCCTGATCTGCTTTTTGTTTATTGTTTATTCCTGGTACCTGACTACTAGAACGCAAAGGGTTATCTAATAATATTGGCCCTTAAAAATATACTAATCATCTTCTTAATGGGGAACATCATAATTTGAAGCACATTTATATGTGTGGTAAGAGAGCATGGCCTCAAAGCATAAACCAAAAAATTGTTATGTGGTTGATTATTCCTGATTGGCTTTAGTAAAATGTCACATATGACAAATGCAGACCCAAGCGTATTTAATGGGAATGCTACTTCTGAAATTTTATTTTTAGGAACTTCCTAATTGTGTAGACTTTAGGATTATGAGAGGCTGGAACAGATTTTTCAATTTTTGTAGATTCCTCCAAACCAGAACAAGAGAAGGATTCAATGATTCTCAGAACTTGCAGCATCCAAACACAACAACAGAACTGAGATTTGGTAAAGTGGTCCTTAAGGCTGTAAATAAAATATTTCGAAGATCCCCCATGTGACTCTGACATTGTTATTTGGGACTCAGTGCTTTCAAGTGCTTAACAAATTTAAGCTTCACTCCATCCAGTTTTCTGTACTTAACATATTATGATGTCATCCCGTTAAAGCTCAGTTCATGATCTTGTTTGTATTTCTTGCTTGCAGATGACACTATCTAAAACTTAGGGCTTGTCATTTGGAGACACTGTCCTCCCAGGTATCAGAGGAGAAAGAACCATGGAAATCCTCACTGCTGAAAGTGCCAATTCATGCTGCCACCTCTCCACCTCCCATTCTCCTTCTTGTTTTGCTTCAGATGTTCCTCACACACCAGAAAGAGGAGAAGGGAGGAAGGGTGAAGAGCTTGAATGCAAGACCTGTGCTTAGCCACTTTCTTCTAAAGGTGATTTTCCATTTCAACACCTCCATGTGCTGCTACCCTTCCAAAGCTTTTAATTTCCTCAAGAAGAACAATACAATTTGTAACTTTTATTTTTCAGTGGCGTTCTCGAGGACAAGGCCAAATTGTGCGTTCTGCTGCATCTGCCCCAGGAGAGTGAGGATGCTCTCCATATGGCCGCTGAGACTTCTTTGCCTCAACTTGCTGGTGAGTAGAATGGTTTCATATAATTGTCTTGAGAAGGCAGTTGCAGAAACCATTTTAGAAACAAGTCATCCGTTTATTTATTGGAAAACCTTTAGGATCCACCTACACACCAAGCAAGTGGTGTGAGGCCGATCTCGTGCAGGCATATGCTAGCTGTCTTCTGAGCAAATGTGCTAAGAATAGTAGTATAGTTTCAGGAGCATGGGCAGCGACAGTACTGCTGCGTATGTATATTAGACTGCCAGCATCTGCTGCTGCCGGCTGTCCTATCTTAACTCAGATGAGAACTATTATATATGTGTATGGATGGTAGCTCACACCACTAGCTCATAGTATAGCTGTATCCCTTCAGTGTACAGCATTTCATGGCTTTCTAGTGCCCTGGGCATGGGTCCAGTCCTGGTCCTGTTAAAAAATAATGGCCAGGTTGCCAGTGACTTCACTGGCAGCAAGATCAGGCACAGAGCCGGTTTGACAATGACCTATATCACTTATATTAGTATAATTCTATACATTGCTTCTTTAGTATGAGGCATGGAATGCATGATTCACCAAAATGGCCACTTCTGGTAGTAGTCACTGGCTGATGCTGCAGAAGAAGGGCACACAGACATCATCATGAGGCTATGATTCTATTCTATTCTATTCTATTCTATTCTATAAAGCAGCTTGCCAAAGATACAGTTCTTTAAATGAAGAAGGAAATTCTCTTCTGACCCTTGTGGTGATCAGTTTATGCCTTGGAATATAAGATTTGATTACTCTATGTATAAGACTAATTGAACTGGCTGAAATTTTTCAAATGCAAAATAAAAATTCCATTTTGCCACCTGCAGCTTATATTCAGTGGCTGAATCTTGTCATGTGTTGTTATGTGGTGTTCCATGATTACGTGAATTTCATGTAAGTACTGGGCAATGTGTGATTACCTCAGCTGACCTGTATTTCAGAAATCATGAATTGCTGCTCTGTATGGAATCAGTCTTTGGACTAGGGTGGGATATGTTGCCTGATTGTCTTGTGAGGTTTCTTCTATGGCTATGGAACTGTACCCATTCTCCCTCCCAACTTTTACAGAAGCGGAAGAGGTTAAGGTTTGGTACTTGTCTCAGTGACCACTGGAATTTGCATCTCCTTGACTGAGCTTCTTGTTACATAGAGATTTTGAGTAGGCCTTACATGGTGTGTCTGATTATCTGTTAGTGGGGCCTTGTGAGACCATACTACTTCTCCTGTACATAAATCTTTGAGGGGATGGAGAAAATTGTGGCTAGTTTTCCTGTTAGTGAGCAGTCTTGGATACTGTACTTATTCTGTTGCCAGTACAAATACAACACATCAGAAACACAATTTTTCCATGTAGCACTCCAATCTGCTAGTGCACCACAATCTTGCTCTGGCAGAACCACCTCTAGTTGTAAAAAGAGTAGTTCACAATTCACAATTAGCCCTCTTTGCTGAGTCTATATAGTATGTTGCCGGAGTTAGTGCTTGGATTTACAGTAAATTAATGTGTGGCAAGTGAAGGTGCAATCCTACAGCGTGCAAACTTCCCATGCACTAACTCACAAAGTGTTACTGAAATAGCAGTAGACCAAAGTGGCCTGAGAAACTTTTAGTGCTCACTAGCAGTGTCCTCCGTATGAGTTACTCTGTGGCAAGCTAGCGTACCAGGATTCACTCCCTGATTTTCTGCATGCTAGCTTGCCAGGTAGGCAAGCCTTTAGGAATGTGTATGTAACCCTATTTGGTTGCACCCGCCCAGTACTAAAACTCCTCCACCACCCTAGAGGAAGAAGCACTAGGCCTAGTCCAAACTAGTTTCAAGGGACAACTAATGAGAAAACAGGGATGAGTGTGAAGGTCATAGGTATAAAACAAGGGTCTCAGAAGGGGACACTGAGCAAAGAACCTCGACAGCACCCACTGCTCCTGGAAGGTGTTGAGGGAGGCAGCAGATGCCACCCAAAGGAACTCTGCCCGGAGATGTGCTCGAACAAGGGACCGGAAACAGGTTCCACAGTCATAGGGACCCTCCTCTGCCAACCTCATCTCACTCTTCTTATAGATGGCTATTTTTGCAAGTGCCAGGCAGGTACTAAGCTGAGTCACATGAGCCATTTCATACAAGTCCCTGGATAATGAGCCTAGAATAACAACTTTCAATTTTGCTATAGACCTATGCTTGATTAGAATCAGTGACTTGGAAGTGAAAGATTCTAGAGCCCAATTACCATTCATAGATTCATCATCAAATATGTTCTATTCTTTAGAAATTCTATGGAGATTGTAAAGACCCGGGGTCTCAAACTCAAATCACCATGAGGGACGCATGAGGACTAGTACAGGGCTGTATGAGGACTCATAGGCTATGCTCACACACAGGGGGTTATTTCGATACAAGTTGTTTCGAAACAACTTGTATTGAAATAAAGCGTTATTTCGAAATAAGTTAATTCGAATTAAGGAAAAAAGCTCAAAGCGAAATAGCATGTTTGGACAACAGTTATTTCAAAATGAGTCACCATCATTTTGAAATAATATGTTCTGACGGGATTGTTTCAAAACAATCATTTCGAAACAACGTTGTTTCGTCACCAAATTGGGTTTAAGTTGTTTCAAAACAATGCCGTTGTTTCAAAACAACAGAACTCGTTGTTTCAAAACAATGGTACGTCATGTGAACATGGCATTTCTTATTTTGAAACAACCTCTGTTGTTTCGAAATAAGACTGCTGTCTGAATACACCCATACATTAGCCCAAGGGCTGCATCACTGAAACCTTTTCATACAATGATATAGCAACTATCGGTAACTATACTGTTTGTGGGCCACAGGAAATAGCTTTAGGGGCCGCATGCAGCCTGCGGGCCACGTGTTTGAGAACCCTGGTAAAGGCCTTTTGAAAGATGGGATGCTTGCTATTGTTTTCTTCTGCAAAATCTAATAAATTTTTAATCTCATGTTTATGGATAAAAAATACAATACAAGCATGTACCATTTGTAATATAATGTGTAGTAGCCAACAGTGAGTGAAGTAACATAGCTGGTTCCTGGTAAAGGGGAGGGTCAAGTTATGTATTTGACATCTGGCATGACAATGTCCTGACTCTGTGAACTTGGACCAAAGATAGATATGTTACTTTCCTTTTGTTTGTGTTGTTCTGTAATATAGTTTACTATTCCCTGTTTAATTCTTTGTTCCCCTAGTAAGCAATACTCACATTACAGTAGTCTCATTTGGAAGGTGGCTTTTGAAAAGGTGGTAAGAAAATCAAGAGAGGAGGAAAAATTTTCTACAGCAGTCTCTTAAATTTAAAGATTCTGTCTGTGTGCAGGAGTCCCCAGCTGTTGTTGAGACAGTGTAGACAATGCTAGTGCAAATCTCTCTTGAAGTCCCCACTGTAGGGTGGGGACCTATTGTAATGGGAGTGGGTGTGCCAAGAACGCACTGCTCTGGGTAGTCTCTGCTTCGTAAGCCCTCGCTCCTCTTGTTTTACAAATTAAGCACTGGGATGAGTCAAACACTTAGAGTGGTGGAGAAACAGATATATGATTATATTCCAAACCCTTTCTTTTCTTACTTACCTAAGGTTACATTGGATCTAGTCTTAAATTTCATTCAGCAATAAGTAATGATAGCACTAAATGTGCCTTAAATAGCCATATTCTCCCTTGCTCCCTTTTTCTAGTAAATATGTCTGAGGGCTTTTTGTACTTGTTTTTGTTATTCTTTTTGTGTAATATATTCTAAATCCATAACTGATTAAGTAGCTTGTTTGTATTGATGGGAGGGGCAGAGGGAAGTCGTGCATGCAAAGAAGACATACATTTTTAACAGGGAGGGTAATTAATTATTGGAACTGTTTACCAAGGGTCAAGGTGGATTCTCCGCACTGATATTTTTTAAATCAACATTGAATGTTTTTCTAAAAGACATGCTTTTGGAATTATTTTGGAGATGTTCTAGGGCAGGCTTGTCCAATCTGTGGCCAGGGGGCCAGAATCCAGCCTGCTAAGGGCTTTCATCTGGCCTTCAGAGTGCTGCTGCAAAAGCCTGGGAGCTGGGGCTGGCCAGGGCCCTTGTCAGTTTTCTGCCCTGTGCACAGCACAGCTACAGGGAGGCGTGGCATGGCTGAAGAGCTGTTCAGGGGCTCGATTCAACCCCTTTCCAGTAAGCAGGAGGCAGGTAAAGGGAGAGCTCCCTGAGCAGTTTAAAATCCTGACCTGGACATCCCCCCCACCCCCAAGTTCTACTCTTCTCCCACACCCCTAACCCCAGCACCTCTCTCTTTCCCCTGATCTTAGTAGCAAAAACTGTTCTCTAGAGATTGCTACCCACCAATGTTTCTGGTAGAGTTGCCCAGTTCCAAAACCTGCGACCCCTGCAGAACTGCCAGGGTTTCTGTCCTGTCTCTGTCTGACTCTGTTCTCCTCTCCCTCCCCCCAGCACTGCTTTCCCTGACCAGTGCTTGGCAGGGAGTGAGGAGAGCAGAGCTGGTGGGGTCCCTGTCGGGAAGTAGCTGAGTCCTGCCACCCAGCTGCTCTGCTCCCCCCACCTCACCCTTCTTTCCCTCCCCTCCTCTGCCACCCTCCCCTGTCCTGCCTTGCTCCCCACACTCTGCCTTGCCCCCTCACACAAGCATCCCTGCCTCCCTTCTCCTCTGTACACAGTGCAGGCAAAAGTAATTGCAAATATCACACTAATTATTTTATTAAATTTTATCCATAAGATCAATTTCTATGTCTTATCTATGAAAAAATTTCTCACTGGTCCCCTGACTGAGAAAAGAATTGCAATGTGGCCCATCACCCAAAAAGGTTGGACACCCCTGTTCTAGAGCCTATGTTACAGGAAATCAAAGTAGATGATCATGGTTGTCTTTTCTGGCCTTGGAAATCTGTGAATCTCTGTCACTTGTCTCAACTTCAACAACTCCAACAAAAAATCATTTTCCTATCATCCCCCAAAATTGCTGTTCCCAAAGAAATGTTTTATGAATTTGCTTCTTAAAATACATTCAGTTTTTTCCTATGTACCTTTTTTACTCTTCAATTCAGATAGAAGATATATTGTGACAGCGCAATATCTATTTAGGTTATTCTTACTGGTAATAAAAAGCAGATTAACTCTGAAAACATACTGAGTGCTGCACATATGTTCATCTCATGCAGGTATTGGCAAATAGAAATCCCATGCAAATACTTTTATAAGAGAATAGTTACAAGCTGATTCTACATTTGACCTTGTCAGAACAGCAGGAAAGAACTGGGTTAGGTCAAGGCACAAAAAAAGATGGTGGGGTGAAAATCTTATTTCAGTGTGCTTTTGTCCAAGCTTGTTATCCTCTCTCAGATAAGGGAGACAATACTATTTACTGTGAGATTTGAGAAGTCATGAGGCATGTAAAGGGTCCATCTCATGCTCTCACTGACCAAAAGAAGCTGACTGCCAAGTAGGTATAGTGCAATTAGTATATGTGTAAATTAAACCCAGCTCTGCAGAGGCCCATGTGTGCTCACCACCACTGACTCTATTGTCTCTCCCAATCTATGTGCCCCTTGTATCACTGAGTTTAAAGTTCTTAGGTGCATAGTGCTGAATGGTACTAGATACATATCTTTAATCTCTCCTTGGTTCCTCTGAGTCATTTTGGTTGGATTAATGCAGCTTTGATCCTTTCCATGTTGTGCACTGAAGCCAATGTGACATAAAAGAACTGATTGGTGTGAACAGGAGAACGTCGTTGTTGGTTACACTGAAAACTCAGCTGCATTCAAAATTATAGTTTAGCCCTGCAACCTAATTATTAAGCTTCTAAATCAAGGGGCTCAAACTCACAGCCTGCTGGCCACATGTGGGCCCTAAAGTTATTTCCTGCAGCCGCAACAACACTATCATTATCAATATTCGCAGTATCATAGTATGATAAGGTTTCAGTGGTACAGCCCTCAGGCTAAAGTACTAGTCCACATGCATCCTTCTTGGTGATTTGAGTTTGAGACCCCTGTTCTAAATAGTTTTTTTCCCCACCAAATTATAGAAATGCAATGACTGAAGAGAATATAAATCCTTCTAGTCTAAGGCTGTGTCCATACATAGACAGTTAAATTGATTTAATTTAAATTGGTTTAATAAAATCACCATAAAATCATTAAATCAATTTAAGCTAAATTGATTTAACTGGTCCACACTAGAAAGTCAAATCGAACTAGCATGTCCAGGGACAGGACTTGCTAGTTCGATTTCGGAGAGGGACACCATGGGAGATGTGGCAAGATGGCCCCCTAAAAGGACCATAGCCCCACCCAATATATGAATATAGAAAGGCACCCTGGGAAGGAGAAGGGCGAAACCATTAAATCGAGACAACCATTAAATTGAAATAACATGTCCACACAGTGTTATTTCAATATAACAGTTTCAATCTAAGCCTTAATGTGATTTAAAATGAAGTTTTATTGAATCGCTCTAACTTTCCTTGTTTTGAAATGACAGAGCTCATCATTTCAATTCAAGAAAAGGTCATGTGGACCTACACTTTTTAAAATTGAAATAACCTGTGTTATTTCAATTTAAAACTTGCATGTAGATGTACCCTAGGGGGTCTTAAACTTAAATCACCATGAGCACTGCATGAGGACTAGTATGTTAGCCTGAGGGCCACACTACTGAAATCTTTTCATACAATGGTACAAAGTATAGTCAATATATATATATATATATATATATATATATATATATATATATATATA